>CM021110.1:427906952-428449822 GCA_007115665.2 Sequoiadendron giganteum | reverse complement strand
CTCTCTCTCTCTCCTTCCCCTCTCCCTTCCCCCTCTTAATTCTTTGTCTCTCTACCCTCTCCCTTCCCCCTCCTAATTCTCTCTTCTCCTCTCCCTTCTCTCTCTCTCTCTCCCCTGTTCTTTCCCTCTTCCCCTCTCCCTCCCCCCTCCTAGTTACCACTCTCTCTCTCTCTCTCCCACCCCCCTCTCTCTCTCTCTCTCTATTATTCTTCCCCTCTCCTTTCCTCCTCCTAATTCTCTCTCTCTCCCCTTCTTTCCTCTTCCCTTGCCCTCCACAGCCTCCTGGTTACCCCTCTCTCTCTCTCTCTCTCTCTCTCTCTCTCTCTCTCTCTCTCTCTCTCTCTCTCTCTCTCTCTCTCTCTCTCTCTCTCTCTCTCTCTCTCTCTCTCTCTCTCTCTCTCTCTCTCTCTCTCTCGTCCACCCTACACCTCCTAATTACTCTTGGGTCTATGTGTGCTAAAAATCAGATATCTGTTTCAAACTGGATATCAGATTTTTGAAACCAAAATTTTACCACCACAATACATTTTTAAATGTTTTCAAATATCGGATATTCATTTTTTTTTACTTTTAAAAAATGGATATCCGATTCAAAACGAATATCCAATTTGTAAAACTTAGGCTTGGGCATTGCTATGGAGCAATGTACTGACACCCAACCCAAAATAAAAGTCAACTCGGGATTTCCACATTTTTTGGCGAGTGAAAAACGCTACTTTTTCCTATTGCCAATTTTTGGCCCATCATGATCCTGCACATGCCCACGTGTAGTATTGTTGTCTTTCAAGAAACTATCGAAAACTAATGCAAAATTGAGATCTAATCCTGGGAAAATCATGACACTAGCCTTTTCCAACATTTCTCTCATTTTCTCAGGGGTCATATTTGTCATCTCTTTCTCTACATCATCTCTCAAACTTTTCAACAATTGCTCTTCATTTCTTGGTGTCACATTGTCAACCTGTTCTCTTATTTTCTTACCTTTTTTCTTATACAATTTTTTTTTGAATTATGAGGTTTTTATAAACTTATCATCTGCTATAAAAAATTTATATTCTTCATGTCTTACATCTATACCTACATTCTCCTCAATATTCATTTCTCTGGTAGAGTAGGTATAACCCCGAGTCCTTGTCCTTGATACCTTACTAGATGGACCCTGGGACATGTTAGCCCTTGATGCCTTTTCACTAGAGGACAACATCTCCATGTCCAACAACTCTTGATTGTGTCTCTCAATCACCATCTCCACCTCTTCTCCTTCCGAATTTCTTATCATATCATCAAACTAGCAGGGCACATGATGATACCCTCCAAATTTTATCTTCTCCTTAGTCGAGTGGATATACCCTTCTGGATCAAAATTTTTCCTCAATGGTCCTCTCTTAATATTGTATTAAAATAACCTATCAAGAATCAGGTTATATCCCTCCTTTGCTAACACAGTAAAGTCACCAAAGCATAATGTACTGAGCATGAAAGCCTACTTTCCAAAAGAGCTTAAATTCATGACACTAGAAAAATCCATCTATCTAACAATCTCCAAGTAGGAAATTCTATTTGGAACTGTTCTAGGCAAGATAAATGGAGCATCTTCAAATCCATAGACCCTAATCATGGTCACGTTATCTAGACAATAACAATCCCCCCAATTATGGCTGATTAGTCCATTAAAATCTCCAGGTCTGAGGAACCTCTCTATCTCATCAGATAAGGAATAATCACATGGATGATTGTATAATTTATACAAGGTTTTTACAAAGTATTCTTCAAAGTGTATAAAACTAGAATTAACAAACCTGCTATCCCAAACAATAGTCCATGACTGAATAGGCAATGGCCTGTCTTCTTTATCTATTTGTGAAACTCTCAGCTCTTGGGGCCACAACCCTAATTCCTATCCAAAGTACAACACCAAATGCATCAACAATGAATAATTCCTGAGGTGCAGGATAGAGGCTCCATTTTTTATTGCCATCAACCCCGCATCAAGTTCTTTAAACACATATGAAGCATAATCTCACGGCTTGGAGTTATGATATTGAATATTTGCTGCAATCACCATAGGCACAATTGTCATATACTTTGGAACCTCCATTCCCAATACCTGTCCCACCGAAAAATAGGTGTACTTCACATAAGGTTCAAAAAGATCCACATGAAATGGTGGTCCCTCATTGTCCTCAATTGGAATCGATTTTCCACCATGCCTAATTCTGTGTAGGGGTAATCTCCAACCCTTATAAATGACGTCCATTCTTATGAATTCTCTCGAGCTCTTCACTTACAAGTTTCTCATTGCATATCCCTTCTAATTTGAAAACCTCGCTTATTGCATTCTTTGATATATGTATTAATGGATTCCCAAATAGATCATATATGGCCCTATGTTTTGGGTTATAATGACTGGTCAACATTTTAACCAATTCAACATCAACAAAGACATTATGGAAAACCAGTTTGCCTAAATTTAGCTTCCAAGGGTTACATACTGGCTCAAAACAATTCCTTTAGTAGTAATGGAAATTGAACATTTCATATCCTCTGATTGGGGTCCAAACATCTCCAATGAACTTACATTTATCGTCCAATTTATCTACTTCAACCCTAAGTTGTGTAGAGCATCTAGCCTTAGGTGTAGAACTAGGTGGTTGGTCTATGAGATCCCAGTTCAATTTTCACTTAGTGCCCTCTGACTGAACTTTTGTTTTCTACCTTTTCCCCATGTTTTCTACCTTTTGATTTCTTTGGACCAGTGCTTTCCATTTTTTGAAATTTACAATATTCAAAGGGTGAGAAAATTACTGTATTTCACCTAAAATTCCAATTTGAATGATCAACCAAATCCTCCACTCATTCTTCTCCTCTTCCTTGCTGTCAATTTTGTGAAAAAATGCCTTTAATTGAATTTACTTGGATTCACAAAATATTTTATGTCTTCATGGCACCACTAATGTCTTCGGTGTGACACAAATGAAGCAAGCTCTTTGAAATTCTCGTTGTCACATCACATAGCATATCAACAAGATATTTTAAATATTTTTCCGTTCCTTCTGTTCAACGTTCATATATTCGCTAAAACATCTTCCAGCTCCCCTGACAT
Organism: Sequoiadendron giganteum; assembly: GCA_007115665.2. NCBI lineage: Eukaryota > Viridiplantae > Streptophyta > Pinopsida > Cupressales > Cupressaceae > Sequoiadendron > Sequoiadendron giganteum. The sequence continues at coordinate 428,446,719 of CM021110.1, read as the reverse complement.
CACAAGTCTCCCCGACAGTTTCACTTTAATTTTTTGAATGTCGCCATGACTCCCATCGAAGAAAACTTATCACCATGAGTTAACGAATCAGGCCCATAATTCTCTACCTTATTCCGAAGGTTATTTGTCTCATTGAGATATTCCCTTTTGTCTACTCAGATCGCTGAGATAAGGCAATTGTCCGACCGATGAAATAAAACTCGCTGTGACCTTCCTTAGATCTCCCCGCTAAGTTTTATCTTACCGATACATCCTTTATTCGATGAGACCACACACATTGTTCTCCTGAGATTTTCATCTCCATGCATGTTGTCACACACCACCCTATCGGTATAACATGGGAGGTCGGTAAGACTTCCTGAACTCTTGTCGATATTATTCATCTCATCGAATGAGTGGTCCTTTGCTTTATCGACAGGACCAGTGAAAGTCTCGGGCTATCTTTTGAAACCTCACCTCGATGACTCTAGTCTGGCCGATTCCTTTTGTTGCACTCCAGGCGGAAAAATGTATGCAAGCTCGGTATGATCTCACACCATCATGCCGATAACCATTTTCCTTCCAATAGCAACTATGAACCTGTGTAGTCCCGACATCGACGAGACACAATTGCTTTCTTTCCAAGTGAAAATGAAGAGCGTTAGCATCAGTGAGACCTGCATTATTTTATGCCGATATGTTTCATACATCAAATATTCAGGGTTAGATAAAATTTTTATGATCACATGATAAAAGATTATCCCAGACCTTAGTGAGTAGGCTATGTGAAGAAAGTTTTATACTTGCAGTATGGACTCTTTGGGAAAGTAATGAACATGAATGGCCAATGAGATTTTTTCAAAATTTTATAGTTCCAACAGGATCATATTCATTCTCCTAATATCTCTCGTATTGGCGAAGAAGATATTTTTGTGATAGAAGAACCAATCAATGAGAGTTTTGAGAATCCTAGTTGTTTCTCTCCTTCTACCTCTCTTATTAGGCAAGTCCTTGATGAACAAGACATTGATGAAAAACCATAGGTAATCATGATGACCACCAAACCATTGAAATTTCAACTAGACTACATTCATCTCCCAAAATCTTCACCTCTTGTGATAATGTTCTAGAGGATCTGAAAGTTTAAGTGAAGATATGTTGGTGTTGGATGATAAAAAATTTAAGATCTATGACGTCCCTATTTGCGATCCTTCCCCTACCTATCCTATTTTGGAAGACATTAGGGAGAAAAGGAATGAATCCGTAAATGATCATGAAAATCATACTAGTGCTTCTCCTAGTATCTCTCCTAGTTGCAAGGAAGATGCCTTGGTGTTAGAAAATACAACCAATGAAAATAATGAGGGAAAAATTCTTGAACAAGATAATGAAATCATTGATAAGAAAGACAATTCAACCATTGATCATTATCTTACTTGTGATGAAGTCACTTTGGAAGAACCAATCCTTGAATGTCAAGAACATTTGGTTTGTCGTTCTCCTCAAAACTCTCCGACTAGGGAAGATATAACCATAGAAGAAAATGAGAACATTGACAACATAATTCCTTACATGAAGATGATGGGCTGATATTAGACTCCCCTTCACTAAGAGATCATGAGAATAACAATAATTATTATGAGGTTATGTACATTAGGTACCCCTTGGATTACTCTCCCAAGCCTAAAATTATCATTTATCCACCCTCTCAAAAACCACAAGTTCAAAAGAAACCTATCCTTATCCTCGAACCATTTAAGAGAAATGTTTTGCAAAAACTGAGTTACAATACCATTGCTCATACATATAACACTAGGAACAATACACAACCAAGCCAAAAAACTTCAACATCCCTTCCATTGCCTAATCCTATCTTACCAGGTCTCCCTCATTTTCCTTCACAAAGTGGAAAGGAGCTTGATCTTGTCCAACAACTAAAGAATACTCCTGCTAAGATATCATTATGGGACCTTATTCAAGCCTCCCGTCATTATCATAACATGATTCAAAATTATTTATAACAAGTTCCTATCCCTTCTAATGCGCAACCAAATTCAACATAGCATCCCTGATTCAAGGAATACATGTTGACATTTTTTTCCACAAAAGTGAGATGCCTCCTTTGAAAGTGCATAAAAAAAATGATTCTTTCATGATCAAAGCTCAATACAATACCACATGGATAAAACGAACCCTTGTTGACAATGGATCAACCTTTTGGATAAACTTGGTGTTGATAAATAAAAAATTCAACCCGATTCTTTATCTATTAAGGGATTCAACAATGTAGGAAAACAACCACTTGGTGTGATCACTTTGCCTAAATTATAGTTTAGAAAGGCCACATTAGAAACATTGATCCATGTTATGCATCACAATATTTCATATAAACTCCTTTTAGGAAGACCGTGGATTCATGAAATGAAGGGGGTGCCTTCTACTCTTCATCATAAAATGAAGTATATTTACAACAACAAAGTGCACACACTTGACACTGATCATGAGCCTTATAGTTTCTTACAACTTGAGAAAAATGAAGAGAACCCCTAGAAAACACTAATGTCAACTACACAAGGAGAACCCATGCAATAGAAAGAAAAACCTATTGAGGAAGTCACAAAGCTATTAGAAGATGATTGGGGTTCCTTGGACTTCGAACCAACATTCATGGGAGAATACAAGATCATACACAAAGACTCTAAAAAGGGAAAATAAAAAGTGGTAATGTCAACACAAAATTTAGAAGACCCTTTGAAAGCATCCACCTCAACCACTTTAGAAGAAGAAGCAAATTATATGAATTTTTTTAATGACATAGACTATAAACAACCACCAAATCCTAAAGAAATGAAAAACTTTATGGAAATGGTTATGAGCTTATGAAACAACTTGGATATAGTGGAAAAGGATGTGGTGCCAGAGAACAAGGTATCCATGTCCTTATAGAGCCTAACACGAAATAAAAAACTCATGGTCTTGGTTATTGTTCTCTGATAGAGATCAAATAATTAAACAAGCCTTCACTTAATACCCACACTCTAACAAAAGATTCCTCTAAGCCGACTTTAAGGGTAATGCATCCTGAATTGATAAAAACTAGTGGAATTGATTGTTATATTGTGCAAGAAATAAAAGAAACAAAGAAATCCTTTCTTAATGTCAATGTTATTGAACACAAAACACTTATGATTCAAATTCGCAAGATTTTACACACTCCCGTGAAGGAGTGAAAAAAATATTGCAATCTCATGAGTCTTGTGTAAGTATGACATCCTGTACTAAGCAAGAGACATATTTGTCGCAAAATAATGAAACATCCTCTACTTTTGATCAAGAAATATCTTGTTGAGTCTCCTCCAAGATCATTTGACATTCCTCCCTCCAAGAACATGAAATAAATTTTACTACATGGGTATGTGCAGGATCATCATGGGAAAAATAAGCCCTTACGTGGCAATAAAATTCAGAAAATCAAAGTTAGACAACTTGACATAAAAATTTGAATAAGTTACCTATATTATTTCAAAAATATGTAAGAATAAAATCTATAGAAAATTGAATGTAGTTTCTAAACTACTAGCTTTTTAAAAAAAAAAAAAATCTATTTGGTGAAAATTTGAAATTTCAATGGAGTAGTACTTAAATTTCAGGGAAAAAATAAGAAGTAGGTGTCTATTTGACCACCCTAACCACAATAAAATGATAATATTTTTTTATAATATTTTAGATATAAGTAGGAGACTCATTGCTCGATGTGATGCATATTTTTTTGTAATTGTTTTCCAAGTAAATAATTAATTATGAATTTTATATTACAACTTTTAAAAAATATAAAAACTCATATGTCTGACCACATTAACTTGGTCAAAAATTCATGAAATTCATATATTTTAAAAAAAATCCTATAGTATGTGAAGCATAGAATGTGATGCATGTTTTGGATTCAAAAAACGTGATACCATTTGAAAGCTATAGAGTTTTTTCAATCAGCCTATCAATTAGGACTTTAGTCATAATTAAAATAGAAAATGAATAATAATTATATATTAAATACAAAGAAAAACATAATATATATTGGAGGAAAGGTTATAATATCCTTTAAAAACCCTTTTCGTTTCATCAATTTTGGGTAAAAAAAAAGTCATCAGCCACATGGGCCATCATATCACTTAGATATCGCCACTTTTTGGCCCATCATGGTCCTGCACATACCTACATGAGTTCATTTTGTGCATATGACAGAGTTCATGGTCATGCTACTAATGAATGTTTAAGGCTGTGTGTGATAAAATTAAACATCTTAATGAGTGTGGCACTCTTCCTTGTGGGTATGTGCAGGATCATCATGGAAAAAACAGGCCCTTAAGTGGCAATGAAAATTCAAAAAAATCAGAGTTAGGCAAATTGACATAAAAATTTGAATAAGTTATCTATATTATTTCAAAAATATGTAAAAATAGAATCTATGGAAAATTGAATGTAGTTTCTAAACTACTAGGTTAATTTTTGTAAAAAAAAAATCTATTTGGTGAAAAATTGAAATTTCAATGCAGCAGTACTTAAATTTCAGGGAAAAAATAAGAAGTAGGTGTTTGTCTGACCACCCTAACCATAATAAAATGATAGTATTTTCTTACAATATTTTAGATATAAGTAGAAGACTCATGTCCAGATGTGATGCATATTTTTTGTAGTTTTTTTCTAGTAAATAATTAATTATGAATTTTTTATTACAACTTTTAAAAAATATAAAAACTCGTATGTCTGACCACCTTAACTTGGTCAAAAATTGATGATTTTTTTTTTAATCCTATAGTATGTCAAGCATAGAATGTGACACATGTTTTGGATTCAAAAAATGTGATACCATTTGAAAGCTATAGATGTTTTTCTATCAGGCTATCAATCAAGACTTTAGTCATAATTCTAATAGAAAATGAATAATAATTATTTATTAGATTCAAAATAAAGTATAATTTATATTGGTGGAAAGCTGAGAAGCTCCTTTACAAACCCTTTTCATTTCATTAATTTTGGCTAAAATAAAAGTTGTCAGCCACATGGGTGAAGTCTGGAAAAGCAAGGTAAGTTGTTAAACACGTTTTTCGTGTTGACTTCTTAGGATTGGAAGGTCTGAAACAAATTCCAAAGCAAGCACAAGCCTAATCCCTAGGCATTAAATTTTGTGTCATCAAATCAAATATCCGATTTGAATCCGATATTTGATATGTTTTAGATATGAGTTTTAAAAATTTTTACAATTTTTAATATATGATTTCAAAAATGCAATAAAGTTTATAATTTAATATATATAATATACAATATAGTTTATAATTTAATATATAATATACAATTTATGATATTCTCTTACCAAATTATGTATAATATTTAAATATTATTTAAATATTTTAGTTAATCTATAAATATTTAAATATATATATATATTACTAATATATATAAAATATTTAAATATGAACTCTTGCCCTCTCTCTCTCTCCACCTCTATCTCTCCCAAGTCTCTCACTCAATCACTCCTCTCTCTCTCTCTCTATCCCTTTCTCCCTCAACCCTATCTCTCCCTCTCTCCCTCCCTCTCTCTTTCTCTCCTTCTCTCACTCTTGCACTCCCCCTCTCACTCTCCAACTCTCTCTCTCTCTCTCTCTCTCTCTCTCTCTCTCAACCTCCCTAAACCATCTCTCCGTCCTCTCTGTCTCTCTCCCACTCTCCTTTCTCCTCCTCCTCTCACACTCTCCCTCTATCCTCCCTCTCTCTCCTCCAACTCTCCTCACTCTCTCTCTCCCTCTCCATCTATCCCTCTCCTCTCCCCTCTATCAATATATATATATATATATATCTCAACCCTAACCCTCTCTCTCTCCTTCTCTCCCTCTCCCACTCTCCCTTTCTTCCTCTCACTCTCCCACTCTCCCTCTCACTCTCACACTCTCCCTCTCCCTCTCTATATCTCTATCTCTCCCTCTCCCTCTCTTAATCTAGCACTCTCCCTCTCCCTCTCTCCCTCTCTCCCTCCCACTCTCCATCTCTCCCTCTCACTCTCAACCTCTCTCTCTCTCTATCCATCTCCATCTCTCCCTCTCCCTCTCTCCCTCAACCCTAAACCCTCTCTCTCTCTCCCACTCTCCATCTCTCCCTCTCTCTCTCTCCCTCTCCCTCTCCCCTCTCCCACTCCCTCTCACTCCCTCACCTCCTCTCCCTCCTTCCTCTCCCTCTCCTTCCCTCCTTTCTCTCTCCCACTCTCCTCTCTCCCTCCCACTCCTCCCTCTCTCCTCTCCATCTCTCTCGTCTCTCCCTCTCCCTCTCTCCCTTTCCCTCTCTCCCTCTCTCCCTTTGCCTTTCTCCCTATCCCTCTCACTCTCCCACTCTCAAGTCAATGAGCCTAATAATTTAAAAATAATTTAGAACATATAAAAATACAAAGTATTCTTCAAGAAAAAATAAAGAATGATGTCAATGAACCTAAATATTGAAAATCCTATAAATCAAGTCATTTTTTTTTAAATTACAAGAATGAGTGAGTAAAAAACATGGATTATTAGGCCCTATTTTTCATTTTGTAAGGATCAGGGCCCTACTTTGCTTATCTAATAAAAAAATGGATTATTAGGCCAAAATAGCTACATTATGTAGAGTGGCAGACCTCTTTAGAATGGAGGCAACTCTATGCGAAAAAAAATGTTGATTACAAGGTGGAGGAATTGACTTGAAGTTGCAAATGTAATAATTTTCATAGAAACCACTCATAAATGGATTAGTATTGGGTTGTGGATCGAACTAGATATGCCAAAATATATACAGGATAAAATAAAGTGGAAATAAAAGACGAAAATATAAAGAAATACTTCTTATTTTTTCTATTACAACCTTTGTTATAGCCTGATGAAGTAAAAGTGCACTATATTTTCATCTTAATATTCCATTGATACATCAATGGATCAATTAACTGACACAGTTTCTATCAAACTAAAAATATAACAATAAAATTCATGGAGTCTACCTTAAAATGACCTCCAACAAGACTTATTTATAGATTTAGAGTAAATTATACAAAGGATGGAGATTGAATCTTAGGATCAAGCTCTAGAGATTCATTAGAGTATTGGGAGAAAGAGAGGCTACCAAGTGGTACCCTATAATGGTTGGATTCAGATGGCTAAGATTGCATCTACTCATGACACATATTTGAGAAATTTAATGGGTAAGAAAGATTATGACAATTATCCTCATATATGTGTGATAGGTCTCATGGGGGAAGGGAATTATGACATGTGCTATCTCACACATGTGTGTGATTATGTGAGATATTATGAATGGTGTATATTTTCTAGGATAACATGTAGGGTCAATATTTCAAATGATAATTTGACTAATGATAAGTTTAATTAATCACTCTTTTCTTTTGTGTAATGATTAATTAGGTTAATGAATCAAGATATGGATAGAACAAGACTATGAATTAAATAAATAAAATTATTTATCTAGGTTTTTTATGAATGTGTTTAGTGAACTTGAATAAATATTTTTTAATTTATTTGTTCTAGTTTAAACCTTACAAAATAGATTGATTAACTGAATAAAAGGTCTTTTAGTCGATCCAATTAATATTAGAAGAGACATTAGATGGATTACTTAAATAATTAAAATTATTTAATTAATGTTGGAAGAATGATTATGTTAATCAATTCAATAAAATTATTAAAGTAATTAAAGGATGCTAATGAAGGATAAATTTAAGTGTCTACAATGTTAGGCGAATAATTATTAAGATCCATTTTTAAACAAATACATGCATATGAAATTATATTTCCCTCCAACATGTAATGGGGAGGGGCCAAAAGTTTCCCAAGGTATCTAGAATTCTTTTTGAACACAAAGAAGATTCCCAAGGTATCTAGAATTCTATTTGAACACAAAGAAGATAAACCCAAACTTGAATGTTTTTGATAAAAGGGTAAAACGGGTTTTACAGGGACCCGAAACCACAACATTTACAAAATAGAAAAAAGGACACCAAAGTCCAACCAAAAAACCAGCTGCCCAAGAAAAGACCAGCAACAACCAAATGAAAAAGACCAGAAAGGTCAAGTCGAAAGGAATAGCAAAGTAAGCACCAAGAAAACCCTAGCCGTTAATTTAGAGTCATGAGGACAGACTCCATCTCCGCCTCCAGATTCTGCATATCATTGACACCCTTTTTAAAAGTTTGAATCATCTTTGAAGTAAGGGGGGCCTTGTGCTTCAGATTGGCTCTGGTTCTTGTGGAAATTCCTGCTTCCGTATCCTGGCTTTTATCTCTGTTTCCTCCAGATCCACCACCAGAGAAGCCTGCTGGGCTTTATCAAGCTTCTCAGTCATCACGTTAATGATAATGGCATTGTGTCTTGCCATATAGTTGTTTTGCTCAACAACGGTTTTGACGGTATTCCATATGTTCTCTACGTTGGAGTCTATATTTCTATTACTGTGATCTACATCTTTCTTTTTAATCTTTGCAATCTTTGCGCCCAGCTCATCAATCTTGCTTTGCAGGGCCCAATTTTTTATTTTCAACTCATTAATTTCAGTGAATGTCCATTCCAAGAGTTTGAAGCGGGACTCAGAATTGGTTTTGGCTAGGTTCAGAATATCCAGAGAGGGATCTTTTCCAGTATTAGGGAAAGTATTCTCAGGGTTAGGAATAACAGGAGGGTAATCATTAATGTGTTTATCCGACAGAGGATCAGCGCAAAGCTCACTTTTGTTGGCATCAGACTCCTCTGACTTAGAGGACTCTTCAGAATAAGAAACAAGGATTTTGGCCTAGGGTTTCTTATCAAAAGAGCTGTTCTTAAGGGAAGGGCTGTCAGGCTCAAGCTCAACGTGGGTTTTACTAGAATTCCCAGAAGGAACAACGTCCAAGCTAGGGATTTTTCTAGCCGGACTAGAGTTAGGAAAATACTTCGAGCCACTGGGCTCAGTGTCATCACTCTTAGAATCAGGGTTGGTTTCCAGAATAGCAGGAGGAGGCACATAGAGATATTCAACAATCAACCTTATTAACCTAGTGTGCAAAATGGGCAATCTTTTAGGGTTTTTCTTATTATCTGCCAAGCTTTTCTTCAAGGAACATAAAAGATAATAGGGGATGGAGACCCTTACCTTGTATCGGAAGTGGTCGAGAAGAGTAAAGTGGTAGCCATAGAATTTAGTGAAGCGCCTGTCCACCGTAATGTACTCCATGATGACCCGCAGAACCTTTCTCCAAATAGCCTTTATGGTGTCAACATTGAAGTAGCTGTTAGCAATTTTAACCATACTTAGCCTTTCTTTGTCCTTTTTAGGAAATCTGATCATAGCTTCATCGGAAAAAGCCCTATCCCTAAAGAACTTCTTCCCTTCAGTAGATAATCCCGTAACATCAGCAATAAGATTTTCGTTGAGTTCCACATTCCTACCAAACAGGGTCAAGTTACTGTTATTCCAATTTTTAACAAAGAGATCCGTAGCCTCCTAGTTAGAGCCATGAAGCTTCTCCAAGAAAGGAAGCAACCCTCCGCTTTTAATCTTATTCCAAACTTTGGAATTTTTCATGTGTATATCATAGCTGTTCGGCTCAATTCACTTTTTGTCTCCTCCCATTTCGGCCAACACAGTGGGGTAGACCCAAATGCAAGCTTTACTAAAATTGGCGCCACCAAATCTAAGAACCCACAAAGCATGCAGAGTTTTCTGGCAGATTAAGCGACTGGGCTCGGTCCCATGCACTCTAATGATTGTGATGTGAAAGATCCAACATGTCCTCATTAAAGGGATAACACGCCGCTTTTCCATGTGATTTATCATAATTTAATATGGTGCAGACATTAGAGTTTAGATTGCTAGTATTAAGCCAGGTACGCACATCTTTACTCCTAACTCCTTCATTAGCAAAAAAATCCGCAACAGCATTGGCTTCTTTGTAAGCATGTGATATTTTAACTTTTTCAAATTTAGCCAAGTTCAATATGGCATCCTCAATCCACGATTTGATGGTCCACGAGGGGGGAGAATTGCCACAGAGGTAGTCAATTATGTTTTTGGAATCTCCTTTAAGCCACAGATTTTTAATGTCAAGACTTTGGGCTAAATTTATGATGTGAAAAGTGCCAGCAACCTACGCCAGATGATTAGTTTGAGAGCCAAGAGGTGAGGCAATCGCTCCAATTAAATTGCCATAGGAATCCCTTATAACTCCTCCACAGCCCGCCGCCCTCGGATTGCCTTTAGCCGCACCATCAAATTTAGCTTTGATCCACCTGTTTGGCGGAAAAGACCAGCAGACACCCTCTCTGTCCTTCTTGGCCTTCATTATAGTACTAGAGAAATCTAGACTAATGTTCTATTCCTTAGCAACAATTAAGTCATAGAGCGAATGCTCTACTTTCATGGGCATTCTGTCCTTCTGGGCCACGACATTGGAATTTTCCTTCAGGGATCTGACAATTTTATCAAAGACAATATCCATAGAGGCTTCTTTGCCCCTAAAAATTCTATTGTTGCGTTCTTTCCAGAGGCCCCAAGCAACATGACGGAAGGATAAATCCCAAATAAACCTGAGCATAGGATTCCTTGTCAGGGCTTTCCATTGAGAGAAGAAATCTTCAATGGACGAAGGGAAAACCCAAGGAAGGTGCCATAACCTGATGAATTTTTCCCATAGAGAAGCAGCAAATGAGAAATGAAGGAGTAAATGATGCACAGATTCAACCTCCATCTTACAAAGAAAACATCTATTTGGAGTTTGAAATCCGCGTTTACATAGGTTATCAATTGTGAGCACATTGTTTTGGAGAAGGATCCAAAAGAAGATATTAATTTTAGGTATCAAATGTTTGAACCAAGATTTAGACCAGAAGGGAGGATGATCCAGAGAAGAAGTGATCCTGGCAAAAGCAGATGACACAGAAAAATTGCTAGAGGGTTCATCGATCCAAACCGCACGATCATCCAGCTGCTCAAAACTAAGTCTAATAGCCATTAGAGAAGACTGGATGGGAGCCAAAGCCTGACTAACACTACAAAATTCCACCCAATTACCATTCACTCTGTAATCTTTCACATAAGTTCCAAATCGTGCCTTACAATTCTCAGCCCATTCACTGAAGGAATTGAATTTTATAATGGGCTCCTTAAAAAGCCATCTGTCCTCCTAGAATCTGGTGTGATTACCATTTCTCACTTGCCATCCCATAACATCATCCACAATCTTTTTACCATTGATTATATTGTTCCATCATGTAAACCCTCTGGGAAGAAGGTGGGGGTCCTTCTTTATAATTGAAGAACAATTATTTTCTAAGTATTTTCTAGCCAGAATATCAATCCACTCCTAGAAGAAGAGGAGATTCTCCATGTTTGTTTAGCTAAGAGGATTTTATTGACAGTTTTGATTCTTCTTAAACCAAGTCCACTAGCCTTTTTAGGTCTACAAACCAGATTCCAGCCAATTAAGGGAAGTCTTTTATTTTCCTCAACACTCGACCAAAGAAATCTTTTTTGAATTTTTTCAATGGCATCAACAAATTTAGCAGGAATCTTAAATAGGCTCAGGGCATAGATAGGCAGATTCTGGAGAGAGGATTTGAGGAGCTGAAGTTTTCCGGCTTGATTTAGCAGGGCTCCTTTCCACCAACTAGAGCCAGAAAGACTCAGGAGGTTTCAAGCTTAAATGTAGACCAAAGTAGGTGGCAGGAAAGGAATCCACCCTGCAACCCAGAATTCCTGCAAATTTGGCCTATTTATGATTCGGAGTGTTGAAGAAGAACATAGAACTTTTTTGATTGTTGAGGAGCTGTCTTGAAGCTCTCCCATACTTGTCAAGCAACTATTTTATAGATTTTCCTTCAGACACCATAGCTTGACCCATAAGCATAGTGTCATCACCGAATTTTTGATGGGAGCACACTAGATTGCCCGAGGAAGGTTTGAGACCAGAAAGAAATTTAAAGTCAACCAAAATTTTTAGATTCCTGCCTAAACTTTCAGCCATAATAGTGAATAAAATAGGAGAGATAGGATCACCCTGCCTTAGACCTTTGGTACTCTGAAAAAAAGAGGTAGGGGATCCGTTGACCATAATCGATATGGAAGCCATGGACACAAGTTGTTCCACCAATTGGATAACCCTATTACTAAAACCAAAAGCCTTTAAGATTTTAAATAAGAAAATCCAATCAACTCTATCATAGGATTTTGAGATATCAAGCTTTAATAAGAAGCCTTCAGTCTTCGACTCGACAAGGGAGTGAATATTCTCGTGTACCGTAACAATAGAGTCAAAAATTTGTCTACTAGGGACAAAGCCATTTTGTTGAGGAGAAATCAAGGAAGGCAAAAAAGTTAAGAATCTATAGGTTAAGACCTTAGAGATGATTTTGTATAAAGAGTTACAAAGACTTATAGGCCTAAAAGCCTCAAAGTTATTAGCTCCAAGTTTCTTGGGGATTAGAACCAAGAAAGTAGCATTTAATTCTTTTAGAAGACAACTAGATCCAAAAAATTCCTTAACATCATTAACCACATCTTCTTCAACAATCTCCCAGAGCCATTGAAAGAAAAATAAAGGGAAACCATTAGGACTCGGAGCTTTACTCCCATCAAAGGAAAAGATAGCCTGCTTGACTTTCTCATTGGTGGGGATAGCTTTTAAGAAAGAGTTGTTTTCCTGGTTGATAATTCTTGGTATAGCTTCAACTAACTGATCCTACTCATTTTGGTTTATTTCATTACTTGCCGAGAGAAGATGTTTAAAGAAGGAGCTCGTCTGATTTCTAATATCCTCCTCCTCCTCATACCTGGTTCCATTCACTTCTATTTGAGATATTCTATTTACAACTCTGTGTTTTGAAGGCGATAAATGGAAGTACCTGTTGTTTCTATCTCCTGTAGATAGCCAAAGACCTCTAGATCTTTGTCTCCAGAACTCCTCCTCCTTTCCAATTATGTCATGCATCTTCGTAAGGAGCTCATTCTCTTTTTCCTTAGTGTAATTCAAGTAACCCTCCTTCTGTATTTTAAATTGAATTTCTCCCAAATCCATCTATAGATCAGACTTAATCTTAAAGATGTTCCCAAAAGATTCCTTTTTCCACTTTTTTAAATTACATTTCACTTCTCTTAACTTTTTAGCAATTCTAAACATAGAAGTTCCTTGAATTCTTATATTCCACCATTTCCTTATTTCCTCTTTAAGAGCAAGATGAGAGATCCACATTTTTTCAAATCTGAAAAGAGTGTTCTTTTTTATTGGATCCATAGTGAAACTAATAGGAGAATGATCAGAACCAATTCTTGTAAGAGCTTTAAGGGAGCAATAATAATCAAAATACCAATGATTGGAGATCAAAGATCTATCTAATCTGACCTGCATGAGATCCATCCCCTTTCTACGATTAGACCAGGTAAAGGAGGCTCCATGAAGATCCAGATCAATCAGCCCTTGATTATCAATGAAATTATGAAGATCGTCTTTACTCTCCAAATTAGTCTGGGATCCCCCAAATTTTTCACCGTTCATTAAGGGTGTGTTAAAATCCCCCATAACAATCCAGGCTTCTTTATAAAAAATCCTCCTAATGGCAGCTAATTCCGACCAAAAAGATTTTCTCATTCCTTTTCCATTAGGAGCATATATATTCACTTGAACTCAACTGAAGTTATCTCTTATATGTGTAAATCTAGTGACTATATGATTCGTACCTTCCAATATTGGATCTCCTTTGATAGTGTGGCTATCCCAGAAAGTCACAATGCCTCCAGAAGCACCATTCGAGTTATTGCCTTGGAAACTCTAATACTGGAAAAGTTTCATCTTTTCAATTTTCTCCTTTAACATTTTAGTTTCCTGAAAAATATCCAGTTTGTGATCTCTAACAAAATTGTGAAGAACATCCTGCTTGTGGGGGCTATTGTATACAAGTGTGCTATAGGTGTCAGCCTTAGGAACAATTAGAGTGTGCAAACCAACAACCTCTATGACCAAATCATCAACCTTGATGCCAAGTGTTGAGTGACTTTTGAGGTGAGAAGGAAAGACTTTCAACCTAAAAGATGTATGTGCATGTGGTTAAGAAAATAACTTGGTAATCTCAAGAGGCTTAAATGTTGCACATTCAATTAGACAAGATGTTGCCTAACCTCCTCAACCTAAGTACACTTAAGTATAGTGAATAGATTAACTATTCACACTAACATAGAACACTTTTATACTCATTTGTATCACATTGGTAACCTCGAGAGGCTTAAAGGTTGCACATTTAAGTAGACAAGATGCTAACCTTATGAACCTAAAGACACTTAAGTATAGTGAATAAATTAATTATTCATACTAAGATAAAACACTTGTCTACTTATTTGTGCCACATTATGGAGCACTTGTCTACTCATTTGTGCCACATAGATGGATTGCCTCTTCCTTACCTATAAATACAATATTATGTATTGATCATTTATACTTTTATTTTATCTCCTAAATTTTCATAATTCTTATATGATATCAGAACTTTAGGTGGAGATGGTGTCAGACTTTGGGTGAAGCAATTCAATTGTATTTTGTGAGATTTGACCCTACAACTCCGACCAGTCGTTTGTAGGCTTTAGAAAGTCGTGTATCACCTCTATGAAGATGTTTGAACTTGATTTCCATGTGCAGGCCGTTTCATGTGTAGGTCGTGATATCGAGATATCTGATATCCTCACAACCTTTTGAATCTATCAGGCATTTTGAATCAGAGTGATGCAAATTGAGGTATATTCACCCACGTCATAATCGATGAGTGATTATAATTTTATACGTCCTACGATTTCATATGCAATCGTCAGTTGAGTCGTGATGATACAATTGCGGGTCTTGGAGAGCCCAAAGTGTAATTTGTAGGCCTTTTGAGGCTGATGGAAACCTAATTTTGACAAGAAAAGCATGAAAGAGGGGATGTCGAGTGATTTTGGTAAGATAGAGAGCTCAGCAGGTTTGGCGTGAGCCATTCCCATGCCATCCTAGCACCAACATTTCGCATGGAAATCAGATGATAGCCCACGTCCTATGGGAGACATCATAATACAGCCAGCGTGATACATCACTTGGGAGAGGCCAAATCCGTCACCCAAATCTTAATCGGCGCCAAGTCCCCCCATTGTTGTAGTGAGAAATTAAAGGTAGAATTATTTTGTTGTTGTTTGCTCTAGGGTCCCCATGTAGTTAGCACAAAAATGCACATACAATTCTCATGGTCTGCAGCATTAAAGGCATTCTCATGTTTGCCTTTCATATGCCTTACATTGCATTTTTTTAAAGTTTGTCATTGAATATATCAGGCAGAGGCTTAAGAGCCTTATCTCAATTTCCTTGTTTCACGATCAACTCTCCAACGAACTCATTTGATTTCTGCTTACCATAAATTTTTGGAGTACTAACAATCAATGTCTGATTGCACATTTCATGTTACACGTTCCATCTTATCCAACAAAAGAGAAAGTTTTTTAAGAGTTGCAAATGATATAAATGTAAGATAAATATTGTTGATGAGCTGTGAGTTAGAAGTGACAATGTGCAAATAAGATAATCACATAAATTGATTTTGATAGTGAAATATGGAAATGATTAGTTCAGGCATGGAATCTCTGTAGTGATGTTGCTACAAAGATAGTGGAGTTAGTTGTGATGAAAAAAGAGAGGTATTTTTATGTTCCAGAGATTCAGAGAGTGGTTTTGTAGAAAGATATAATGTAAGGTTTGGAAAGGTCAGTGTTGAAGTAATTTGTTCTGTAGTAGAATTTGAGGGAGTTGTAGCTCCCTTTGCATTGTAGTTCATAAATGATAATGTAATCTATTTTATTTGTGAGGGTGGATTTGGACAATAGATTCAAGTAGTTTGCTCATCGTGGTTTTTCTCTTCTAGGGTTTTCCATGTAAATCTGTTATTATAGTTGCACTGTGCTTATGTGTTCTTTTGTTTCTCATAGCTTAAAGACTTGCATTTGATTAATTGTATTAAGTATTTATTCACCCACCCCTTTCAGTACTTATGTGTGCTCAACATTTACTAGGTCTAGGATCTCTTTTTTCACATCACAATATGTAAAATCCAAGCATGTGCATTTAAGAAAAATAAAGTTGTACTAAAAGAACAACCTTAAATGGCATTAATCAAATCTAAATGTAAAAGAGCAAATAATAATAGGACTTTAGCTCTAATACCAAATATAATACTATTTCTAGGAATAATATAATTAAAATTATATAAAACTACACGGGTGAAAATTTTATATTAATGTTTCATAAATTTCAACTACACAAATTTAAAATATATTTTATTCCAACTTCAAAATAATTTATACAAAAGAGAAGAATACATATTTATTTCCATTCAAGATACAATTTTTTTTTTCCTCACTTCAAAAAAGACTTTGATGGTTAAGCCTTTTTTTGTCCCACGAACACTCTAGGTGTTATGAAACTTTTACTTCAAAGTGAAAATAGAGATATAAAAGTATTTAAAGAAGATATAAATGAATCAGATCCAATTAGGATATGCTAATTTCACTACACAAGTTCATTCACTACAATTTTGATTATGAGTGAATTTTTTTTCTATTCCATCTAGCATTTCACAACTATAAATTTACATTGATCTTTAGATTTCCTCTTTTTAAACCACAATTTAATTGACTAATTATTTTTTCTTTCTTTAGCTAACACAATGTAATATATAAGTTGAAATAATAAAATATGTACTTATCAAACCACTACTAAAATCATATTAAATAGTGTAAGTTTTATGACTTTTAGTATAATTATTAAATTAAATATATTTATTTTTTAAATTAGATTTCATACTGTAATTAATTTAGAATTATTTAATTATGAAAACACACACAATAATCTTATAGACAAACCATAAGACAATTTAAAATACCTATTCTATAATTTTTATTCCTATTAATAAATCAATATCCTTTATATACGAAATAAAAAATTATTGTCTTTCAACATAAGACAAATAGTCAAAAGTGATGGCCCAGAAAAACTACCAGCCTTGGACCTTCTGAAGCAACCTCACGTAGCGGTGTCAACCCCATGTTGTCGACTATGAAATCCACGTCTACTCTGCGGCATCGAAGTAGGAACAAAATGATTTCAAGATTGTCATGTTAACCTAATAGGGAATTGAGCCAAGTCTTCCACATTACCATCTAAAATGAGAAGCGCATGGGTGAAGTAGTTGCACAGAGATATGGTATAAACATGTCTTTTGTCTGGGCGTGTAGTCTTTGAAAGTAGTGAGTTAGGGAAAATTTAGAAAGATCTTTGCATTTTAGAAGATGAAGAGTGTTTCCTCTCAGAACTATTTGTTCCTCTAAATGAAATGACCATTTCGACCAGTCATTCACTCTTTAGTTGCCATTTGTTATTTATCTTTTCACAGTTTAAAGCCCTGTGCGATACAGTGAATTCTAGATTTAGATTTGGAACCTTAAAAAGCATCTGTTGTTATGCTATACGCTTTGTTTTACTAATGGGTTACCTCGGCTAAGTACAACTTTAGTAACATCATCAACCTCACGTTCCAAAACTTTGAAAGAATAGTCCATGGGAATAGACACAAACTTATAGTTAAATACATAGTCTACAGCCCTTTGGGGTTTCATGCACTGTCCAACATTTCTTGGGTATATACTCAAGGCTTGTGACATAGATATCGTTTCGTTCTGGATACACAGGTGTTAGGATATATATAGGTGATATTTCTAACATAAGTAGAATTTGTCTTAAGAGTCTTTAGTGTTGTTGCTAAACAGACTACACATAATTCACATAGTTTCGAGATTGATATTATACACGTTTCAGGAGTGCATGGGAGGCAGGTAGAGGGAAATAGATGGAAAATTCATTCTCATAATTTTTTTTAATTCCCAATGCGGGTTTCATAAATCCACGCTGCCTTAGATCTAAAGTTTGTAGAATCTATGTTAACTTTTTGTAAATCCACTACATTCAGTTTTGTAGAATCCACGTTCAATTTTTGTGAATCTGCGTTTGTAATCTGAACCTATTATTGCAGTCTATGTTTAGTTTACCCAAACTTGTTATTCCCATGTGCATTTGGTAAATCTATTCTATTTATAGTCTGTAATGGACATTTGTGTGAAATTCCATAGAAAACTAGGTTTTTTCAATCCACGATCAAAGGTTTAAAATCCACAATAAATGTTTCAATAATCTACCGTAAAGTTTTCTACATGCCATAGTCAAACCATTGGTCATTGCTCATAGAATGTGTAGTGGAAAATCTGCGGCAAAGGTTTGAAAATCTACACATACTTATGTCAACCAAGAATCGAATTCATGCAGCCACACATAGCTAATCAAATGCATGCATAATCTCGTTCATACACGCATTCTCAACTCTCATTGTCCATTCTCTGGATAAATTAAAATGATCAACCACTTCTTCTGGTTTTGTTCTTCAGTTTAGGAAGTTTGGAATGGGATTCATGATTTTTTCATATATTTCTGGTGGACTCCTTTCTCTTTGCACATGGTTTTATTAGAAGATTGGCCCCATCTTTTGATCAAGTATATCGAGATTTGACATATTTTGAGGGTGGAAATTCTTTTCAGTATATGGAAGGATGGGAATGTTGCTCTCTTTAATCAATATGTTGTTGATAAGAACTCTTCATTGTAAACTAAGATTATCATATGTTGCAATGTTCTTATGTACATCCAAGTGCAAGCTCATAAAGTTACACTGAAGGTTGCTCATTTTCAACAACTATTACACCACTAGGACAATATTCCCTAGACAATGGTTAGGGTATCGCTTGACTCCCCTTTCCAAAATGTGATTGATGTGGAAGTATTCATTCTACTAGACATGACCATCATGACTAAGGTTCTCGGTTTTGTGCTACCCTCTCTTAGAATTTCAAGGGCTTTACTACCTATGGAGAATGGTCCCAACACTCTAGGTAGCCATTTTTCTCTAGTCATGGACAAGTAGAGGCTAGCTAGCCTAATTCAATCAACTCCCTTTGCCACAACCTACCATCTCTCTAGTTCACACTCAACTTTCCAAGGAGAATCGTAAAAAAAAAGATGACACTCTCACTAAGTGGGAGAAAATAGATGAATCTACCTATAGTGTAGAAAATTGTGTGTTCTTGAAAGCGGTACAATTTCACACTTAATTTGGACCTATTTTAGCACCCTTGCATTAAATACCCTTTTAAATCATCATTAATCGGCCCCGAAGACCCATTATTTCGGATCTTGAGGTTTATTTTAGCTAAAAACCCAACAAAATCATCAAAAATACTCAAAATTTTAACATCCCACCCCAAAAATCCAATGTGGGACTCATACGCCACCTTGGGCGTAATGTTCTTAAGTGTCTTGAATTTGTACTTTAGTGTGAGTTTGACATGGGGGAAAAGTCTAACTAAAGTGGGGGAAAAATGTAGCATCGAAAAAAGTAACCCTCTTTCACACTTAGTTTGGGAATGAACAACTAATGATAAAATGGACTTAATTGTTCCTTATTTAGGGTGTTGTAAAGTGTTTCTTTACACTTTCACACTAATCTAGGGCTTCATTAACTAATTGAGGTTAATTAGAGCTTAATTGACCCCTTAAATTCAAATCCAAGCCTTAGTTATTGCATTTTTTTAAGGATAAATCTCGACACTCATTGACAATGTGGCATAATACTTAATTTGGTAAGGTTTGAGTCCTAGGATAGGGACCTAGGACCCATTTGCCACATGGAAAATGAGCCCCCACTATATCCTAGGACCCCCTTTTGGCATATTATTTCACCTCCTCAAAACTTGGTCCTAGAAAACTATGCTACCCATTCCCCCAAGGTGGTGAATGGGTACTCCTTACTTAGGACACCCTTTTTCCAACTTATTTGTGGTAGAATTTCTAATTTTGAATCCTAGATCTGATGTCGGTTTGTGTTATTTGAATTTGACGATTAAATCATAAGATTAGTATAAGTATAAAGTTAATTCACATAGTTTCATGCTAGAAGATCTAAGAAATCCAAAGATTTATTATGCAAGCATTCTAAGATCATTTCAAGAGCATTTCAAGGGCATTCAAAGGTAGATTATCAAGGTTTTATTGCAGCAATTGAAGATCATATCATCATGTCAAAGGCATAGTGTATCAAGCATGTTGTTGAGCTAGTGTGTTGATATAGCATTCAAGATCTAAGTTAAGCATTGTTTCATATCAAATTCAAGATCAAGATCTACATTCTTCATGGCCACTTCATGTTAGATTGTTGATTTACATTCAAAGACATCATCCAAGGTATCATTGTTTCATGTTTCATATTTCATGTTTCATTGTTTCATCATAAGGATTAATTACCTAAATGGGGTTTCACCAAGGCAAACCCCTATTCCCTAACAATCAACAAGTTTTTCTCCTCTTTGATGTGTGATTGCAGGTTCTAGGTTGAAGATTAAGTGGAGAACAAGATTGAAACAAAATATTTCAAAGTTGAAAAGTTGCAAAATCGTCACCTATCTTGTAAGATTACATAAAGTTTCCTACAAAATTAATTTTTGACTTTCAGGAGTTAGAAGTGCAGACATTGAAGAACAAAACCCAAAAATCAGTTTTTAGAAACCCTAGTAGGGACCCATTTGCCACTTTGGGCGAATGAGTCCTCAATGACCCCAAAACAACACTTTTTCAGCAAGCTACACATTGTTTCGACCTCTTAAAACCTCCCTTATTGTTGTTATACTAGTTAGGATTTATTTTTTACTATTATTATTTATGTAGTTTAGCCTTCATAATTGAGTGAAACCTTATAAAAAGCTAGTGGTTTATTATCTTGTTAATTTATTTTGATAAACATTATTTTTTTATGATTCACCAGTTTATAAGAAAAACAATTAGTCACCAAAAGGGGAAATACGTAGCAAACCTTCTCATGATCTAGAGTTAGAGCAGCTCCCATCAAATTCCATTGTCCAAAGCTCTAAATTTGAATCTAGACCAACCATATTGGATTCTTTATCCTCATCTGAAAAAAGCATATAGTTTCCAAATTTAGCTTCTTGAAATAGGATTTGTGCCTTAGGATCCTTTGATTTTAACACTATTATCTTGGCCTTATCCTCAGGCTCTAAGCATACTTTCTTATTCTTAATAGGTATGGTAGCATAGGAACAATCCAACTGAATTTCACCTCCTATGTCTTCACAAAAAATTCTTCTCAAGAGCATACCATAGCTAGCAGGTATATCAACCACCAAAATTGTGAGCTTGAGTTATTTTTCAAATGAGTTGCAAGTGCAGCTTGTACATCTTTAATTTGCTTCATCAAATGAGCTTTCTTGTGCTCCATAGATTAGCATTTCCTAAATGTATTGGTTAAGTTCAACTCCAAAGCATGAGTAATTTGTGTAGGCTTAACATTATCAGAAGTGCCAGAGTCAATAGTATAGTTATTCAATCTGAACCCATTTACAAATAGTGACACATAGAAAGGATTTAGTTTATCCTCAAAGGTGTATGATGAAGATGTTGAATTACTTTTGGATACAACATTATCAGTTGAATTTTGAGAACTAATCATGTGCTCACCTAAGTTGGAATGAGACTCAAATTGTCTGGGTCTAACATACTCGAATAATCTATCTAATTCCTTAGGAGTCATATGCAAATACTCTGCTTGTGAGATTTGCACCTTGGAATTTTTGTAGAATTCAACAATATCAAAATATTTAGTAGAATTTTGAGTGGATAACACATTTAAATATTTAGAAGAATCTTTTGTAACTATGTGTGACACATTTTCAATTTTTTTAGTGGCACTAGCTCTAGTAAGTAAAACCTTTCGATAATTCTGAATACCTATTTTATTAGTGTTTTTCCAACCTCTTGTGACAGTGGCACACATAGGCTCATCCAGAGTGATGTACACATCTTTGCCTCTATCATCATTAGGTTCAAACTCGAGGTGCCCATTTGTAGGGTCACCAAACTAATTGGAAGAATTACCTTCTTTAGTAACATCTTCAATTATTTCCTTCATAGTATTCATTTGCATGAATCTGTTCATCTTAGGACATTCTGATCCATCATGGTCAAAATTAAGGTGGAAGGAACACATATTCTTCTTGTTGTCTCCAAGAGGAGATTAAATTGTCAGCCTCTATTGAGTTGGAAGTAAGGGAAGAACCTTATTGCCTGGCTTGTAATTTTCCTTTCTTGAAAAGTCTTGATAAGGGTGTTTATCTTTAGGTAATTTCCTTTTAAGAGCAATAATTTCATTCACCAACCTATGTATCATAAGATCTAATGAAGTATCTTGTTGTGAATTTTTTGTATACATATCTCTTTTCCACATTCTCGACTGTGATGAAATCATCTTCTAATTCAATGGAAAGTGTTTGTGTATCCTCTAAAGTATTCATTGGTTGTCTCTTTAGGAGTAAGCCAATATTTGGGTGTTGTGCATTGATAAAGAAACAATTTTGCATCTCTTTGGATGGTCTCTTAGTGGCATCAATTGGAGATACCAACATATTAAATTTAGAAACAAATTCTATCATAGGTTCGCTTGCCTCCTTCTTCATTTGCATAACCTGAGCTATCAATGAGAGACCATCATCAGTATTTTTAAACCAAGATACAAACTTACTTCTCATAGTGGTTTAGTTATTAATCGATGTGGAAAATAGTAGAACCACTGTGCTACAACATCCACCAAAGATTCTATGAAAATCATGCCTGCCACATCCTCTTCTTGAACCCCAAGCACAGCGCAAGCTACAAAGAAAGCATTGATATGCTCTTCAAGAAAATCTTCCCATCAACCCTGAAATTTGGTAATTTTTTGTGAGATCCCTTTGGTAGATCATTTATATTATTTTTGAGTCTCAAAGGACCAATAGTAGCTCCCCAAGGGACATGTAATTGGTTATCCATATTGCGAGGGAAATTCACAACTACCAGAAGGACAGTTTCATGTAACACTAAGGCTTGGGAAGTAGAATAATCTAGGGGTGTCCTAGTTAGAGAAGTAGGACTACTTCTATCCGCAGTCCTTCTTCGAGAAGGGATAGTGTAAGAGAAATTAATCCTTTGTAATCTAAAATATCCCCACTTCTTTCTCCCCTAGTAAATCTTCGAGAATCTAAGATGGGCTTATGATGTTTAGTATGTATAACCTAGATAAGGAAACTCAAATATTATTGCAACCCATTCTTCCCTAGCGGAGTCGCCAAAAATATATTGGTTAATAGATTGGGCATGTAGTGATAATGAGGATTTATTTCTCAGGGAAGGTGCATCTGTTGCAATAGCTCTAGATAACGACCCTCTCTAGGAGAGTGCTTATCCTCTGAATTGAAAGGTACATCTCCCTTATATGATATACAATGAATTTAAATAAAACTAAATAAACACATGTATGCTTTTAACCTGAAAGAAGGAAAGGTGGAACCCAATACAAGAATGATTTCTAATATCAAGTGTAGAGGAAAGATGATAAAGATACTAACATAAAGACCATTTCACATAAGATGAAGTGATAACTTAAATATAAGCCCAATATTATCTAAAAATGAAATCTATTACGAAGACAGATGCATACACTCACACATAGGAATAAGCATAAACATCAAGATATACTCAAATACATAGATTTAAGAATATTAAACTATCGCCATAAACTAGATGCACATAGAAAAATAGTGATTTTAATTAACAACATTAGTAGAATTGTATTCTGTAAGAGCATACAAAAAATATGCATAAACCAAGATCACTGAATTGAGAAATCAGGTACAAGAAATGGAATGTATTGAAAACATAAACAAGCTAATGAGTTTTACAATCATAGAAGTATATATAGGTGAAGCTTGAGACCAAGTCTTCAACATACTCTTGGAGAATAGGAAGGTGATAAAGAGAACCCTTGAGACTAGCTCAATGGTTCAACTACCCTTATAAGTAGTAGCAATGTGTCTAAAAAGAGTCGACACATCGATTAGTGACTCAACTAAGGAGACTTAGTATTTCCACATGTGAGGAAAGATACTAACTATGAGTATGTTAGGATAACTCATGTGAGTTATACACCAACACCCCCCATTAAGCATAGCTTAGGAAGATTTATGAGACATAAGTCCCAACTATGCACCATTTTAGGTACTCATTTACAAAGTATCTCTTCGGAAATGGAGAAAGAAAGAAAACCCAATGGGAAAAACTTTCCTCCAAAAGAGAGAAGTTATATAGGTGAAGAAGTATTACTTTTTTCACCAAGTACAATATAAGATTCTCCCCATAGGAGAGAAAATGAGAGGAGGTCAATGAGACCCCCCCATAATACATGTCCTCTTGAAGTGATGATAAATAGCCGACAAAGGATGTAGATGTAGATCCATGAAAGTTGAAAAATGTTCCTTCCCTTGGGAAGAAAAGAAACCACTTGAAGAAGCAAGATATCTTCCCATGCGAGAAGACACATGTCTGATGTTGAATCAAGCTGAAGCTGATCCAAGGATGATGGTGCCCATGTTGAAGCCTTTAAATAGTGCTCAAGTGTCACCATGTTGATGCTGAAGGATGCCATAATCAAACCAGGTGCATGTGCAATAGATGAGGGTGATGATGATCCAAAAACATGTGTAGGACAATACATTAGAGCACGAATATCCAAATTGGACAATGTTGATGCAACTTCATCGAAATTGTCATCGAAGAGAACACTTATGCCGTCAATGTGTGCTTCCTTGTCAGTAATGCGGGACCCTACAAACAGACAAGTGATGTCAGGTAGAAATATGTCCCAATAAAAAATGCTAGGAAGACTGATGTTTTATTGCAAAGTAGCACTGGAAGCTTTCGAAGAAGTGACTCTGAAGTTTGATGGAGCAACAATAGGAGTAATGATTTCTTCTATGTCACTGGAAAATTTTGTTTCTATATCATGATTAGAGATGCTAGTTGTGATCAAAGTAAGATTATGTGGGAATGGAGAAACATTCAAGTCTCCATAGATCTCCCAAATTTTGATCCATAATGTATGTGGACAGTCAATATCCATGATGGCATACAAAGCACCATCTGGAATATGTAAACTTATTAATTCACAAATATGATCATGATGATTAAACCACTCAGCCTTCTGAGATTCTTTACGAGGTTCAGGGACAAGTCCATACAGATGGGGTATGAGATTATGGATCCTCAAATGTTTTAGGATGCCTACACACCGGGACTTATAGTTTCCCTTGTTTAGGATGATTACAGAGGAGTGTGTTTTATATCCCATGATTAGAAAAAGTTAGTTCATCTAGACAATAAAAAACAATAAAATTAGGTAACCTAGATTAGGTGGATCCCTAATTGAACTTTGTTAAGTGGCACTTTATTAGTGGATTGCATGAGTGCTTTAATTCCCCCCTTAATGTGGCACTTGATAAAGTTAGTGCATTGTGAAAAATGATGTCACAACACTATATCACCCTCGATTATGTGTAGTTTTCCCCTCAGGTTGTTCAATTTTTGAAAAAAAAGTGGTTCTGTGACTTGAGCCTCGACTGTCCAAGAAATTTATAATTGTAGTGCAATGACTGTCTAGTATATAAGAGAACAAAATTTTTGACACTTTTTGACTTTTGAACGATTCACAATTGATATCGTTTGTCAAAAAATTGATTGTGTCAAGTTACAATTGTTTTGTATATGCAACATAGAAACAATTACACTTTAAGAAAAGAATAAAATGTTCATTTGACGATAGATACCGCAAATGTTTGTGAAATGTCAAATTATAAGAAAACATACAAAGAGGGTTTGAGCCCTTTGAGGTGTGTAGGTGAATTATTTTGACTGAGCCAATATACCTTTCATGCGACCTATATAATAGGCGCTTGCAGTATAAAATCGGCCAACGCTTAACCATTTTGGCACTTTAAACTGCAATGTATTCGGTCAAAGGGCGGACTACGTGTGGGTTGAGTCCAACGTGAGATGTGGAGTGGGTGATGGCACCCAATGTGGCACAAAAGCCACTTCTTCCTGTGATTCGTGTGGCACAAATTCTTTATGCAGTCTCCTCCTTGACTGCAAACACTTTCCTATGTCTCCCATCTCGGCCGTGGATGTTTCGAAGTGGTGACCTGTGTGTAGATAGGATCGACTGCAAAGAAAAGATGCCTCTGTGAGGTCGTAAGTTTTAGCTTGTAAACAGGATTACACACTCATATGATGCGTGCTAGAGATAGAAATTTGGAGAGATGCGTCACTTTGAGAGGACTCCACTTGATGTGGATGTTAATGTGTCAGTGGCACTATTCAGACCTAATCGATATATATGTATCGTTTTTGTGCTTAAAGCACAATGAAAATGATAGCTCCAAAAAAAAGAAACTTGCAGCCTGTTAAGAGGCAATATACTGTATATTTGGCCTTTGGTGGGCACGATATATGCACAACAAATGTTTGCAGTGCAATGATTCGACCTCAATCATTGATGATCGTTGAGCTCTCGACAATAATGATTAATAGACTGCACACAAAATTTCTTCAAGATATTCTTTTGAACAATTTTTTTTTACCTTCGTAACTATGCAATGAATGAAGCTGGATTGAGCCAACGTGCAAAGAAGATTGCAGAAATTCGACAATGGACGTGTCTTCAACTTGCAACTGACTTGATGCTCATCTGAGATAGCTCTCATACCATGTGAGAGCATACGAAAAATATGCATAAACCAAGATCATTGAATTCAGAAATCAAGTACAAGAAATGCAATGTATTAAAAACATAAACAAGCTAATGAGTTTTACAATCATAGAAGTATATATAGGTGAAGCTTGAGACCAAGTCTTCAACCATACTCCATGAGAATAGGAAGGTGATAAAGGGAACTCTTGAGAATAGCTCAAAGGTTCAACCTCCCTTATAAGTAGTAGCGATGTGTCGAAAAAGAGTCGACACATCGACTAGTAACTCAACTAAGGAGACTTAGTCTTTCCACATGTGAGGAAAGCTACTAACTATGATTATGTTAGGATAGCTCATGTGAGTTATACACCAACATATTCAAAAGCAATATAATATCAAGTGTTTTCCAAAAATATGTCTAGAGAGAATTAGTTTAAAAATAAACACATATATAAGTGGATGAGCAACCAATTCATTTCTTGCCCATAACTAACTAGAATTATAAATTATTTTCAAGAAATAAAGATCAACAGAAAAATTAAGAAGGTAGCACTTCGGTTCTAGATTCCACAAAGGAAGCGAGTATTTTTTTAAGGCTTGGAAAGCCTTGATGACAGGTAGGAGGTCTTTATGTTGGGGAGTAGTTACGCTCACCATTCGTAACCTCTATGTCATCTAGCTATCTTGAACAACTTCAATTCTTTGATCATACGTCTTCATGAGCCTAGTTGCCTAAGATAGGATAAGGTCCAAATCATTGAACTTCCTCAGATGTTTGGCATTGAAAGACTAGAAGCTGAAAATTCCATCAACTATCTTCTAGAAGTCATTCTCCAAAAAATTATCATTCTCATCATTCCCATCTCCTCCCCTATTACGTTGCAATCCAAGGAAAGAATATTCTTATGAATCTCCTCTACGATCACATTGCATATAGTTTGGATCTCCCAGAGCTTCTGTAAGCCTTTCCTTGTGACTTGTAACTTTCATTCTACACTTTTATTCTAGATAATGCAACGAGTGTTAGTAGCAGTGGGTATGATTTACTTTGTGACTAACTACATTCCAAAGCTTATCATTTCCTTAATTTCATCAACATTACTGACTCCATGTCCTTTCTTATTTTTCGGAAGCAATGATCTCCTCTTGAATCTTATATCTGGAAGTATTCACCCTCTAGAGACATCTAAGAGATTCATAAATAATCTAATTACCTCTTCTTACCAAAACTGCTATTCTACTCCTTGACAGCTTTGTCAAAGGTTTCACAACTCTTCATTTTACTTATTGCATCTCTTCCTATCAAGGCCATGGGATTAGAGGACAACTCATCTTGAGAAATTGGTTAATGAGGAAGATCAAAAGCTAATCTCAAACACTCGGTCAAACCTTGGAAGTTTGTTTCTTTAACTCATCTTTAATTTCTTTATCTTTCTTAGACATTTCAACCATCCTTGTTGTAGATACCTAAAATTTGTGTACATCTCCATCCCTTGTAGGAGGTCCCAAGTTAATCCTATCAATGTTAAAGTCACTTGCAGTCACTTGAGTAAATTCCTTTTGTGCAGTGGGACACACAACTTCTAGACATAGATTCCCTGATCCAACATCATCAATTTGTCGAGTAGTGCTCTTCAGTTCCTTAGGCTTTGGGGTTCTTTGAATCAATTGACCCATCATATCTTGCCTCATAAGATCTAGTTGCACTACCTTCCTTGTTCTTGACAGAGTATCTTCCAACGAAATAGGGGTAATAGGAAAACTGGTCGCCTTAAACCTAGAAGAGTCAAATAGTGTTCTCTTTGTGGGAGGAATATTTGTCTAGATATCATATGATGGAAGCAAAGAAGACCTCTGTTTTGGAGGTTCGCTTACATCTCTAATAGGTGATGACCGATGAGATGAGGAGGAAGAACCAATATCGATGCTACCTAAGTCACTTTCCTTTCCTTCATCTCCTTTATCCTTGTACAAATGGGGTAAATCAAGGAGATCTTCTCCACAAGTTGATTGAAACTCATTTCTATTAGGAGGTTCTTCATCACCATCACCTTGAGTTCTTGATGGCACTGAATGTGAAGTAGTTCCAAATATTCATACAGTCACAGAAGGCTAGCAACTACCTCCTATAGGTTGAGTGTTTTGGGATCTAGTTTTGGGGTGGAATTGATCTATTTTATTTTTAGTGACCCACTCTTAAGTCCTTTCTAGAATATTTGTAGTCCTTGCTTCATTTTTTTTATTTTTCCTTACTACTCTAATCCATAGTAGGGATATGATGATTTGCTATTAATTCAATAAAAAATGGGTCTAATAGGTTAGATTTGTCATCTTCAATTCCTTGTACATCCCAACCCAAATCATAGATGACTATTTGTCTTAAAAAAATATTTGGTTATTTTTGACAACATTAATTATTAATAAATTTATTTAAAAATAAAAAATAAAAATATTTAATTATTTTTAATAATATTAATTATTAATAATTTATTGTTAATAATTATTGAAAATCTAAAATGTCAAAAAATAAAAATAATAAACCGTGAAGAATAATATTCTTATTGTTGTTTTATAAGCGAACAGGCTAATACAATTTGAGCTACTGTTTATACTTTTTATAATATCCGGAACGGAAATGGTTTCGAGGAAAGTCACGGGTTTAAAAGAAATGGGAAAGTCACAGGTTTGAATAGGTTGTGGGCTTGGTCACCTAAGGAGTGTACCCTTAGAGTGTGTTGGTTAAGCCCAAACCTTTATGACACCTAATTTGTACATTAAACACATAACATTTTGTAAATGATGCTTATATCTTGATGTTGGTGTTGATACATGGTAAAGATAATGAAAAAACATATTTCAATGATTTGTGTCTAACTAAACTCAGAATTAATGATATTTAAAGAATGATTCTCGACGACTTTAGATATTCTTAATATTTGGAAAAATATTCAGACCAACATGCCTATCAGATCAATAGACCAAACTATCAAACTAAGTTAATGGGTCTCGCATGTCTAATGTGTGGAGACTATTTAGACTCAATTAGTCACATAAATTATAATACTAACAGTCGCTTAGGATACGGTCCCATGGAGGGGGGCTTCCTAAAAAAAATTAGTGGGTGCTGCTGAGAGTTTTTCGGAATATTTTAAAGCTAGTGGTCCCATAAATTCAGTTTTGCAATTCACCTTAAAAGTTTGGACTCCAAAATTTAAGGAATACACTAGAGTATTTTCATAAAAATTAATAAATAAATAAAATTTCTCTCATCTTTTTGGGTTTTTTAGGAGTTTAAAATTTTAAGTGATAGGGAAGTGGTAGAAAATTTTCCTCAATTTTTTCTAAAGTGTAGGGATAATTTTTAGCCCCACCTCAATTTCACCTTACTAAAATTTGCAGTCCTAAAAGGTAGGGGCTGCTATTTTGTAGGAAAAGATTCCAATTAATCCAGGTAGGGGCTCCTATTTTGTAGGAAAAGATTCCAATTAATCTTATAGCATAATTTTTTTCTTCACGAGACCGCTTGATCCATGAAAATAGAAACCCAAGCTCCCGATGAGACCATACAGTTACTATCCCCTAATCATCTCAATCTAGTGAAATTACATAGCAAGGGAAACTCGAGGTAGGTAGATCGTAATGGACGCATCAACCTAGTCCTCGACGCTTCCCCCTTGGATCTTGAAACGAATTCGTCTCCCTTATTTCGATAAAATTGGTCAAATGCTAGAGCAAGAACTGGCGTTCAACTATTACTTGAAGGAACCAGGCGCGAGGATGAACTCAATAGATAGGAAGGGGATTGGGTGGGAGAAATAAAGGGTGAGTCCCTTTCCTATTTGTTTGGAACATTCAAACAAAATGATTTTAAGATAGTTGCACCTTCTATTCAAACCTGGCCCTACTATTCGGCAGGTAGTTGAGATAGTTGGGAGGAGCTAGAATGGAGAATGAACTGAATGGATACTTTCCTTTATGGTTGGTGGCATAACTCATGGATGTGGGATGCTTGAACTGGTGGTCATCTACTCCGTATATCCTGAATGACAGACTGGGTGCATGATATGGGAGCGAGTGGCGCATAACCTATTTATTGCTTTTAATATATCCCAAATGTTGATATCTCTCTTGAGTTACCTAAGGGTGGGGTCCCATGGAGGGGGCTTCCTAAAAAGTTTTAGTGGGTACTGCTGAGAATTTTTAGGAATTTTTTAAAGCTGGTGGTCTCATGAATTTAGTAGCACTCTTCAGCTTAAAATATTAAACTCCAAATTTTAAGGAAGTTGGTGGTCCCATGAACTTAGTTGGTGTTGTGCACACACTATTCTATGATGTTCTCTTCAACTATTTTTTGGCGAGAATCTAAAAGTTGAGATGATTGACAAAATGGCAGATAAAATTCCTAAACTGTAGGAACAATCTCCAACCCCACCTTATTTTCACCCCCTCAAATTTTTAGTCCTAAAAGGTAGGAGCTGCTATTCTTTAAGAAAGGATCCCATTTAATCCTGTAGCAATTTCTTTTTGACTTCATGAGACCACCAACTCCTTAAAAATAGACCCTGAATCCCCCCCATAGGACCCCACCTTAAGAAAGAGCTAGACGAAGACCCGTGAGAGATGAGTTAGGGTGGGGTCTCAGGGGGGGCTTCAGGATCTACTGCACATCAATGTTTATGTAAATATTGAAATTCTATTTCAAGAGAAATTTTGTATTTTATTAATGTTATTTAATTTGTTAATGTAAAGCCATCTACTTCTCTAATTTAGTAATGAAATAATTATAGCTTGTAATTCAAATAAAGCTCTAAAAGGGGATTTTACAAGTTGTTTTGAAATGGGCATTTTGATGATCACTAGAGCATATGATCATTTTGGTTTATATAAGATTTTTGGAATTAAGATTTTTTTTAGTTAGTTGTAAATGACAATAGAAAATATGGTTTTTACAAGCTTTCTTTTATATGTGAATATGATATAATTTTGTACTTTTATTTTTAGATGTTATTGATGAATTTTTGGATTTACGATGAAATTGTGTAATAAGTGTAAATGTGTATGTAAACATTGAAATCCTATCTTAAGGGACATTTTGTATATTATTAATTTGTTAATTTAAAGCCATCAAATTCTCTAATTTAGTAATGAAAGAATGATGGCTTGTAATTAAAATAAAGCCTTAAAGGGGTTCTTACAAGTTGCTTTGAAATGGACATTTTGATGATCACTAGAGCATATTTATTTTTGTACGTAGAAAATATGGTCATATACATATTAAGGGTATATAGAAGCTCTATTATATATTTCACATGGCATAATGGTCTATTAATATGATCATATTCTTTATATTTGTTATAGTGAAACTTAGAAGCAATCAACTAAAAAACACTAGTCATGCATATAGTTTTAATCAAGACAAATTGGGCGACTTAGTGTGATTATAAATCAATGTACACCATCTAGTGATTTTTTTTAGTGGCTAATATTAGCCAATTGGCTAATAGTTGAAATTTTAGAATCCAAAATTGGCTAATAGTTCGTGCTGTAACGTGACTTACATAATCACATTTTTATAAAATTTTATTATAGTCTTATTTAAATCGCTAATTTTTTTATTTTATTAAAAAATTAAGTCAAAAATTCACCACAATAATCGATACATGATTAGATCAGATTCGCCTAAATTATATAAATTCTATTATAAATCTATATTAATTTACCAATAGTATATCATAATTACTAATTACTGTAGGACCATATTTCTAATCTTTAGTTTCCACCATTGGTTTATTATATAATATAATGGCCCTTGTTGTATTCCATGAGGCAAAATGCACCCACGATTTGTAATGCTCATGGGCCCCACAATTTTGGGCCTCATGAGCATTATAGATTATGGGTACATTTTAACTCGTAGAATACAACGAGGTTCATTAGATCAAGGATCTAAAATTTTTTTTGAGCCCCATGAGAATTGTAGATCATGGGTACATTTTACCTTGTAGAATATAATGAGGGTCATTACATTGTATTTAAAATAATGATGGCAAGTAAATATTATAGTCTAACCCTTAAACCCATCAATAATTTCCACCCTTGGGCCCCTACTTATCCATGATAATTTTTTAGATTGGATTGATTAACAATCATAATTAATGCATTTTCCTATGAATTTTCAAGATTCGCCAAAATTGTCTACAAAATTTTAGTTATGTAAAAAACATCACCAATAAAATTATCATTTAAAAAAAAAGAAGGAAAGATTCACCAATAAAAATTAGTAGTTTTTCCTAAAAAATGAAAGATTCACTAGGATTTTACATCTTTTTTTTTAATTTTTATGAATAGGCATGTATCTATATTAATAATAAAGATAGAAATTCATATTCATAAAAGAAGTGGGTGGTAAAAAGGCACACCCCGAGAATCACATGGGCAAAGCCCAAAAGTCCAAAGTCACTTGGGTGAAGCCTAGAAAGCAATAAGCATAACAAACACGAAAATAAAAATGGTCATCATGTGACTACAACAATGCCAATAGGGGGCAGGAGAGTCCATGTCATCTAGTTCCTTCCCCCATACATCAACAAGGTCTAGAGTGACGCCAGGAGGACCCCAACCATCTCATCTTCTTTTTATTTATCTTTCTCTTTTTACTCACGTCTGGGTTAGATTGCCAAGTCCAAATGTGCGAGCCACTTTGTAGAATATGGCCAACCAAAGTTTCTACCTAGAGTAGTATTACTGGGTCACCCAGAAGTGCCATCACCACCCCCGCCAACCCTCTAGAGGGCCACCCAATGTCATCCCGTAGAGGAGGATAATGTGACCATCAAGGAGGGTGGGAGCCACGACGAGGAGGAGCCTTGGAGCGAGGGCGAGTAGAGCCACTCTGTTGGTGGCACCGTGAGGGAAATCAACCAGGGTAAGAGGTAGGTGAAGGAGGCACTCGAGGCACAATACAAGGGGAATTTCCCTAGTGATCCAAGAGCTCTTGTAGGTGAGAGACTTCAAGTGCAACTTTATTTTCTTGCACATGTATCTTAAAAAGAACATTAGAACAAATAATTTATTTAGAGTATAGAGAAACATATTTATCAATCTAGTTGTTAGAAAATATGTAGGCATTTCTATCTTTCCAGATATTGAAGAGGGTTTTCACCTTAAAAGTGTGCTAAATCTAGGTATACTTAGCAAGAATCTTGGGAGAATCGCCCAACATAATCATATGCTAACAAAACAGCTCTAGCCTAAATAGTCGAAATGAGTCATGAATCCAATTCCACAGCTGGTGAGCTCTGGTACAAAACCATAAAAGATGCTTAAACGACTTAGCCTGCCCATAAAATAGGCAATGAGGGTCCTGTACCACCAAGTGGACAAGTCGAGACCTCACAAATTCTATATCTTTTTTTGAGGAGGGTTGCTTAAATTTATCACTAACACCAATAAATTAAAAAGTAAAAAGAAAATGATGGAAAAGACACATCAAATAAATTGAAAAAGTAGCCTTGCACATGATTCAATTGAGTATAAAGAGGTTTCCCATCAATTTTTTATACATATTCTTGTATAACCTTTAAAAATGATTAGTATTACCTGAATTTCCTTGGTAGCATATTATAAATTATTATTATTATATAAAGTCTATAAAATAAATAAATTAAAATCATAGAAGGCTATATTTTACAACTTACAAATGATATACATGGGGAAAACCCTTTCAAGTAAAAACTCCATAAAATATTGCTTGATTAACAGACATGAAAAATAGTCTATTAAAAAATAGACTAACCTTGACACTCCTCTACATATTTGCACATGGCCAATAATAGCTTATGTGCATAGTAATATAATTCATTATCAATCTTCAGATTTTACCCTCTCAAATGAAATAAAACCTCCTTAAGTATATGAGAAGTGATAAAGTACCTTAAGGGGTATTAGTCACACCTACTCAAAGCAATCAATCATAAATAATTTATTAGATTATTAATTATTAAATTATATGCACTTTATAATATAGTGTTATAATCGAATATTAGAACAAAATGTAAATTTAATAAGGGTATGGACCCTAATAACATTATGTCCTAACAATTTCTCATCATTAATCTCCACTTTTAGCGCATGCAAGTTATTTCTATCAGTAACATTTTCTTTCTTCTTTTTGCCACCTCTTTTGTGCATAATCTACCATATTGAATAACTTATTTACTAAGGTTTTGGATATATTTATTTTATTGTTTCATTGCTCCAATATGATCAAACCATCTTGCACTTACTATATACTACCATCCATTTTGGCACTCTATTATTATGTATTGATGAGTCGATTGCCCACTCCACCATGCATTCTAATGTGTGGGGATGAATCTCTCCATCATTGTGGATTTGGTGAAATTTTCAACAAGAAACATTTTCACCCATAAAAATCCTTGACACAACAACTTAGATGTTATAAGGTGCAAGCTTATTATTTTTCTAGTCTATACCTAAATTTGATATTATATCACCCTCTATTTCAAACACACTAAAATCCAATCAAAAAGTTGTTCTAGTTATTTAGCATAAAATTCATGTACAAAGAGTTAAAATTCTCATTTTTTCACACCAACCCCTAATCTTTACACTTGCTATAGTTTATTGTGTACAAACACATCCACCCTCTTTGTCAACCATTAATGCACTTAAACTATTATGATTTGTCAATCCCTTTTTAATAAGAAACATAATTTTTTAGAGGTTTTCCACAACAAAAGAAAATCATTAACCATAATCTACTTGCATGCTAAACACTAGTTTGTATGCACGTGGACAACAAACATGCTAGCACATCTCTATGTCTCACTCAAAGGAAACCAAGTCCTCAAGCCTCAAATTTCCCTATTCAATACCTATTACATGTGTCTTATTTATGGATCACATACATGCTAAAAAAATGCCCAATATAATATAAATCATGTATATTATTCCAACATTGATGTACTAATTTCCTCTAATTACTATTATATAATTTGGGATACATATAGGGCCACTTGCCTTATAGCACCACATAGAGTATGCATAGATACATGCATAATAATCTTTTCAAGAAAAGTTTTAAAGCCAACCATAAGTTGTATGTGTCTCAAAGCACACAACTTTTCTAAAAATATAATCTATGAATCATTTATCCCTATCTATGACTATGCATGTCTACACAATCATGTGCAATCTACCTATAGTTAGGTACTGCATATGGTGCTAATTCTTAATGCTACATTAGGACACCAATACTATTTATGGTTTCTTTTTTCTCATCTCTCTCTTATTACTGAATGTTAGGATTGATAATTTTATTGCTAATTTTGATAATAAAGAAATATCATTAAAATTCCTCTAAAATTTTAAGAACAAAATAATTTTAACACAAACTTCTCAATCTATTTATGATCATATTTAAATATTAATATAACAAATATTGATAAACTTTTCTAATTAATATTATTTAACACATAACATCATTTATTTATTTCAAATTTGACACTACTTTTTATATATTGCTCTTGCAATAATACTATCTCTAATCTTTTAACAAATTAATCACACAAAAATATAGGATTAATGAGGGTGATTATTTTTGTTGCTACATGGAAAAGTCCCTCATGATAAATATTTAAATTTCCAGGCCAGCTTGGGCCCACCATATTTAGAAATATTAAGTGCGAATGGGAAATGCAGTTTTGTCTATTTTGGAAAGAAATCTACTCACGTAATCCAACGCATTGTTATGACGTATTTGATAACGTAGCTCATGCTGGGCGTGCTCTTCCATCGCTATTTGATACTGTTGTTTAAGCGGCCTGTCGATTTCGCCAATAATGCATTTCCACACCAGACTGACTAAACGGCTTCAATGTGAAAAGCCAGACATTTTATATGCAATAACATTCACAATATATATTTTATAAAAGAATTTTATTCAAAACACAAGTACAATTATTTAAACTTGTTCTATTAATTTGTTTGAATTCTTTTTTGATTGTCTCTTTTTCAATTGAGAAAATTTGTTAACTACTAAAAATCTTTTGTAAGAATCTATCTAATTTTAGTACTATTGTCTGCATATTTGTTTGGTTGTGAAACTTGTCAATTATTTGAGTCTAACTAAAGTAAGAAATATTGTGAACTAAAAACTTCTAATTACATGAACAATATTGGAAAATATAAAAAACAAAAATTTGAAAATTGGTAGAAAACATTATTTTGAGGTCTTAGATGGTTGAAAGTTGCCTTCAAAAAGTGTCGAGATGTGCCTCCGGAAGAAATTTCAACCCAAACGAACTTTGGAGTCAAAAGTCATGACCTTTAGAAGTTCCTCCATCGTTTTCCTTTTTAAATTATGTAGCTTGGTATATTTAAATGAAAAATTGAAATGGAAGAACTAATAGTTTAGATAATGTAATAGGAATCTGGATTGTCATCATTAAGGATCATGGTAAATAGTTATTATAGTCTGGTTATTGTCTTTTGTGCTTGTTGTTATAGTCATACATGAGATAGAATTTTCATGAGATTTGATTCTCATAGTTACAATATTTTTTTTTTGTGTTTGCTGCTATATGAGGTGAAAGTGTCAAGACATTTTTTTTTCTATTTTATCTATATTTTCTTCTTTTGATGTCTTATGATTGCCTAATTTAAATATCTTCTTTATCTTTTTAATATATTTGATCACATCGTCTTAAACTATTCACTATCCAAAACATTCAATAGGGCTGCATATGCCTATAAAAACAATTACACTTAGTGTGGGAATCATTAATAGCAAAATATTAGCTAAAAAAATAATTCTATCAAATATATATTGTAAGTAAAGACTGTTGGAGTTAGTTTTTTCATAAAGCAGTAGCCATCCATCGACATAAAATGTTCAAGGTGTATCCCCTCCACAAAATTACAAGACAAGATTTTATTTCATTTTATTTTGAATTTTGTATTCCATCTTCACAAATTTTGAATGTGTTCTAGTCAATTAAAACGTATTTCCAAATTGAAAATTCCATCTTTATAAATTTAGAATGTCTTATAGTCAATTAAATCCAATTTTCAAATTAGGTATACTATTTAGAAAAAATTAGAATTCCTTGCAATAAATTAGTTCTTATTTTAATGAATATGACCTTATTTGTATAGCCTAGACAAAAACCTTTGCATATTTTACTTGATGATGGTTTTTGATATTTGTCATAATGTATGATTTGAAGGATACTTATTTCAATTACTTCATCATATATACTTATTTTAATTACTTCATCACATATCACAATAGGTAAAAATATTTGAACATGAATCTTTTCCATTTTAAAGGAAAATAATATATCAATATCTAAATCACATTTTTTACCTATTCTTTATATGTATTTTCTAGAATTATTATTTCTTTTGTGATGCACAATTAGTATTGTCCTCTAAGAAAAATGAATTATCTTTGAAAATTGTGAGTTATCACAATCAAAATATGAGAAATGAAAAATTTCAAGCTTACGAGTATGAAAATCAACTTTTTCAACTTGTAAATAACTCTCACCTCTAGTATGAAGCTCAATTTTGACAGCTTGGTCAAACCCAACCTAGGTCGAGCGGGTGGGGAAAGGGTCATATGTGACCACAAGGGGATGTTAGTTTTGGCTTATGCAGTCAATTTGGTGGTTCAATCATCTAGTTTTGTTGAGGTGTCAACAGCCTTCCACGACATTAAAATTGCCACACAAGTTGGGATCTCTAACCTAGTCATTAAAAGGGACTCGCGGAACATGGTTCTTATCCTGGGTGGGCTTGCCTCTCCCTATTGGGCTCTTCAACACCCCATGTCCTCAACTTGCAATCTCATGACTGCCCAACTAGTAATTGTAGTGTGAATCATGTTTTTAGGAGCGAGAATAAAGTTGTTGATGCCTTAGCAAATCTTGGAGCTTTTACTCCAAATTTAGTAAAATGAGATAGTATTCTCCATATACCAAGTCAGGTGCTCGAATTAACTCAAAATGATGTCAAAGTATTATCCAAATGAGATCAAGTTGGATTTGTTGTCAGCTCATTTTTATGGTTGCAATGCTCATCATTTATGGCAGTTGACTTATGTACACTAATCAATATATGCATTTTTTTTATTACTTGTGGCTCTGGTTTTTATATAGCCATTTCCTTTAGTGGTGTTTATTTTCTCTAAGACTTGTGGGTTTCACGATAGGATGGGATTTGGTCCAAGATGAACCTACTAACTATGATTGTTGGAAACAAGATAAGGAGGTCTAGGCTATTCTTGAATGGGTCAAGCTGCCCTTGTATGTGGAAGGGATGTAGGGTGTTAACCAAAAATTTCTTTGGAGTTTAATAATTCTTGGGTGGACAAGATTGTTATTGTTGGCAGGGTTTCTTTTATGGTGACCCATGAGCTTATTATATAGAGGTTAGTAGGCTTTCACTGGAAGGGATTTGAATTACTCGCAAGTCAAAAATCCATTACAAGGATGACATGAAACAGTTCCTAATAGAGGGCAAGAAGGTGAACAGGTTGTAGAATTATTTTAACCATGCGGACCTACCTAGTGTTTAGAGCGCCATTGCTGAAATTCTCATGAGGTACATCACTCTCAAAGGGTGGCTCCATCATTTCACACCCACATTTTCCCTATGCTTAATCATCTCAAGTATAAAATTAAGATGAATTTCCCCTTTTGGCTCTTGTCTTTGCTTGATAATTCTATTAGAAATGTTTAGGCCAAATACAAGAAATTACCCATTCACCAAGGCCTTATTTTGTGCTTATGCAAGTTTCATTATGCACTACTCCCCTCCCCTACCACTATGTGCAAGAACACCTTAACTATCCTTGACCCCACAAACCCCCTAGAGACCCCAACCCCTTTGTCACTATCGACGAAACACCTCTCATCATTCGTTGTAGCACCTAGGCCCAAGGTAAACCCCTTGTTAATGATAATACCCTTTGTCCCCATCAAATCCACTCCCTTTTTAGATCCCACACCCATACCCATTTCAATTAAGTTGGAGGATTCTTATAACCCTAATGATGATGATGATTCATGGAATTCGACCCCAAATAACTCTCTTGTTCACTCCTCAACTCAGGGCCATGACTTAGAGGTTCACAATGCCCTTCTTGTTTCTAACCCTAACCCACAAAATTCTCCCAACTTTTACATCAATCTAGAGGAACTTGGTATTGAACCTAGGTCAGGTCGCTTCCCTGCTGACCCCGTAAGAAAAAAATTTAATGAAATTTTAGAGACTATTAATTTTCAGAAGGATAATACGAAATGGCTCTTGCATCAATTGGTCATGGCTAAAAGAATAATTCAAATTTTGGAAGGAAAGGTTCTAGAACAAATGGTCGAGTGGCTTAGGCAGGTGGAGAATAAGACACATTGGGACATAATTACTTCTTTGGCCAGGTCATTTGAGAGGTGGGAAAGGTTGGAAAAAGAGTTGGATGATCTTCAGGCCATCATTGGTACTCATGAAGAAAATAAAAATTTATTGACTAAGATTGATTCCATCCACCAAAGAAGACCATGCAGTGCCAGAGGGTTATCACCAACTACAACAAAGAAATCGTGAAGAATACTACCCTCACCCCCATTTTGTCAAGAATCATTGCAAGAACAGATTTTTTAAGTGAAAATTTGTGAGCCTTTGAAGATGGATCAAATAAGCACTTTCTCACTGGTTTCATATAAATAGGTTGGATATCTTTCTATAGATCTAAGTTTCTATGAGCTTCAACATTTTTTTATAAAAACTTTTGCAACTTTTTCATTTTGGTACCTTTGAAGGCTTCAAATCCACTGTTTCTTCAACCTAAAACGTAAAAGAGAGAAAGAGAGAGAGAAATGAAACATGAAGCATAAGATCAAACAATAGAACCTTGTTTCAGACCTTGTAGATCTGAAAAAAAGCATTAAGTGGCCTCAAAGTATGCAGATTTTGATCATGATTCTTGATGAAAGATAATTCCATTGAATAATTAAATTGATCTTGAACAATTCATCACAGCATTATCTCAAAACCACATGCATGATGTGGTGTAGGGGCATCCACAAGTCTCTCTCACACTCTCCCTCTCTCCCTCCCCCTCTCTCTCTCTCTCTCCCTCCAACTCTCCCTACTCTCTCTCTCCCTCCCAATCTCCATCCCTCTCTCCTCTCTCTCCTCTTCAATATATATATATATATATATATCTCAACCCTAACCCTCTCTCTCTCCTTCTCTCCCTCTCCCACTCTCCCTTTCTTCCTCTCACTCTCCCACTCTCCCTCTCACTCTCACACTCTCCCTCTCCCTCTCTATATCTCTATCTCTCCCTCTCCCTCTCTTAATCTAGCACTCTCCCTCTCCCTCTCTCCCTCCCACTCTCCATCTCTCCTCTCCCTCTCTTCTCTCCCTCTCTCTCTCTCTCCCTCTCACTCTCCCTCTCTCTCATCTCCCTCCCTCTCTCTCTCCATCTCTCCCTCTCCATCTCTCCCTCTCCCCCTCTCCCTCTCCCTCTCTCCTCAACCCTAAACCCTCTCTCTCTCCCTCTCCCTCCCTCTCCCTCTCTCCCTCACTCTCCCTCTCACTCTATCACTTCCCACTCCTTCTCCCTCTCCTTCCTCTCCATCTCTCTCCCTTACACTCTCCTCTCCTTCTTCTCACTCTCCCACTCTCCCTCTCCCTCTCCATCTCCCACTCTCCTCTCCCTCTCCTCTCTCCCTCTCCTCTCTCTCCTTCTCTCTCTCTCTCTCTCTCTCTCTCTCTCTCTCTCTCTCTCTCTCTCTCTCTCTCTCTCCCTTTCCCTCTCTCCCTCTCTCCCTCTCCCTCTCCTCCTCTTCCTTTCTCCCTATCCCTCTCACTCTCCCACTCTCAAGTCAATGAACCTAATAATTTAAAAATAATTTAGAACATATAAAAATACAAAGTATTCTTCAAGAAAAAATAAAGAATGATGTCAATGAACCTAAATATTGAAAATCCTATAAATCAAGTCATTTTTTTTAAATTACAAGAATGAGTGAGTAACAAACATGGATTATTAGGCCCTATTTTTCATTTTGTAAGGATCAGGGCCCTACTTTGCTTATCTAGGCCAAAATAGCTACATTATGTAGAGTGGCAGACCTCTTTAGAATGGAGGCAACTCTATGCCAAAAAAAGTGTTAATTACAAGGTGGAGGAATTGACTTGAAGTTGCAAATGTAATAATTTTCATAGAAACCACTCATAAATGGATTAGTATTGGGTTGTGGATCAAACTAGATATGCCAAAATATATATAGGATAAATAAAGTGGAAATAGAAGACGAAAATATAAAGAAATACTTCTTATTTTTTCTATTACAACCTTTGTTATAGCCTGATGAAGTAAAAGTGCACTATATGTTTGTCTTAATATTCTCTTGATACATCAATGTATCAATTAATTGACACGGTTTCTATCTTTGCGCCCAGCTCATCAATCTTGCTTTGTAGGGCCCAATTTTTTATTTTCAACTCATTAATTTCAGTGAATGTCCATTCCAAGAGTTTGAAGTGGGACTTAGAATTGGTTTTGGCTAGGTTCAGAATATCCAGAGAGGGCTCTTTTCCAGTATTCTCAGGGTTAGGAATAACAAGGGGGTAATCATTAATGTGTTTATCCGGCAGAGGATCAACGCAAAGCTCAGTTTTGTTGGCATCAGACTCCTTCGACTCAGAGGACTCTTCGGAATAAGAAACAAGGCTTTTGGCCTGGGGTTTCTTATCAAAAGAGCTATTCTTAAGGGAAGGGTTGTCAGGCTCAAGCTCAATGCGGGTTTTACTAGAATTCCTAGAAGGAATAATGTGCAAGCTAGGGACTTTTCTAGCCGGACTAGAGTTAGGTAGATACTCTGAGCCACTGGGCTTAGTGTCATCACTCTCAGAATCAGGGTTGGTTTCCAGAATAGCAGGAGTAGGCACATAGAGATATTCACAATCAACCTTATTAACCCAGTGTGCAGAATGGGCAATCTTTTAGGGTTTTTCTTATTATCCTCCAAGCTTTTCTTCAAGGAACATAGAAGATAATAGGGGATGGAGACCCTTACCTTGTATCAGAAGTGGTTGAGAAGAGCAAAGTGGTAGCCATAGAATTTAGTGAAGCGCCCATCCACCGTAATGTACTCCATGATGACCCACAAAACCTTTCTCCAAACAGCCTTTATGGTGTCAACATTGAAGTAGCTGTTAGCAATTTTAACCATACTTAGCCTTTCTTTGTCCTTTTTAGGAAATCTGATCATAGCTTCATCAGAAAAATCCCTATCCCTAAAGAACTTCTTCCCTTCAGTAGATAATCTTGTAACATCAGCAATAAGATTTTCGCTGAGTTCCACATTCCTACCAAACAGGGTGAAGTTACCGTTATTCCAATTTTTAACAAAGAGATTCGTAGCCTCCTGGTTAGAGCCATGAAGCTTCTCCAAGAAAGGAAGCAACCCTTTGCTTTTAATCTTATTCCAAACTTTGGCATTTTTCATGTGTATATAGTAGCTGTTCGGCTCAATTCACTTTCTGTCTCCTCCCATTTCGGCCAACACAGTGGGGAAGACCCAAATGCAAGCTTTACTAAAATTGGCCCCGCCAAATCTAAGAACCCACAAAGCATGCAAAGTTTTCTTGTAGATTAAGCCATTGGGCTTGGTCCCATGCACTCTAATGATTGTGATCGCTAGTATTAAGCTAGGTATGCACATCTTTACTCCTAACTCCTTCGTTAGCAAAAAAATCCGCAACAACATTGGCTTCTCTGTAAGCATGTGATATTTTAACATTTTTGAATTTAGCCAAGTTCAATATGGCATCCTCAATCCATGATTTGATGGTCC
This sequence comes from Sequoiadendron giganteum, assembly GCA_007115665.2. Taxonomy (NCBI): domain Eukaryota; kingdom Viridiplantae; phylum Streptophyta; class Pinopsida; order Cupressales; family Cupressaceae; genus Sequoiadendron; species Sequoiadendron giganteum. The sequence goes on along the minus strand of CM021110.1, from coordinate 428,403,113 downwards.
ACGAGGGGGGAGACTTGCCACAGAGGCAGTCAATTATGTTTTTGGAATCTCCTTCAAGCCACAGATTTTTAATGTTAAGACTTTGGGCTAAATTTATGATGTGAAAAGCGCCAGCAGCCTCCGCTAGATGATTAGTTTGAGAGCCAAGAGGCGAGGCAATCGCTCCAATGAAATTGCCATAGGAATCCCTTATATGTCCTCCACAGCTCGCCGCCCCCATATTGCCTTTAGCCGCACCATCAAAGTTAGCTTTGATCCACCAATTTGGCGGAAAAGACCAGGAAACACCCTCTCTGTCCTTCTTGGTCTTCATTATAGTACCAGACAAATCTAGCCTAATGTTCCATTCCTTAGCAATAATTAAGTCATAGAGCGAATGCTCTACTTTCATGGGCATTCTGGACTTCTGGGCCACGACATTGAAATTTTCCTTCAGGGATTTGACAATTTTATCAAAGACAATATCCATAGAGGCTTCTTTGCCCCTAAAAATTCTATTGTTGCGTTCTTTCCAGAGGCCCCAAGCAACATGAGGGAAGGATAAATCCCAAAAAAGCATGAGCATAGGATTCCTTGTCCGGGCTTTCCATTGAGAGAAGAAATCTTCAATGGATGAAGAGAAAACCCAAGGAAGGTGCCATAACCTGATGAATTTTTCCCATAGAGAAGCAACAAATGAGAAATGAAGGAATAAATGACGCACAGATTCAACCTCCATCTTACAAAGAAAACATCTATTTGGAGTTTGAAATCCGCGTTTACATAGGTTATCAATCGTGAGCACCTTGTTTTGGAGAAGGATCCAGAAGAAGATATTAATTTTAGGTATCAAATGTTTGAACCAAGCTTTAGACCAGAAGGGAGGATGATCCAGAGAAGAAGTGATCCTGGCAAAAGTAGATGACACAGAAAAATTGCCAGAGGGTTCATCGATCCAAACCACACAATCATCCAACTGCTTAGAACTAAGTCTAATAGCCATCAGAGAAGACTGGATGGGAGCCAAAGCGTGACTAACACTGCACAAGTCCACCCAATTACCATTCGCTCCGTAATCTTTCACATAAGCTCCAAACCGTGCCTTACAATTCTCAGCCCATTCACTGAAGGAATTGAATTTTATAACGGGCTCCTTAAAAAGCCATCTATCCTCCCCGAATCTGGTGTGATTACCATTTCTCACTTGCCATCCCATACCATCATCCACAATCCTTTTACCATCGATTATATTGTTCCAGCATGTAGACCCTCTGGGAAGAAGGTGGGGGTCCTTCTTTATAATGGAAGAACAGTTGTTTTCTAAGTATTTGCTAGCCAGAATATCAATCCACTCCCAGAAGAAGAGGAGATTTTTCATATTTGTTTAGCTAAGAGGATTTTATTAATAGTTTTGATTCTTCTTAAACCAAGTCCACTGGCCTTTGTAGGTCTACAAACCAGATTCCAGGCAATTAAGGTAAGTCTTTTATTTTCCTCAACACCCGACCAAAGAAACTTTTTTTGAATTTTTTCAATGGCATCAGCAAATTTAGCAGGAATCTTAAATAGGCTCAGGGCATAGATAGGCAGATTCTGGAGAGAGGATTTGAGGAGCTGAAGTTTTTCGGCTTGATTTAGTAGGGCTCCTTTCCAACCTGCAAGCTTCTTGCTGAATCTTTCCACCAATGAGAGCCAGAAAGACTCAGGAGGTTTCAAGCTTAAAGGTAGACCAAGGTAGGTGGCAGGAAAGGAATCCACCCTGCAACCCAGAATTCTGGCAATTTTGGCCTGTCTATGATCCGGAGTGTTGAAGAAGAACAAAGAACTTTTTTGATTGTTGATCAGTTGTCCTAAAGCTCTCCCATACTTGTCAAGCAACTGTTTTATAGATTTTCCTTTAGACACCGTAGCTTGACCCATAAGCATAGTGTCATCAATGAATTTTTGATGGGAGCACACCACATTGCCCGAGGAAGGTTTGAGACTAGAAATAAATTTAAAGTCAACCAAAAATTTCAGATTCCTTCCTAAACTTTCAGCCATAATAGTGAATAAAATAGGAGAGATAGGATCACCTTGCCCTAGACCTCTGGTACTCTGAAAAAAAGAGGTAGGGGATCTGTTGACCATAATCGATATGGAAACAAGTTGTTCCACCAATTGGACAACCCTATTACTAAAACCAAAAGCCTTTAAGATTTTAAATAAGAAAATCCAATCAACTCTATCATAGGATTTTGAGATATCAAGCTTTAATAAGAAGCCTTCAGTCTTCGACTCGACAAGGGAGTGAATATTCTCGTGTACCGTAACAATAGAGTCAAGAATTTGTCTACCATGGACAAAGCCATTTTGTTGAGGAGAAATCAAGGAAGGAAAAAAAGTTAAGAATCTAGAGGTTAAGACCTTAGAGATGATTTTGTATAAAGAGTTATAGAGACTTATAGGCCTAAAAGCCTCAAAGTTATTAGTTCCAGGTTTCTTGGGGATTAGAACCAAGAAAGTAGCATTTAATTCTTTTAGAAGACATCTGGATCCAAAAAATTCCTTAACAGCATTAACCACATCTTCTTCAACAATCTCCCAGAGCCATTGAAAGAAAAATAAAGGGAAACCATCAGGACCCGGAGCTTTACTCCCCTCAAAGGAAAAGATAGCCCGCTTGAATTTCTCATTGGTGGGGATAGCTGTCAAAAAAGAGTTGTTTTCCTGGTTGATAATTGTTGGTATAGCTTCAACTAATTGATCCTACTCATTTTGGTTTATTTCATTACTTGCCGAGAGAAGATGTTTAAAGAAGGAGCTCGCCTGCTTTCTAATATCCTCCTCCTCCTCATACCTAGTTCCATTCACTTCTATTTGAGATATTCTGTTTACAGCTCTTTGTTTTGAAGCCGATAAATGGAAGTACCTGTTGTTTCTATCTCCTGTAGACAACCAAAGAGCTCTAGATCTTTGTCTCTAGAACTCCTCCTCCTTTCCAATTATGTCATGCATCTTGGTAAGGAGCTCATTCTATTTTTCCTTAGTGTCATTCAAGTAACCCTCCTTCTGTATTTTAAATTGAATTTCTCCCAAATCCATCTATAGATCAGACTTAATCTTAAAGATGTTCCCAAAAGATTCATTTTTCCACTTTTTAAAATTATATTTCAATTCCCTTAACTTCTTAGCAATTCTGAACATAGAAGTTCTTTGAATTCTTATATTCCACCATTTCCTTATTTCCTCTTTAAGAGCAGGATGAAAGATCCACATTTTTTCAAATATGAAAGGAGTGTTCTTATTTTTTATTGGATCCGTAGTGAAACTAATAGGAGAATGATCAGAACCAATTCTTGTAAGAGCTTTAAGGGAGCAATAATAATCAAAATACCAATGATTGGAGATCAAAGATCTATCTAATCTGACCTATATGATATCCATCCCCTTTCTACGATTAGACTAGGTAAAGGAGGCTCCATGAAGATCCAGATCAATCAGCCCTTGATTATCAATGAAATTTTGAAGATCCTCTTTACCCTCCAAATTAATCTGGGATCCCCCAAATTTTTCACCATTCATTAAGGGTGTGTTAAAATCCCCCATAACAATCCAAGCTTCTTTATAAAAAATCCTCCTAATGGCAGCTAATTTCAACCAAAAAGATTTTCTCATTCCTTTTCCATTAGGAGCATATATATTCACTTGAATCCAACTGAAGTTATATCTTATATGTGTAAATCTAGTGACTATATGATTCGTACCTTCCAATATTGGATCTCTTTTGATAGTGTGGCTATTTCAGAAAGTCACAATGCCTCCAGAAGCACCATTTGAGTTATTGCCCTGGTTACTGTAATATTGGAAAAGTTTCATCTTTTCAATTTTCTCCTTTAACATTTTAGTTTCCTGAAGAATATCTGGTTTGTGATCTCTAACAAAATTGCGAAGAACATCCTGCTTCTAGGGGCTATTGAGTCCCCTAATATTCCAGGACATAATCTTCATTATATGCCGGGGGAGTTAAGACATTCCGGGATGGTTTTCTGAGATCCATCCACTATATCTTGAAAGCTATTCGGATCTCTTTTCTTTTTCGAAGACTTTTACCTCTTGAATTCTTTACTGCTTCACAATCTACCTTAACTCTTGATCTGGTAGAAATGCCACTTGGGGTCTTCCACTGTGTGTTTTTTCTGTCTTCTTCTTTGATATATTCTCCTCTTTATCAGTCTCATCTTGACTATCCGTTTCTCTACTGGACTCCCAATCCTTTTCATTTGGTATTCTTTGTTCCCAAAGTAAGGTGTCCATGTTACCATTCTCTTGACATGACAAGACATTACTGGATAGATTTACTGAGTAATCCTATTTTTCAAGGGATTCCTTAACCCTCAGTGGAGTTGGGATCCATTAGGTGCACCACACCCTGAGGGGGAAGATTATCAGAAGACGAGGAGGGAAGAGGGATTTTCAAAACCAAGGATAAGCCCTCACTAGGAATATCCTCCAGACCCAGGATCTCTTTGTTTCTATCAGAAGGGACTGTCATTTGGGATAAGGATGTAGAAAGGTTCCGATCTCCTTCTCCAACTAAGGTGTCCTCATTAGAACCCCTTTCCTTTGAAGGAGACATTTTAACAAGATTCAAGTAATGAGGATCATTAGGGATCTCACCTTTAGACTCCATGACCACTTCAATCTCTGGAGAGCTATTCTGAATATCAGACTCTTTGTTTTCTAGTTCCTGCTCTTTATTTTCCTTCCTTTCTTCTCCTGAGTCATTCTTTTTTTTCCACTCCTTTTTTCCAGGTTCTGCTAGTTTTTCTTTCTCTGAAGTAGCATTTAAGGGGAATTTTTTTGCCCAGCGACTAGATTTCCTACACTTGAAACAAGCAAACGGGATGATTTCAAACTCTATATTCTGTTCCTAGGAACCCAATTTAGATTGGATCTCAATCGATGATGGTAAATCTGCTTCTTGGGGAACTCCCACACATATCCTCGCAAAAACCAATCTCTTTCTAGTAGCTGTCATTGTGTCAATCGAAAGGAGCTCACCAAAGGAGCTCGTAATACCATGGAAGATGTCTTCACTCCAGTACTCCAAGGGCAGACTTGGAAGTCTAACCTAGACTGGGACATTCTCAAAGATGGAATCCGATAGATCCAAGTGGGAGGACCAATTCTTTAGAGCCAGGGAAGATTTCCCTATCACCCAAGGACTTCCACCTCTTACAGCCGTGATATCCTCTCTACAAGTAAATTCAAATGCGAAAAAACCCTTTGGAAGAGCAGCAACTGAGACTTTCCCACTAGTTCTCCATTTATTTTTAACAAACTCCCTGACCACTTCAATATTTGGTCTAGGGCCCATGAACTTCCCAACCAAAGTTCGTTCCATTAGGGTTATATTATGGTCAATGATCAGATCTGGAATAGAAATAGAAAACTTACCTCTAACTGGGGATGAGATATTTTGCACTGGAGGGAAAGATATGATTTTCCATTAGGTTTTACCCCAAATAGAGAGGTCCAGGTTTTGTGATTGCCTCCAATACCGCCTATGGTCCCCACTCCCCCTCTAGCTTTCTCATTTTTATCGGTGGAAGATGCAGTAGGGTTAATCTCCGAATTTTCCTTTCCCCCAGGTTCCACCTGTATTTTGTCTCCGGAGTCCACATCATCCTAGTCATCCTTATCTTGCTTCTGACTTGATTCCAGCTCCTGATTCGACTGTCCATTTTTTGATCTTGCTCCATTTCCTATTCCATTGCTTTGAATTTCGAAATCCCTTTTCTCCCGCTCGTGTCCGCGCTCGTGATCCGCCATTTTTAACACTGTAAAATGCATACCCAAACTTGAATGTTAGACATGATATTTTCAACAAGATCAAACCCTATATGGTAAGGTTTAATGAAAAACTCATTTTGATAATGAAAGTAAGTTGCTTGCGCAAAAGCTAATTTTTGATCAACCATTCTAAAAATAATTGTAAAGAAGGAACTATTTGCGGCTAAAATAATCTCCATATCCCCCTCTAACTACCATAGACGATGTCTCAATTCTAAAAAAAAGACATGATTATAAAACCCATAAATTTAATAACCAAACCATGCTTTGATAAATTAAGAAGAACATTAGTTAAATCCTTGACATTAATAACAAGAATGAGACAAGCCTCACTTTTTTACATGATTGTAAGAGATTGTTAACCATGTTTATCTTATTTAAACTTATTAAAAACATTTTCATGACTGAAAGTTGTATCCTCATCAACTTGAACACCCTTAATAGAGAAAAGAAGGGACCCTTTAGACACCCTCAAGATCCTACCATATGTAAGACCCTAGATCAAAAGCCCACTAGAAAACCAAGAAAAAGAGGAGGAAACCAAACCACTTAAAACATCTGACCAAATTAAATGCTCATGAATGCAAGTTAAAATTCGAAGTCTGCCGTTGCATGCATCAGTATATATAAAAAAAGCGAACACAACCTTGTATTGGCCAATTCCTTTGTATTCTTGTAATGCAAGCTAGGGGAGAGGAGTCAATTGTCACGCGGGGTCCAATAGTCGTGCAGTCAATTGTGATTATTCATATCAATACTAGAATGAATTAATATTATATCTTGTATATATTCGTTTCACATATTAAGAAAAATATTACCAAATACGTGACATTATGGGAACAATAGTTGTTCAAGTAAAAAAAACATAAATACATTCATGAACAAGTGAAATAAATATATTTTTGTCTCAAATAAAATATCTAAATTATCCACTATAAGTGTGTCATTTATAAAATTAAATGTTTATTTGATAAAATAAGACACTCATTTAAACAAGTATTGTTATTATATGAACAAATATTGTTCTTATGTGTACAATTATTGGGGTAGCAATGTACAAGCATTGGAATATTTAATATTAATAGTTTGTCCTATCACAAATATAAAAGGTGAGCACAATAAAAACCATGTATTTTTTCAATAAATATGAAGGATTTTCAAAAAATTTTAATGTTCAACTATTGGTCCATTTTTGTTTGATATAAGTTGTAATTTAAATAATTATGTGTTGTTTTTATAACAACAAATAGTTTTTATGTGTTCAACTATTGGTCCATTTGTGTTAAATATAAAAGGTAGAGAAAACAAAGATTTATGGTTACCAATAGATATTTGGTCCATTTAAGTTGCATATAAGTTTTATTTTAAATAAAAATATGATATTTTACAAGCAACAAATGATTTTTTATGTTCGACTATTAGGGGTAGCATGATTGCGTTTTGGTTGAATATTTCAGAAGTCAAATTTTGGACACTTATTAGTAGATGCGCTGATGTGGCAAGTTGCATGATGAGTCACACCTCCAAACCTTAGTTATAGGTAGATAAGAGGCTAGTCTACATTTCAAAACAAAAACGAAGGTCCTACGATATTCCAGTCAATCGCTACATGCTAATAAAGTTAGCCCGCATGACTAATGACCCCTCTCCCCTAATTTACACGCTCAATTATAAAAACCCCCATATTACAAATTGATGCGATTGATTATTAACATAAAAGGCACGAGGGCAATGCAAAGAATTAGGAAATAAGCAAACTATAATAGAGGTCAATATTACTGCTGAAAAGACATTTACTACGATTGTGGAAAATGGTTTTTGTCCTTTTCTTTTTGGGTCAACCGCCAGTTATACGGAATTACAGTGATAGAATAAAATTTCTGGATTTTATCCCAAAAGAAGTAAATTATATTTATCACTTCGAATTATGCACGTATTCAACTTTAATTATTTTAATTAACATTTTACAGTTTACGCGTTTGATTCCAAGTAGCCCCACGAGTCCAACAGCATCTTGTGGTTGTTTCACTGTCTGAACAAGATATGACACTCTGACAGCAACCTTAATCAGATACGACATACAGAAGAAAACCTAAACCATCACGACGCAACGCTTCACGTGTTAAATTTAGGTGTCCAAATATAAGTAATCCGACACAGAGCTGGCGTGCTGCCGGAAAGCTATCATCCTGCACAGGCAATGACAGCTCCAGTCAAAAGCCCAATACAATGAATGAATGTTTGTTTTTAATAATATCCACAAGATTTTATGCGAGCTATTCGTAATCATATACAATTTTTCTAATACTTGCTTTTTATGATTAGTGGCCTTCGCTTTCTAATTTTGGATTTTCTACGGCAATTTATTTCGTGTTCTGGGTTAGCCCCCCTCCTGAAAGAGAAGTACTGTGCAGGACAACGGAAAGAAAAACGTGAGAAAATACTATGTCTAGTTACGCGCTATAATATGTTCACATTTAACAGTCCTAAGGCAAGAGGATTGATTCCTTCTTTTATAAATACAAGTGACACGATCGAGGGGAATGGCAAAAGGAAGAATGGCCTCCAAAGCCTGCGCAGCTTGTCGATCACAACGCAAAAAATGCTCCGATGAATGCTTGCTGGCTCCTTATTTTCCTTCGGACGATCTGGAAAGATATGCGATGGTGCAGAAGGTGTACGGATTCAACAATATTGTCAAAATGCTCAAAGTAACGTAACAGTGCCCAATTTCTATGTATTTCAGACATCTGACGGAAAAACTTTCATTATTTCAAATTCTCTCCATTTACATTCTTTTGCAATAAAGTTTGGTTTTCATAGTACCCTAAGTAGTAGAGATTTATCCTCCCAAAACCAATTATATACTTCAGTAAAGGAATTTTAGTCATTTGATATGTGTGAAATGTATGCTTTGGTCCAAATTTAGTATTTCCTATAGGAAAAAAGAAAGAGTAAGGTTTTCTAGCTTTGAATTGAGGGGATAATGGAACTCATGGTTTTGATGTGGTAGTGTTACAGGATATTAAACCTGAGCAAAGAGGAGACGCAGCAAATAGTTTGGTGTATGAAGCAACAGCCAGAATGGAGGACCCGGTATATGGGTGTGGAAGAGCAATTTATCAACTGCAGAAGCAGATTGCTGACCTGGAATCCCAGTTGGCAGCCAAGCAAGAAGAGGTCAGGAATATGCGTTTTACATGTGAGAAGGTTTTATCTCCTCTCACTATTGGATCTCCTGATGACGAACCCGTTTCATGTGCCACATCACAACAAAGTGAATATAGTATGTGTGAGGTGGAGGATCCAATGATGTTGTGGGAACCGCTATGGGCAATATAAATTTAACAGAAGCGTATATATAGAAATTTTGATTTATGGAGGGCGTATCACTCCCCTCTGTTTAAAAATGTTGGAATTTAATCTTCAGTCAAAGGATAATCTGCCCCCATGTCATTTTGCACAGTTTAATCTGTCAGCAATTAATTTTGGTATGTAATTTTGAATTCAGAATTTGAGCACTCATTTTCATGAACTTGCAATACAAGACAAAAGAATGGAATGTTTCGATCAGCCTGCAGCAGAGAACAAGGAGATAGCAGCAGAGTGCAGAAAGGAATGTGCAGCAGAAACAGTAGATGAACAGCAGCAACTACAGCACTGTAGTCAGCGCCAGTTCAGTATGAACAGCACCAAGTATTGGACTGCTGTCCAATTAAAATATAGAATATGTTGTAGTGTAAAACAAAGTTTTTGTTTTGTTTGTAGATTGTAGGAATCAGGTACCACGATTTTTTATAAAATGCTCTCCAGTATCACAAGGGTGGGGGAGACTAGATCTCGTGACCAACCTCGCAACAGGAAAGGTTTAGCCAACCAAACTAGGACCCTCACCTTTAACAAAAACTAGTGTAAAACAGAGTTAATACTTCATATTTTTTTGTAATTTTGAAAGTAAAAAAATATATGAATATAAAATTTCTGTGTGTCTAGATTTTAATCTCTCTGTTTTTTTTGTTTCCTGTTCTTTTTTTGGTAACAGCAGTGATACTGTTGCTGCCCCTGCCTACTAACAAAAACAATCACCTAGTTTAATTTTACAGTCAATTTTTTTTTTTCTTACTGTATGGTCCCATGGGGATTTTGGGCTTCTATTTTCATGGATCAAGCGGTCTCATGAAGAAAAAAAAATTGTGCTATGGGATTAATTAGAATCTTTTTCAAAAAAATAGGAGCCCCTACCTTTTAGAAATTAATCTTTCAGCGCTGAAATTGAGGTGGGGCTAGAAATTGCTCCTACAGCTTAAGAATTTTTTAGAAAGTTTTTCTGCCACTTGTCTATCACTCAAAATTTTAAATTCTTTAAAAAAATTAAAACTGAGAATTTTTTATTTATTTACTAATTTTTACCAAAATACTCCAGTTCGATCCTTCAATTTTGGAGGAAGCCCCCCTCCATGGGACCATACCCTTAAACTGCTTGAAATGTCACATATGATTGTACCATAAAAAGCATATAGACATTAAGTATATAAAGATATTTATATGATTCATTAATTCTCTCATAAATTATTTTTATTTCAACAGAGTATTTGTTTTTTATTTGATGTACTGTTTTTGGAAAATGAATCACATCTATATTGATTGATCACCATGAAAATCAACAATTCAGTAATAAAACACCCCAACTGCAACTGAAAACTCTTAGATTCTACTCTAACCGTAAATTTTCTTTAAATTGTATATTAAATATTAAGAAATATGTGAGAACATTTCGCAAATTAGACATCTAGATGATAGGTGTTTTAGGTGTGAAATCATTAATATCAATCTGTTACCTTGTTGAAGGAAAGCGAAGTAACATAGGTAGAACCGTAGAAGCAGATTTAACGAAGGATTAATATTAATGTTAGTAAGAAAATATATACACTTAAAAACAGAAAAGTGGTTGTTTATGTTGTTACTAAATGTTGAGAGGGAGAGATAAACAGATACATATATTTGCTAACGTACATGGCCTTATAATTCTATTCTATATAGTGTAACATGGAGAGAGACACACAAACTTATATATACAAAAGAGTTAACATATACAGTTCTATCATTCATATAGAGTGTTTATAGGGAGAGAGACAAATAGACAAACACACATATATAATATGCATAGTTCTATTTTATATATATGAAAATTGGTTTTCTATGTTTGTAAATAGAATGAGTTTTTTTTTTAGGTTAATCTTCTATTAGCTATAGTGTTTATAGAAAGACAAGCATTTAGATAGATAGGTGTGTGTGAGTGAGGTTAATCTTCTATTATATAGAGTGTTTATAGAAAGACATGTATTTAGATAGGTGTGTGTTGGGGGATAAATAAATAGTGCTATGAGATAGGCAAAATTCTAACACAATTTAATGACATACATTATAGATTAAAATATTAAAGAATTTTGTGTAGATTAATTGTATAGATTCTTCAAAATTTAAGTGGTGGAGCTACTTAGGAAATAGTTTGGTGAATGGATGGCAAGATTAATTTTAACACTCTCCCTTAAAGTTGACTATAGATTAATGAAGCCTAGATTCACTCATACCTAGTGAAAAATCTTGTTTAAACAAAGTTTTGATGAAAATGTTAGAGAACTATTCTTTTGATCCATAAAAATCAAACTTAATTTCATTATTATTTAGCAATCCTTTAATTAAGCTATATCTATTATTAATTTGGCTATTCCTTCTATGAAACACATGATTCTTTAATAAAGCTATAGAAGAATTGTTATCAAAGAAAATAATTGTTACTATTTCTTGCTCTTTCTTTAAATCAAATATGATTATTTTTATCCATAGCATCGATACTCTATTTGTTGAGGGGCCCTTTGATACATCTAATTTCTTCTAAATTAGATACCCCCCTTGGAAATCAAGTGCTTATTGTGCTTTACTTTGTACTTTGGGCATGCTTCTCTTCCATATTTCATGAGTCCTATTGATAACTGATCTAAGGTATTATTTTGTGAGGGAGATGATAAGGTCAAGCAAGAATAGATGCAAAATTTTAAGGCCAAGTTTGAAACCCTAAGGATGTCAAAGGATGAAGATATTGTAGGCTACATGCATAGGGTGGATGAAATTATCGATTTCATCAATGATCTTGGAGGAAACTAGAGGAAAATAAAATTGTGAAAATTTATTGAGATCCCTTCCTAAATCCGACAGTGCTAAAGTTTCCACTATTGAGGAAGCTTAGAATCTAGATCAATATGCTAGCGATCAATTGTTTGGTGCTTTAACTGATTTTGAATTAAGATAATTTGACAAAGATGCTCCAAGGAAAGAAATTGCTTTTAAAGTTAGCAAGAAAGAGAGGAATGATGAATCTATTTTGGATGATTTAGTGAACTAGAAGAGAATTTTGTAAGAAGATTGAAAAATGACACTAGTAGATATAGAGGTAAGCCACCATTCAAGTGTTTCAATTGTGGAAAGATAGGTCACTATGCTTCAAAATGTTGAAGTAAAGATTCAAATGACAAACATTAAGATTACAAATATAAATCCTTCAAGAAGAGTTATTATGTTAAAGAAGATATTGGTACATTTGATGATAAGGAATTAGACTACCTTGATAATGAAAGTGATGAATGCTTGTTCATGGCTTTGAATGTTGGAACTAATTCTACTGATCCTAAGTGATGTGTGAAAAACATTGCTCTAGAAATAGGTAACAATATTGAAGGAATTATGTTGACTTCCTTTCATGCAAAAGAGGAGAGAAAATACTGGATAATTGATAGCGGATGTTCAAATTATATTACAAGTGATAAGAGTAAGTTTTTTAACCTTAAGAAATATGATGGTGGTTGTGTTAAGTTTGGTAATGAAACGTCTACTAAGATCTATGGAAAAGGTTTAATTAGTTTTGATGACAAGCATAATACATATGATGTTATTTTGTCAAGGGTCTACGGTATAATCTTCTCAATGTAGGAAAAATGTGTAGTAGAGGATACAATTTTGTGTTTTAGGATGATGGTTGTGAAATCAAAAAAGCTATCTCTAGAATCTTGGTTGCAATAGGAACAAGGACAAAAAGGAAATGTTTATTATCTCAAGAGTGTTGGTGGTAAGTGCTTTATGACTCAAATCAATGAAAGTTGGCCGTGGAATAGAAGAATGCCTGTCATATCAATTTTTATAGCCTAGTAAAGATCAATGCCACTCATGCTATGATAGATTTTGCAAGAATTATAAAGCTTGTCAATGCAATTTGAAAAGAGTGTTGATTCATAAAACAAACAAGGAACAGGTTCAAACCAAGGAAAATTCTACTACAAGACCTTTAACATTGGTGCATATAGACCTATACGAACCTACCAGAAGAAGGTATTTTATGTTGTTAATAGATGATTACTCTAGAATGACTTGGGTAACCTTTCTCACTGAAAAATCAAAATCTCTAGATAAATTTAAAGTATTTAAATCTATGGCCAGAATGAAATGGTTTTGAAAATCAAGTTCTTAAGGTCTAACAGAGGTGGTGAGTTCACCTAAAATGAGTCGAACAATTTTTGTGAAGAATATAGGATAAAAAGACATTCATCAGCTCTTAGGACTTTGTAGAAGAATGAGGTTGTGGAGAGGAAGAACAAGATAGTCTAGGAGGTAACAAGAATGAAGTTGAAGGAATAAAATTTACCGAATGTCTATTGAAGAGAAGCTACTCATACAATAGTTTGCATTCTCAACAAAGGACAAGCAAGAGTGAAAATTTTAAAGACCCCCTATGAGTTATGGTATGGAAAAAATCCTATTATGAAATATCTAGGAGTGTTTGGAAGTAAATTTTATATCATGGGGGATGAAGAAAACCTAGGAAAGTTTGATGTAAGATCATATGAAGGAATCTTCCTTGGATACTCTACAAAGAGCAAGACATATAGGTGCTACAACAAGAAACTAAAGAAGATAATTGAAAGTGCAAGTGTCAAAGTGGATGAAGAATCACATTAGAGATCAATGTTGACATAAGGATATGAATCTAATGAACCCCTTTGTAGAGATGAAAAAAAGATATGTCAGTGGAAGGGGAAGAAGCTCCGAAAAAAAACCTAAGACTCCAAAGTATGTGCAGAAAAATAATTTCGAGGATCAAATTATTGGGGACATGAGAAAAGGAGTGTTGACAAGAAAAAAAGCTGCTTTGGAAGAGGAACAAGAATTTTTTTATTTAATTTCTAAAGTAGAAGCAAAAATAGTTCTTGAAATATGTAAGGATGAAAATTGGATCAATGCAATGGAAGAATAACTAAGATAGATTGAGAAGAATCAGACATGGGAGTTTTTCACAAGACCAACAAACAATAATGTGATAGGAACTAAATGGGTTTGTAGGAACAAGTTGAATGAAAATAGAGAAGTTATTAGAAACAAGGCTAGGCTTGTGTGTAAAGGCTACTCACAAGTAGAAGGAAGAGATTTTGAAGAGAATTTTTCTCCAGTAGAAAGAATGTAGGCTATTAGGATGTTTTCTTCTTTTGCAGCACACAAAGACTTCAAGGTATACCAAATGGATGTAAAATCTAGGTGATCCCACAATATTGGTTTCCACTTTTTGGGACATCCTGATTTTTGCTGAAATCACATATTTTTAGAAAATATAATGATTTAAGCCTTGAAATTTTCCATTCAAAGGATTCCAATTGAAGAGGGTTTGATCAAATCAACTTAGATCAAACCACCTTGGATAGAACCCTGCTAGTTTTAAATCATAACTATAATGGAGTCTCCTTTACACCTATCAAAATGTTGATAAAAAAAGACTTTTGATTTACCTTTTGGGGGATCAAATAAATTCATTTAAAATTTATTTTTTGTAAGTATGTAGTCCTTAGCATAAGCTTCCCAAAAAACACAATTTTAAATATATTTAATTTGATTATTATATTTATTTTTTATTTCTTGTGAATGTAGGTTTTTTATCGAAAATCAATCTCTTTGTTCTACACATGTGGAAAAATAGTAGATTACCAAAAAAAATATGAAAAATATGTTCATGCTAGGTATTGATGTCCTTGATCTAGCAAAAAAATGAATTTTGATACATACAAAAAAAGCTATGTTGTTGAACCACAAAAAATATAACACTACTAAGAGGGAAAGAGGATTCCCTTTACTAGTCCCCTAGGGTTTTTCACCTAGGAGCACTTGGTGTAGAAATGGCTCTCTTTTCGCTTGGTGGTTATATGGTTTTTGGTGGTTGCATTCAAAGGGAGGATTGGGTTAGGTTGTGATATGTGTGTGGTGAGTGTGGCTGGAAATTGAAATGAAATGATACTAATTTCTAATCTATGAAACGCAATCAAATCGAATGTAAACTAAATGCACCTCAACTAAAATGACCTAAATGTATGCAACTCTGAAAGTAAACCAGAAAGTTCATAACTTGTGCACCTGGAAATGGAATGTTGTAGATGAGAGGCCCTTGAATGTTATGGAAATTGTCTGAAATCAATAGAATACTTACACCAAGTGGGGCGACCTAGTCCTCCTGATGCTTTTGGAATATTTAGGGCCTGATTTTGTGGGTCTTAGTTGGTACTTTCCTTTTCTATAGGAGTCCTATCTATCCAACTCCCGAAAATAACCTATAACTTATCCTTTTTCCCCTTCTAGGGTTTGATGCCTTGATTTGAATTGGATGGAATATTTTTAATTTCTCCAACACTTTAGATCTAGCTAAAACTAAGTACAACCTGCAAAACACATGCAAAGACAAAGAGAATGTTGAGGTTAGGGAATAGGGTTTTGCCTAGGTCAAACTCCTTTGATGGCAACTAAACCCAAATGAGAAGTAATGGAAGGAAAGGAAGATTGAATGATGAAATCAATACAAACACTTACCAAACCTTTGATTGTTAAAGTCTGAAACATGCAAGAACCAACTCCAATGGAGGTTGCTTATGCTACCTTATGCTTGATTAGTTGCTTGGGAAGCTTGAGTGCAAGATTACTTGTGAAGGTTTAAAATGATCGAAGGAGAGGTCAAAATGAGGATGAAAATCCTTACTTATACATGCTAAACCCTAATTTTCCTGAAAATGCAACATGATAGGCCGACACTAGGGTTTTGGAGGGAAATTCCGTTAGGTTTTTGTCTTAAATTTGAAATTTATGCCAAAAGGGACTAGATTTCCCAAGGTGGTAACCTAGTCCACTTGGACAATTTCAGGTGGTGGTCAGGAATAACATGATGATTAATGATATATATTAGGTTTGCCTCTTGAAACACACTTAAGCTGGGTCTAAAAGTACATTAAGTGGTCAAATTAACATAAGAAAATGGTTAATTAGTGGATGATAAGCCTAGGAATATGTGAAAATTCCTTACAAAAATTTACAACACCTTAGGAGAACACCATTAGATTATTGTTGAATTGCAAGCTTTCAAGACCGAATCAAGGAAAAACAAGGCCAAAATCCAAGGAAAAAGGCCAAAATGAGTGAAAAAGTGTCAAAGACTACACTTTTTGGTGACACATTTAGTCCCCACTTTAGTGAGAGTATGAACTTACTTCAAAATCACACTAAAGTAGTTGAATCATGTGTGTTGAGTGGGATCTAATGTAATTATTCTAGTAAGGTGAGATGACTATGATCAAGAAGGATGATCCAGCCCCTGGGATCAGGATCCCATGACAAACTAAACATAAGCACAACAAATCACACAAGGAGTGATGTGAAAGAGTGGAGAGATAGAAAAATTTGGATCAAGTTTCGATTGTTTGTCGAACTAGTTATGGATCAGATCTAGGTTGTTTGTCCAAAAGGAAAGGATGTACTCACTTTGGGCCGACTGGACTTTCGATTGTTCACCGGAGATTGCCAAAAAGGGGTGAGAAAAATACACTCGATTGGTATGTGTTCACACATGCACAAATGTGGGTATGAGGAAAGTTGCGCTGCTAGTTGGGCTTCCTGCTCAACCATACCAAACTCATACCTCTTGATAACTTTGATAAGGTGCCACAAAAGACAAGGGTGTGGTTCATGAGACAAGCAAAGCCTTGGATGCTTACAAGTCATAAAAAAGTGCAAGATGGCACCACATGCATGCAAGTTGTGTTATGCAAGGTGGCCATGTATGCATGAATGCAAAAGTGAAAATTTAAAATGCGAAAGTGAAAAATGTAGAAAGAGTGTTCCAAGGAGTCTTGTTTAGTTCATATGAGGTGTTTGACTTAGGGAACATTGCATCTATTGTCTCCCAAAAGAGGACCTATCAAAGGATAGAAGGTTCAAAACTTAGGGGATGTAGTGTGTTGCATCAGGCCACTAAGAGGAATGTAATATGATAAGATAAGTCACACTTATGAAGAAAATTACACCAAATATCATCCACTAAATGAGAAAACACATCATGTGAAGTGAAAGACTGCACCAAGAAGCACAACCAAAGAAAAAAAAATGCAAATGCAAAATAAAATAATGCTAATGTATGCCCCCACTTTAAAGGAATTGCTACACAATGTGTTGTGAGCAATAGCTTTAAAGTAGAAAAAGGAAAAATGCAAGAAGGAAGAAAAGGACACAAGAGCCTACTTGAAAAGTCCTATGTCAAGTGATAGGTGTCCAAGAAAGGCTACATCATGCAAACGAAAAAATAAAAGAAAAGGGAAAAGGGGTTGTCCCCAAAATGAAAACACCAAACACATAAGGGATCTACGGATTTGGGATCAATATGTTTGTTTATGCAATGTTTAGTGAGAGACCACAAAACTATCATCATTCCCCCAAATACATAGAATTGGAAGAAGAGACGAAGCTTGAGTGAAAGAAAATTAAAAGAAAGAGTCATTTTGAGTCAACATGGAAGAGACATAGGATGTCTTGACACTTTTCCTATTCCCAAAAAAGGACAACAAGAGAAAGATAAAAAGGAAAATGAAAAAGATTCTTGGTTTTTGAGTCAACACGAAGGAGACATTGCAGTCTCATTGCCTTGCATCATACTCAAATGAAAATAGGTTCATTTGGGTCAACATGAAGGAGACATTATGGTCTCAATGCCTTGCATCATCCCTAAATGGAAGGAAAAAGGAACAATAGAAAAAAGGAAAAGAGTCCATTTTGGTCAACATGAAGGAGACATTGTGGTCTCAATGCCTTGCATCATCCTTGAATGAAAGGAAAAAATGAAACAAAAAGGAAAAGAGCTTCATTTGGGTCAACATGAATGAGAAATTGTGGTCTCAATGCCTTGCATCATCCTCAAATGAAAGGAAAAAATGAAACAAAAAGAAAAAGAGGTTCATTTGGGTCAACATGAAGGAGATATTGCAGTCTCAATGCATTGCATCATCCCCAAATGAAAGGAAAAAATAAAAAATGAAAATAGAAAAGGAATGCACGTCATATAGAAGAATGCAAAGACATATAGAAGAATTTCACAAAGAGGGGGAAAAAGATCAAACATGTCAATATGGGGAACACATGACACATAAATGCAAATATAGAAAGAGAAAACTAGTAAGGCGCATGTGCATTACTTTGCAAGCAAGTCATCTACCTCCCAATGTTGCTCAAGATAAAACTCAGGAGGATAAATAGTGAGAGGAACATCAAAAATTTCCGAACTAGAATCAAGATCAACACTTCTCCTAGGAGAACTTTCATGAATGCTCGTGGAAGAGGAGAAGAGTGAATTCAAAGTTTGGTGTACTTCATCTATTCTAGCATTCTCATCATCATTATCATCGAAGTTGATGACAATGGTAGGTCGAATGAAAATATCAGTGGTGGCATGCAGGATTGGTGGTGATGGTGGTGTAGGATCAAGTTGTAGGGGTGGAGGAGGAGGGTCAAGAAGCATGGGTTTTGGCACATGTGGGTTATGGTTTTTAATGTTTTCTTTCTCATGAGATTGATGAGAAAGAGCATGACGATGACGCCTATGCTCTCTCACAAGGTGTAGGGGGGAAGGAGCGGGATGGTCCACCAGAGATTGTTTATCATCCCTAGGAGGAGGGGCAAGAGGAACTATGGGTGGCTCATCCGCTTTCTCCTTAACTCTTTAAACTTGTTTAGTGCAAGGAGGGGGAACAAAATTTCTATCATGATCCCTAGACCTCTTGGAAGATGTGGAAATGGTTTTAGATGTGGACTGGTTGGGCATGTTAGATTCAGATTGCAACATAGCTTCATCAAGGATAGGGGATTCCAAAGTAGAAGGACATATGTTATAGAGAGAAAGTTCAAATATTTTCTTGGATTTGAACTTCTCATAGGCAATGAGAAAGAAGTCCCATCTAGGGGTGATGGGCTCCATGGGCTCGAGCCAAAAGGCTTCCAAAGAAAAGTTACCTTTGGAGGATAAAGGACTAAATTCACTATGGTGGACAATGAATATGTTGTTGTCAACGAGAAACTTCACACACTTGTGGATGGCAAACGGGACCGCTTTCATTGAATGAAGCCACAAGTGGCCAAGTCACAAATGAAATTGGTCCAATTGTGGTATGATGGAGAAGGTAATGTCCAATGTCTTTAGACCTATCTTTAATGGGAGGGCAATCGATCCAATAGTCAGACATGTGAAAAAATTATGTGTTTTGACCCAAGCAGTAGGTCAATTATAAACATCTTGAGCAATACCATGTAATACCATAAATTCCTCTATGATCACATTCTCACGATAGGCGGGATCTATGAGTATCCAACTAGTGGGCTTATCATAAATTCTACCAGCTATGTAGAGAGGACCATCAATAATATTTCTTAGTATATCTTGTGGTGAAAAGGTGATATCAAGAAGTCCTTTGGTTGGGCCTTTATGATGGATGACATCAATTTCTCCTACCATTTCATTGATAGGTGTGACCAGGGTCACCATGGGAATACAAGAAAAATGTGTATATTGTGAGTCAACATTCATGACATCAGGTGGTGATGTTTCACTTTCTTTGACGAATGAAACATTATGTTTTTTGGCATGGGATTGGTGAATATTTGCAAGTTTTGGTTGGGGGGCACGGAAAAATTATTTCTTTTATTATTGATGCCAACAACAGATAAACAACTTGAATTGGTTAGGCCTTGCACAAGGTTCTTGAGAGGCTTGCATTTTTTAGAGTCATGTCCATTTTGCCGGTGAAAATAATAATAAGCAATGGAATTATAGGATGGAGGTAAGGGTTTATTGGCATCAGGTGTGTGGATGGGAGGTAAAGAGATCACTTGTTGGAGAAATTAGGTCATGGTGTTATGAAGGGTGTTAGGTAAGGGTGTGAAGGTGCATTTAAAATCTCCATAATTGAAAGGCATGACAAACCTAACAATGACCACTTGGTTATTAATAGGTGGAGGGGTTGAGGATGAAGGGTTAAATTGTAGAGACCCTTTGTTTGGTTTTTAGAATAATTGAGGATTGGATTAGGTGGAAACGTTGAAATTCTCAAGTCTACTAGAAGTGGATCATGAATCAAAACTACTAGTGGAGTTATGATAGTCACATAGTGCTTGGAACAAGTGCATAAAAGAGGGGAACTTCATGAGGGTGAGCTTGTCTTCGAGAGGTGTTAAGAGTTTTTTGGTGAAAACATTTTGTAGATGTGTGTCAAGTATCTTGACATCAATTAAGGAATAAAGTGCCTGATAACGAGAGATAAAGTCAATTATCTTCTCTCTAGTGTCTTGCTTGCATCTCATGAGATCGACCGAGGTTTTCTTAGGGGTCATATGGAATTGGAAGTGGTTAATGAAGGAATCCACTAGTTCATTGAATGAACTAATGGAATTATTGGGAAGGGAGGAAAACCAGTGTAAGGCGGTATATTTGAGGGTCCTAGGAAACAACTTAGCTAGCAACTTGTCATCAAGAGAAAAGTCACTACATAAGGTAGTATATGCATTGACATGATTAGAAGGGTTGCCCTTCCCTTCGTACTTCTCGAATCTAGGAATTTCTATTCCCTATGGAAAGGGGGTGTGTAGGATGTCTAAAGATAGTGGATAATTATGAACGTAGTGGGTAGGGGAACCATGTTGGTTTTGGTTGATAGTGGAGATTTGTTATTGCATGGAGGTGACAGTGTGAAAAATTTGTGTAATAAGGGGATCGTTGTAATTGGTATGAGGAGGAAGGGAAAGTGGTGATGGGCTAAAGGAGGTGGAAGGGGAAGTGGAAGGGATAGTAATTGTAGGGATGATGGAAGATGTTAAGGGGTGTGATGCCACAAGGGAAGTAGGAACACTAGTAGGGATGACGAGCGAAGGTACTACATTACTCATATGTTGCATAGTGGTTGCCACACTAGGAGATGCATAAGTGGGGATGGAAGTTAGGCTTGATGGGGGAGGAGTGGAAAGTCCTCCTTGGCCCATCAGAGGGGTGGGGGAGTGAGATACCCTAGGTGTAGAAGAGGCATGTTTGTGGTAGATTTCTGCTATTCTCTTCATAAAATTTAGGCCATCATCACGATCAAGCAGACGGTGGAGGTTCTCTATGGTGGGGATGGTGGTGCCAAATATGGGCTCAAGGCTTAGTTCATGTTGATAATCAGCTAAATCAGCAT
Organism: Sequoiadendron giganteum; assembly: GCA_007115665.2. Lineage (NCBI taxonomy): Eukaryota > Viridiplantae > Streptophyta > Pinopsida > Cupressales > Cupressaceae > Sequoiadendron > Sequoiadendron giganteum. Next base: position 428,381,730 of record CM021110.1, on the reverse strand, counting down.
GGATGTGAAAGACCTTATCATGTCAGAGGTCATCAATTTTTTTATCACCATGTGTGTCTTGTAGGTGGAGAGAGTTGCTAAGGATGGTCTCTAAGCCTAGTGTACCATCGTTAATACTAGGAGTTGAAGTCTGATAGATCCCAAGATCTACAACAATAGTGTTGTTGTTAGATGCCATGAGTCTAAAACTTCATCTCACGATAGTATCAGAAAGAGAACACCAAATTCTCATACAAGGTTCCCTAAGGGTGGGATGGAGAAAAATGCAATGTAAACAAAAGAGACAAAACTGCTTGTAATTAAGATTTTGTAACAAAAAAAATAAATGCAAAACTAGGGAACTGTGATGCAGAAAATAAAATTACCAAAAATTACACAATGAATGGTGCTAAAGGGTCCTAGGTCACCCAGTATGGTGACTTAGTCCCAGTAGTGATGTTTTTGACAAATTTCTGAATTTTTAACTAGTGTTTATGCTTTTTATGATTTTCTAATGCAAACAGAGAATGGAAATGCAAATATTTTTGTATTTTATTACTGAAAAAATGTAATGCAAAGTGAAATATAGCATGAACTTTCACTAATACACTTATTTGCAAACCTTAGGATGCAAACAATGCGAAAAAATTCAATGCAATGCAAACTATTTCCTAAGATGAAATGCAAAATCAGAAAGTTAGCAAGTGGTCTACGGTCGAGTTCACCAAAATGAACCACCAAAAATATAACACTAATAAGAGGGAAAGAGGATTCCCTTTACTAGGCCCCTAGGTTTTTTCATCTAGGAGCACTTGGTGTATGAATAACTCTCTTTCCGCTTGGTGGTTATATGGTTTTTGGCGGTTGCATTTAAAGGAAGGATTGGATTAGGTTGTGATATGTGTGGTGAGTGTGGTTGAAAACTGAAATGAAATGATGCTAATCTAATCTATGAAATGTAATAAAAGAAAATGTAAACTAAATGCACCTAAACTAAAATGACCTAAATGTATGGAATTCTAGAGGTAAACTAGAAAGTTCAAAACTTGTGCACCTGGAAATGGAATTTTGCAGATGAGAGGCCTCAAAATGTTCTAGAAATCGTCTGAAATTAGTAGGACACTTACACCAAGTTGGGTGACCTAGTCCTCATGTCAAGAATTTTTTTCGAATTGGATTTCGGGAAAAATGGTACCCAGAAATACAAAAACCCTTTTTCAGGCTTAGCACAAGGACAAGGTCATCAATAGTGGTGACCTATTCCTCCTAGTACTTTTGGAAGATTTAGGGTCTAATTGTATGGGTCCCAACTGGTACTTTCTTTTTCTGCAGCAGTCTGTGTCTAGAACTCCCGAAAATGACCTATAACTTGTCCTTTTTCTCCTTTTAGGGTTTGATTCCTTGATGTGACTTGGATGGAATGCTTGTACTTTCTCCAACAGTTTGGATCTTGCTAAATCTAATTACAACTTGCAAAACAAATGCAAAGACAAAGAGAATGTTGGGGTTAGGGAATAGGGGTTTGCCTAAGTCAAACCCCTTTGATGGTAATGGAACCCAAATGAGAAGCAATGGAAGGAAAGGAAGATTGAATGATGAACTCAATACAAACACTAAACAAACCTTTCACTGTTGAAGTCTGCAACATGCAAGAACCAACTCTAGTGGAGGTTGCTTGTGTTTCCTTGTGCTTGATTGGTTGCTTGGGAAGCTTGAGTGCAAGATTACTTTTGAAGGTGAAAAATGATCTAAGGAGAGGTCAAAATGAGGATGAAAACCCTTACTTATACATGCTAAATCCTAATTTTCCCGAACATGCAACATGATAGGCCGACACTATGGCTTTGGAGGAAAATTCCCATTAGGTTTTTGTCTTAAATTTGTAATTTATGCCAAAAAGGACTAGGTTACCCAAGGTGATGACCTAGTCCACTTGGACAATTTCAGGTGGTTGTTGAGAATAAAATGAGGATTAATGATGTTTATTAGGTTTGCCTCCTGAAACACACTTAAGTTGAGTCTAAAAGTACATTAAGGGGTCAAATTAACATAAAAAAAGGGTTAATTAGTGGATGATAAGCCTAGGAAGATGTGAAAATTCCTTAAAACACTTTACAACACCTTGACACAGGGCTTGGAAAGGGGTAAAAGGGAGTTGTTTTGGTGAATTGTGTTGAAAGGGTCTTAGAAAAGTGGGAAGATGTGTTACAAAACTTCACAACACCTTAGTAAAACACCATTAGATTATTGTAGAATTGCAAGCTTTCAAGACTGAATTAAGGCAAAACAAGGCCAAAATGAGTGAAAAAGTGCCAAAGACTACATTTTTTGGCGACACAGTTGCATACAATTCGTCTATGTATAAATTCTAATTGGTTTGACTTCAAAACTTAACTAAGAAAAAAATTCAATAAAACACTATGAAACCAAATGAACATGCTAGATATTGTAGTTATAAATCTAAGTTAAAAAAAAAATCAAATTTTATCCTTCATAGAAAAAAATTTGTGTTGTTTATGGTGAACATCACTATTTAAAAATGTTGTTTACTGTTAAAACTAGTTTTTTAAGGATATGGAAAAATAAATGCAATATGATTGTAATTTTTTTTTTTTAAATATTTAGATTCTACAAGAAAAATGTCACAAATCACTAGTTTGCATCATCTTCAAATTCCTCATGGTTTAGCAGCTATAGGTGCTCGAAAGTGAAGATTTAGTTAAATTTTTTTTAGTTCAATGTCCATTTTGGCCAAAAATTGTAAACTAGTATTGTGGGATCACCTATCTAAATTTTTGAATGGTGAGTTAGAAGAAGAAGTATACATTGAACAACCATAAGGTTTTTAGTTGTCACAAGATCTTGATATGGTTTGCAGGTTAAATAAGGCATTATATGGAATTAAACAAGCTCCTAGAGCCTAGTATGTAAGATTAGACATATACTTATTATACAATGGGGATTCAAAAAGGGTACCGCAAATTGTAACCTCTACTTCGAAGTTGAGAAAGATCAAATATTGATTTTGGTTTTGTATGTTGATGATATAATCTTTGGAGGAAATGAGACCATGTGTAAAATTTTTACAGAGGAGATGCAAAATGAGTTTTAAATGTCAATGCTTGGGGAGATGGCTTTCTTCCTTAGGCTAAAAATTAGTCAATCAGAAAAAGATATATTCATTTCACAACTAAAATATGTAAAATAAATGTTAAAGAATATTTGAATGGAGGAGTCTAAACTAGTATGTACTCCCATGGTTACTGGTTGTAAATTAAGCAAAAATGATGAAAATGCTAAGACAAATTATACTAAGTATAGGTCCATGATTGGTGGATTACTATATCTAACTACAACTAGACCTGCTATTATGCATGTAGTATGTCTTGTGGAAATATTTTAAGAAGATCTTAGAGAGTCACATGTGGTAATAGTCAGAAGTATATTCAAATATTTGAAGGGAACTCTAGACTATGGTCTATGGTATTCTAAGGATACTAAATTCTCTTTGAGTGCTTATATAGATGTAGATTGGGTAGGTTGTATGGATGAAAAAAGAAGTATAGTTGGAGGTGGTTTCTTCCTTGGAAATAGGCTAGTTTCTTGGATAAATAAGAAGCAAGATTTAGTGTCATTATCAATTGTAGAGGCATAATATATTTCTACATCTTATTGTACATAGGTGTTGTGGATGAAACAGACATTGAAGGATATTAGAATATTATATGATGAACCTATTGCTATCTTGTGTGCTAATACAAGTGTTATAACATTTCAAAACATCTTGTAACACATTGAAAAAAAAACTATATCTCTATCAAGTATCACTTTCTAAGAGAGAAAGTTGTTGATAAGGAAGTGAAGTTGGAGTATGTCTCTAAAAAGGATCAAATAACAATTTTTTTCACAAAGTCTCTTTTAAAAGATACATTTGACTATCTTAGACATAAGCTATGGGTTATTTCCCCTCCTTTCAACTAGATGCATACAATTGTGCATCTGTCCAAGGGAGAAATTCAATATGTATTCTTTGTCCTAGATTGATGAACACTACCTCTCAGGGGGAGTAGGTAACAGTGTTTTTGGTTCATGCACTCAGGGGGAGAACATCTTGTGCTCGTAGTAAAGTGTGTAGGTTTTTCCCTTTGCTATTGATGTTAAAGGTTGAGAGAGATGTTTGAAAAACATAAGGAAATCAATTTTCAAGTAAGGGGGAAATTTCCTCAGGTATTGGAGATATATAGTTGTTCTTGTTTTTTATGTTTTTTCAGTAAATGTTGTCATCAATGACAAAGGGGTAGATTGTTGCACTATGTTGTCATAGATTTTATCATTGATGTCAACCTTTGGTATGGATATGTCGAAAAGTATGTATGGTGTTGAGCAAGTGTTGCACATACAGTAGGGTTACTTGGTTTCCAAGTGCTTTCAAGAAAATTTACATTAAGATTGTACAAGGTGATTGGGAAGTATTCTATACTTCTTCATTCTTGAAGATATTCCCATGTGTCTTGAAAGTGATGGTCAACTTGGCCTTTGAAGGTGTTATATCTAGAGTTTCAAGTTTTGTATTGTGCGACAATAGAAGATATGTTTGACACTATGATATAGACTATCTCTCGCTTGTGAAGAGGGATATCTAAGAGAAATGGAATTACTCTACGTTTCTCCATAGTAAATTTTCTTGCCTCGTGGATTTGGGAGTTCTAATATTTACTATACCTACCTTTCCTTGGTTTGTTAGTGCTTAGCTATTCTACAAGTTTAATTCATGAGTTGTATCTCAATGACAATTTGACTAGTTGCACATGATGATAGCATTCTAAATTTCATATGTTTGTACCACTCTTAATGAATATTATTTTGATGTTGGAATATTCTAGGATATTGTGCAATATTTCTATATAGTATGTAGGAAGTTTACGGCCTTGATGAAGTATAAATTTGGTTTCTTAATAGTGTTAATGCAGGTTTGGCCAACTTGGTGTGTTAGAACTATTTTTGGATGAGCTTCATGGTTTGTAGAAGCATAGAATACTGTTTCGATGTAGATTTGGGTCCTAGTTAACCCTTGATGTGGTTTTTCCTCACTTCTTTCCACTACAGAGGTGTTTGGTGCTAACTTATTTGGTGGTTTCACATTTGAGGTGCATAGTTTCATTGAAGCCAACCTAGAGAAGGTTATTCAAGGTTATAGAAGATATATACACAAGGTAAAATATTTGGATATGTGTGTGATATGTAATTATTTATATGTGATTTTTTTTGAGATCAAAGTGTGAGCAAGAATGTCTAAGACTACCAAAAGCAGTGAAGCAAAAGGTTTCTATAGTTTAGTGTTCCAAAATTCATTGGAGGCAGTGAGTTGAAGGTTGTAGACGGTAAAGAGAAATTGTAGTGGTTTCTCAAGTTTCTCTGAGGTAGTGAGCCTCCTTGTAACTATTTATTTTTAATCCAAAAGAAGTGATCTTCCTAGGCAGTGAGCCTCTCTTTTGGATAGTGAGTCCTCTAGGTAGTGAGCCCTTTAAGTTGTGAGCCTTTCTTTTGGATAGTGAGTCCTCTAGCTAGTGAGCCTCTTGCAATTAGTTTAAGTTTTATATAGTGAGCTAATCCTTACTATGGTTTTTCCCTTATAGGATTTTCCACATAAATATCTGGTTTTCTATTCTGAATGATTATGGATGTGTTGTTTCATTTGTCTATATTCATACTAATACTTCATAAGGTTTTGAAGGTTTTAATGAACAAATAATTCATGTCCCCCTCTCAAATGTCCTATCTATCTAACACTTATGTAGGATTAAAAAGAGACAAAATGTTAATCAGTATAAATTTTCTAGAAGATAAGAAGAAATTAGAGGAAAAATAAATGTAAAAAATACAAATGGTTCGTAATAAGGATAATATTGAAATTCTTAGTGAAGGATAGTAAAACCCAATACTAATTGATGAAAAATTATTAGGTAATGAATATGAATCTTATAATTTAAAGAAATCACATGAAGATGTGCCCCCTAGAGGAAAAGTCACCCTCCATGAAGATTAAGATAAAATGATTAATTTTTAAGGGGATATATATTAATTCAACCTTAATAAAATAAACAAACAAGAAGTAATTTATAGAAGATAGTGTAAAACTATTGAAAAGTGAGTTTTTTGAAATGCAATTGAAGAGAGATAAAGACAGATATAAGAAATTAGTTAAGCTAGGAAATTATAGAAAAAAGTAGTGAATGGAAGGAAATATAACAATAAAAAATCAAGTAATAATTCACTAAAAAATGATTAAGAACCTTAGAATAGAATGAATAAATTTAGATAATTATTTTCATATTGATAACATAATGTAAAAAAATTACCAGTCTTTTGTAAAGATGGCAATGAAGTAGTCAAACACATCCTTAAGTTGGAATTTTATTGAAAACTAATTGAGACTTAGATCAATCAAGGTAAATTCTATGGTTTATTAAGGGCGCTAAGAGATAATGCACTCAAATGGTATATGAAGAGGTTTGCTCAACATGATAGAGAATTGAAGGAAATCAAGAATGAATTCCTCTCTAATTTTAAACCACCTAAAGTTCCATATTAAGAATTATTAAGATGAGATAAATTCTATAGGAAGAATAAATTAGTGAGGAATTTGACCATAAGGAAGTGCTAATGAAATAGAAGATCCACTCAATGAAAATTTAAGAAATTAATGGTTTATATCAAGACTATTATAAAATTATGAATTGTATAGGATGGTAGTATATGTGATAGATACTAAATTCTTGTATAATTGACATGTAGATTAGAATCACAACTATGAAGAATAAAGAAAATAAAAATAAAAATGAATGAAGCTTGGATTGTAAAAAAATAAGATTAAGTAGGATTCACTATAAAGAGTTAGAAATAAGATAACCACATCATCTAATCAAAGGAATGATATTTGGTACACTTATCTCTCAAAGTAAGGACACCTGAGTAATTAATGAAAAATATGAAAAAGAAAAATATCACTTAGAATGGATTGACAATCAATTCCTACAGATTTGAAAAGTGTAATTTCTGAAAGTTTTAAAGAATTATATGGTCATGAAATAGATGAAAAACATATTCCTCTTATTCAAAATAAGGGGAGATGATGAACATAAAAAATTGTGTAACCATTGATGAGCTTGTATAGTAATCCTATTCTTAAAGTAGAGGTAAAACTTAAAAGGAATAGCTAAAGATTATTTTTATGGCAATGAATATGAATAATAGGTATGGAAAAATCAAAGAAACATAAATATAATGTAGTATACACTAGACCAAGTCATAAAATAGAAGCCTTCTACAAGCTACCCTCTAAATAAACATATGATTTATTATAATTAGTACAAAGGAGGATATGGTAGAGGATGAGGGAATAGTCAAAGAAGAAGAGAAAATGTCACATTTTGCAAGAGCTTCTATATAGGTTACAATGAAATTGAATTTCAATAAGATTGAAAGAAAATTTATAGTTTTTATGGTGATACTAGTCATGATCTATTTAGTTGTTCATGGGAATCAATATTTTATAAATATTCCATAGTAGCGAAAAAGTGAAGAATTTAGCACCAATATAATTAGAGGATTCAAAGTCATAATGGAAATACCTATAAGAAAATCCAAGGAGTTAGAATACCTATGAAAGTATAAATGAATGATGAAGAGTAAAGAAGACAATTATTAATAGAGGAGGAAAAATTAGAAACTAAATATTTGGAGAAAGAGAAATTGAAAATAAAAACTATAGATAAATATAAATGGGAAAATAAAGTTTTGTTAACAACTAGTGGGGTAATTGAAACCATAATTATTAAATTTATAATTTGATAATGATAACGAGAATAAATAATTTTCTTATTTTTCAATTAAATCAAACCATGATCTAATAGTTGAAGATATTGAGAAGTAAATTATGGAATATAAGAAAAAAGAGGGTTAGTGCAAGGAATGATTATCAAGAAAAGAGGCTAAAATAATTTAAAAAATAGCTAAATTTACACAAAGAATTTTTATAGAATAACTTTAGTGACTCTCTAAATATTGGAATAAAACAGATTATTCAACTCACAAGTTAGGGCTGCAATGAAACACCTAGTGACTGGAAATTAAGCCACCCATGATAAAAATTTAGAGGAATAACATACACTTAAAAAATGTAATAATTTAACTAGGACAAAGAATCAAAATTATTCCAAGAGGGTTTGGGAAGAATTTAGCATACTAAATACTAAATGATAGACTTCATAACATTTCCCTTATTGATTTCCTGCTCTCCCATCAAAGTGATTTTTTGAATGTCGATTCCAAACAACTCTCCTATAGCTTCCTTGCCTCCCATTCTCTTGCATTGTAGTTTGTCTTGCAAGAGTGCACACTTGTTGTAGATTTGTCTCAACCTGTGGTTGTGGTTTCAGATGTACCTCCTATTACGAGTTTTCTTGTAAGCTCTCCTACAATTCCCTCTGGGGGTGTTAAGCTTTTTGCTAATGCTGTGAGGTCAAATGTTGTAGGGGTGAGCTCTAGGAAGTTGCCAAAGTGTGCCTCTATTTCTCCTGTTGTCTCCTTTGGGTAGGAGGTTTTCAAGAGCATTAATTTTTTCTTGAAAATGAGTTTAATTTGCAGATTTTGTCATCTATGGTGTTCTCTCTTGGACCTAAATAGATGGATAAGAAAACATTGGAAACCCTTGGTGGGAGGTAGGATTGAGATTTATCCTATTTCCAGGGTTTTTTGTTGTTGTTGTATTTTCTTTTGTTGAGGATAGGAAAGCTATTTTAGATCAGTGTTTGTGGTTTTGGGATTCTCATCCCCTTTACTTGAGGTCATGGATTCCCTCATTCAATCGACTAAAGGAATCCGTTGATATTATGCCTATTTGGGTGAGATTGCCTTACCTCCCCTTACAGCTTTGGGATTCCTCTGCTCTTCAGGGCATAGGTGATGCTATTGGTATATTTTGAAAGTGGATGAGGCTTCCTTAAATTTTACACACACCTCCTACACTCAAATTTTGGTGGAGTTTGATCTGTCTCAGGCACTACTTCGAGAGGTTGTGCTCCATGTGATAAAATGGACTTGGTCTTAGATTGTGGATTACAAAGGTATCCCATTTCACTACATACATTTTTTTTCTATTAGAAACTTGGATCATGACTACTCTCATAGCGCTTGACCTTCTTCTTCCACTTGGTAGATGAATGCCCACAAGGACCATCTAACTGTGTACCTAGATGATTCCTCTTTTTTTGATAGTGAGGATGAGCCTCCTTCTCCTCCCGCTCAAAAGAAAGTGACTGCTGCTATTAAGTTACCACTCATGTGGACACTCCTGCTTATCTTTTTGACAAATCTATTCTTACTATTGTGTGTGTTGTCTACCCTGAGGCACTTGTTGCTCCAATTCTAGATAATGTTGTCTCTTCCATAGTTATAGCTAATATTGCTTTGGGTTTAGATCTTCCACCTATTCCTACTTTTTTTTTTTGAGGGGTCTTTTTTCCCTTCATGTCAAATAGATTCAAACCTTCATTCTACTTCTTCTTGGACTAAAGTGCAACACAGGAAGAAACATACTCCTAAGATGAACTCTATCTTGATTGACAAGCCTTTTGGGGAAATTTTTTTGGGTTCAAGCTTGGGTGATTGAATTGTTCTATTGGTTTCCTATAGGTAGGGTTTTGGTTTTTCCTACTAGCTTCTTTGTTTCTATTAGACTATTGTCCTATTTGCAGCTCTATGAGTGACTTGAATGCCTATTATGTTGGCTAGAAAGCCTGATCTATCTTTGTTGTTATGTTTTGATTTTATCTGTTGGCTATGAGGCCTATTTAGAATTGTTGTATGGGTCAAGGTCCACTAACCCTACTTTCTTAATCAATTTTTTTTCCCTTATTAATGATATTATAATCAGTATAACTAAAAATTCATTAAATGTAGAACATTCTAAGAATCAAAGAGAGGATTTAATTCACATTTGTTGAGATGAAGTAGCCATTTGATATATTTAACATCCTATTAAATATCACTTATTATAAATATTGGAGTGATTGAGTACCCATAGGAAATTTTTTTAATATTTTAAGGTTTCTTGATTACGCCCATATTCTCAATAGATTTAAGGATTTCAATTTATATTTCAAGATCAATAATAGAGGATCAAATATGATAATCAACCAAACCTATCTTTATTATCAATATTAAAATTATAATACTAAATAAAATTACTTGAAAAATAGGAAATAAGCTACCATTGGAGCAACTATAGAGCACTAACATAATCATACAACTATGGAAATTTGAAAAGCATGAAAAATAATGGTAGAAGGGAAAGATCATAAAGATAAGAAAGCGTATACATATTATATTTCACTTCAAGGTATGGTCTCTTTCTCTCGATTATTTGGAGATTACCTTATCTATTGTTAGATCTAGTATAGAGTAGTGGAAGAGGATTACTTATGGATTTCATATAAGATTTTGTCATTATAATTTTAGGTGGTTATATTTAAAAATAGATATTTGGTATTGCTAAACTATGTTTTAAATTCTCTTCCTATTTTTAGATTCTCACTTCTAAAAATATTTCTCATGGAATTTAATTCTCTAGGGTTTTTTTGATAGGGATTCCAACTATGATAAATAGGGTTTTATCAATTGGGATCAATTTTTTAGACCTAGATAGCATGGTGGTCTTAGCCTTCTTATACAAAGATTAATACTCAATCTCTAGAATCTAAATTTCATTGGCATTGATATAGGTTTCTTAATCAATCTTGGGATATAATTCTTAATAGAAACTATTTGGATAGTTTTCCTAAAGATAATGTCCCATAGATGGAGTTGAGTGGGAAAGATTCAATGGTTTGAGACACTATTGAGAAAGGAGCTACAATTGTTAAGGATGAACTCTTCTAAATTATTAATAATGGTTGCAAAGATATCTTTTAGAATTAATCTATGATCTCTTTCAACCTACTCTATATGTTAATTTCCTTTTCCTTTATCCTTTGAGTGAAATATTTTTGGAATCGCAATAGTCAACAATGGTTGATTTTAGAAACTCTTTTTATCTATAGATAAAATTCTTGAATATATTATTGGAAGGATCTTGTTATCTATCCTAGGGTGGTTCACTTGGATCCTAAGCCATTATGTCATCCATTATTAAGGTGGTCCTACCATTATTTAGAGGAAAATGATGTTCTTTCTTGGGAATATGATTCTAAAGAGGCTTATCTAGTGACTCTTGGATATCAATTTGTAGAGATTAAAAGAGATGGGAGTAGAGATTTTCCCTAGTGGAGGAAAATATGGAATACCATTTTTGGCCAGAATATATATTTTTAATTTAATTACTTTATTGGAATAAGTGTCTTACTTGGGATAATATTAGAAAGATAGGATTTCATGGTCCTACAAAGTGTGTTTTGTGTGACAATAATGAACAAAATATAGCTTGTATTTACTTTCAATGTCCCTTTTCTTTGAGTATTTGGAGGCATTATTGGTAATTCTAGAAGTGGAATATTATTTATCTTTCTTTCTTAATTGAATTTTGGGAAGGTTTAATTTCTCCTCTTGCATCATCCTACTTCAATGTGGTTTCCTAAGATATTGGTCAAGTTTTATTCTTTCAAATATTTGGTTAGAGTGAAAATTTAAAATCTTTCAATGTCATTAGTATATCCTTGAACAAGTATGGATAAATATTTTGGAATTTTTAAAAGAAACTATTACAACTAAATGTTCTTTTGAGGGGCAATATGTAATATGTATCTACCTCTAAATTTGGGTAATCTAAGAAGGTGAATAAATATTGTATGTGGTGTCCTCCCCCTTTATTTTATTTAAAATTGATATTGATGGCCCTTCTCATGGTAACTTGGATGCTCTAGAATTAGAGGTATTTATCATCATAGCGATGGAACAATCCTTTTTATTTATATATTTATGCCATGAATGTTAGTTCTATCAATTTGATGGAAGCCTAAGCTATTTTGCTAGCCCTTAAGAAAGTATGGGAGTTGTGTTGAAAAAATGTCATTTGTGATTCAAATTCCTTGATCTTTGTTTCTCTTCTAAACAAATAGGGTTATTAGGACTCATCCCTGAGGATTTCTTCTCTAGTGGAACATATACTCCATCTCTCTGCAAAATTTGAGGCTATCTACTTCTTTCATATTCTTATGGAATTAAATGTTGTAGGAGATTGCCTTGCTAACTAGACTTTAGAGGAAATCCATGTTTGACATGTCTTTGAATTATGGTTGGTGTTTTCAAATAAATATTCTTAGCCTTTCTAATTGATTCATAATGATCACATTATAAAAGAATAAAAGATTTTATTTCTTCACCAATTATGATTATTTGTATTACTCTCAATTCTAATAATTTTAAGATAATGAAAAGCCTTATTGAATTTTTCCTCTTCTTACTTTAATCATAATTCTTACCATTTGAAAATAAAAAAATTATAAAATATAATCTATTTCTATTACTTTACTAAATTTCTTTTGACCTAAAAAGATTCAAATAAAAGACACGATTACAATGCAAAGTACCTAGTACAAAAACAAACTGAATTAAATGTCAACAATACTACTGAAACCTTTGCAATGTTTGAAAGGGTTGGATTTAGTCATATTTTCAACAGACAATTAGTTTTTAACATAAGAAATCACCATTAACTTTATAAATTGATGATGAATAAAGTTTCTCATTCGACCCAGAAAGGAGGAATTCTATTTATCATTTGGCATTATCGACATACTGAAGTTCAATTATTTTTATTTTATATTCTATGCCATTTTACACTCCCTACCCCACGAGCCGAAAGCTACTGCTTGTAGTTTCACTATTCCAAGCAGATATGACACACTGAAAGCAACCTTAATCAGATAACGAAACCTGAATGAATCATCAACGTTTTACATGTTTAAGGAGGCCGTGCTGTCGAAATTGTACTACAATGAACGAATTTTATTGCTTTTAATAATATCCACAAGATTTTATGGGAGTCAGCCAACGATAGTTACATACTGCTTTTTTAATAGAACTTGTTTAAGACGAGTGATATTCACACTTGACTTTTGAATCATGTACGCTGATGTTTTTGGTGTTTTTTCTGGTACTCTCTTCTTTTTGAAAGAGAGGTGTGAAGGACAAAGAAGGAAAAACGTGAAAAAGCACACCATCAGTCCTGAGGCAAAAAAATCTGCCTTGTGATTTTCATCCATTGAAGTGACGCCATGCACAATAAAACGTACACGCAGATACACTGTCACTATTATAACACTGTTGAGAAGCAGGTAGACAAACCCACATATAGACAAATAGTCATGTATATGGGTAAATATAAACGTGTTTATATATGCAGTGATATATATAAATAGCTTAAACATTTCTACTGTGTTTAAAAAAAAATATTTTAGTAATAAAATTTAGAATTTAATGATATATTTGGTAGACTTAAAATACCGAAGGTTTTTTTTAGATTGGTTGTATTCATTAATGGTTTTAATAGATTCTTCAAAAAATTAAATGGGTTGAGTTATTTAGATAATATTTTGGTGAGAGTGGATGATAAGTCTAATTTTAAGACTCTTTTTAAAGTAGATTTCATATTGATCAAGCTTAGATACTCTTAGATACTCAAAATCTTCTTTAGACGAGGTTTTGGTGAAAACAGTAGCAAACTTTTGATCTGTAAAACATATGTTTAATTTCATCATTATTGATTAGTCCTCTTATTAAGTGATATTTCATATCAATGTATCTTCTTCTTCTATCAAACACATGATTATTTGATAGAGCTATAGTCAAATTGTTACCACAAACGATTTTTGTAGCTATTTCTTGCTATTGATGCCAATCAATTAAGATTATTTTCATCCATAATAATTAGAGTGATACTTGTTGAGGGAAACTTCAATGCATCCCATTTCCTCCTAGACGGAGGACTCCGACTCATCATTCTCATTGCTTTCTTGATTTCCATAGTGACTATATCTAGTTATTATTCATCTAAGAATCACCATATCCACAATTATCAACATGTAAGAGAAACCCAAAATTAGATCCAAAATTAGCAACACTACAAGAAGTTGCAAAGGAACATCATGCAAAAGTAAACACAAAAATAATATGAGTTTCAATGAAGAAATAACACAAAAAAAAAAGGATTTGAAAGAAAAAATAAAGGAATTTTAAAAATATATCCAAATATTCTCCTGAAAAGATAATTCAAATTGAGAAGATAGCTTGTTATGACGGAAATTCTCAATGCTTTGGGAACGCTTTGATGCCTCTTGCCTCCATTGTATAAGAATCTTGCCTCTAAAGTAATCTTCTTATATAATAGCTTGAATAGACCTACCCAAATTATCTTCTAAAGGCATGCTTGATAAGAAAATGTTCTAGATGGTACAATTTCAATTAGATAAGATAATGAGTAACTAGTTTTCTCAAATGAAGATTTATGATGACTAGATTAACAAGACTATCAACATTATTGAATCCTTATTCAAATATTCTAACATCATTATATTAGTTTCATCAAATTTTCCCATATACATACAAAAGACAACTTTCCCATTCAGAATAGTAACAGTTTGTTGATACTTGTGATAAGAGACTCAAAAAATTAGATAAACTTATTTAACCCTTAAACCACCCACTTCCAAGTTTGTCCATGTATTTACAAGTTGTTTTAGAGTATGATCCTCAAAAAAAATAAAAAATCATTAATTTTAACTATTTCTCTACATGGGGCAGGGGGCCTAGCTCGATTGACTAAAGCATCCTATTGCAAGCAAGAGGTCATGAGGTCTAGTCTCCCCCCAAACCCATGGTATTGGAGGGCATGTTGTGCCAGCGCCATCGGTCACATGAAAAAAGTTTATCAGATGCACTGCAGTTTATAGATGGACGGACACCCGACCAATTCCTGCAATCTAAAAATATAAATAAAAAACAATTTCTCTGCATGATTTAATCTGTGCAGACTCAAAAATTTAGATACACTTCTTGAACCTTTAAACCACCCACTTGCAAGTTTATCTATATATTTACAAGTTGTTTTAAAATATGATCCTCATAAAATGATTTCATTAGTTTTAACTATTTCTCTCCATGATTAAATCTGTGCATCATAAGATACTTTCAAACCATTTAAATTTAATGTTCCTCTTGAGTGACTGTGCTTAAACACCTCATTATGATCATCTACATCTTTCCTAAGACCAGGCAAGTGTAGAAAACATTCTTCTATTGTGACGTCAGATGCTCGCATCAAATTTTAAATTCTTTTTCAAGTAAAATGAGTTAAACTCCATCTTTAAAAACCCATGCCTCTGATCAATGTTAATACTCTGTTGTGTGTAATCTTGATGCCCTACTCCTTGGAAAGACCTTAGGCCTTGTAGCTACAAACCCTTGCAACAAAGAATTTTTAAATCGATGCACTTGTGGCTAAAATCATAGATCAAACCCTTCACGCCTTAAGAATTTCTAGCCTGAGGAAATTGTCAATGAATTAGCTACTAATGGATTTGCCTACAAGTTCTTTCTATATGGATTGTGCCTTGATCACAGTGATTAGATTTCCCTTTATTTGAGCAAAAAGGCCTCAAAATTTCTTCAACACAAGAGTTAAATCGATCTTTTTCTTGGGATTTCACCCTCCTTTCTTAGATCAACCTGTGTGCTTTAACAAAAGATAGCAACTTTATAAAAAAGTCCAACTCACCACCATAATAAACGATTTAAGTCATACCCACCACCTTGCACAATGGTGTGGGGCCTCAAATGATTTTATAACCGGCTTGCATAAATTCACGCCATGCACAATGAAGGAACGCCAGCCTGATAGAGACAACTAATACAACTCGTGTCTTGCACAACCCACGCGTTGCATAGATCTATCTCGGGCACTATGGTAAACTCAGAACAGTAACGACTTGCACGAGCTAGATCACACTTTTTATGGATCTGTTTATTTCTAGTGTTTGTATCGGACATTAATAAATCGCTCTGTGGTGCAACGGTAAATATGTTCCAACAAATGATATATAACCGAGTTTGAATCCCCTCGAATGAACTGAGGAGGGGGTTGTTGGATTAATCACTAGCATCTCCCTATGGATTTGGAACATGGACTAACTGCCTCATATAGATTCGCTTATCTTTGACATTTATATCAGATATTAATAAATCAATCTTTTACCACAACAAGCGTTATTGGGAGCACAGGTGATTAAAGTTGAAGAAGGTTGAGTAAAGATCGTCAAAAACTTGAATAGAATGTTGTGAAGGAGAAAATAAGGGATCACAGGTTTTCATGTTATTTGAAAGCGGAATTGTCATAGCCATGGCCAAAGCAATAAGATCGGAAACATAGGGAAATTGTTAGAGCTGTCCATTGAAGAAAGTGATGATCAAAAGATAGAGATCCATTGAGAAGAGGTACAGCCAAGAAAAGAAAAAATAAGATTATTGTTTTCAAGTGGATTAAACCAGTTGTAGCTAATAAAAGAGATAGCTAATCGCCGAAGAAATCCATGCAACAAGAGATCACAACATTTGTAAAGCCATAGGAAAGAAAGGCAGTTGCAGATCAAAGAGGTTGGAATTGTTGATCGGCAAATGAATATCGCAGAAATATTGGAGGATGCCGCTGCTAAGAAGAAGAGACCGCTTGGAGAATGAAAGAAAGACTAACAGTTCTCCGAATGAATGAAGTTGTCATTATTTAATGAGATCAAAGTTTGCTGCTCCTTCAAATCTGGGATCGTTGGAAGAAAAAAACATTTGTTATGGTAGGCGAAGGAAGATCATAGGATGATCAATTTCTATGGTCAAAGTCACATCCAATGCAGGAAAGGTGAGATCGCCAAAATAAATTGAATTTAGAAAAAGGTCGTCGTAGTCATAATTGTTCGATATGACAACAATAAATTAGATATAAAGCAAAGTTTAACAAAGGAAAATCTTATCTTTGAAAAAGATAAAGATTTAAATTAATAAAAATAAAACAAAACAAAATTAAAATAAAGTTAGATTTTTCTATGTTTAACATAAGTTAAAGATATTATATATATCTTGATGTCTTGAAGGCTATATCATATTGTAATGAATTGTAATTGAAGAGCAACAACTGTGTGAAGGTTGTAATCATTTTCTCTAAACAATAAGAATATTGATATTTTGCCATGCGGATGTTTCCTTGACATATTGACAAAGTTTTATCAGGTAAATTTGTGTCTTGTTTATTATTTTGTTATTCCATTTTATAAATTTATGTTTTTCCTTACATTTAACTTATGATGCAATTATTTAAGTTTGTGGGTTTTATGTTTCTATTTCCACAACAATAATTGCCACCATAAAAATGGTTGTGATTAAAAACAAGGCCTGGCTACTAAGAGAAGAGAAGCATTTGAAGTCAAGACAAATGGAAGACACCAATAAAAGGTACATAACTATTTTTTATTTGAAATATTTTCTTATATTTGGAGAGTGTTAAAGTATCAAAAAGGTGGAGATCGAAACTTGTAAGAATAGACGTAGTCATTGTGCGGAGTTTAAAAGGATACATAAAGATTAAAAGAGATCGAGAGAGATTTGTAAAGATTGAATCCCGCCATTATTTGAGGAGATTATTATTCTTTTGTAGTTTAGTCATTCCCAAAGTCTGTAGTTAGCGATAGCTAAACCAGGTGCAACCATAGTCTAATCCATCAATTTGAGGAGGTGAATCACACTCAAAGGAGATCATAGCTATGAAAGAAAAGACGTTGCCCAACTACAGTGAAAGGAAAATAAGGAGGTTGTTCATTTGAATGTCGAAGGCTATTAGTCAGGGTTCGTAGTCGTATTGAAGTTTCTGCCATGGAAAAAGAACACCCCATTCAGAAGAAACTTATATTTTGTTCACAGGTGTCAAAAGGAAACACAACTAATGAAAGAAGGTATCAAAGGATATCATAGATTGAATTTGGTAATATTGATCGTACTTGTTAATAGCTACACAGGTAGATTGGTAGACTGAGGATTTAGAAAGGGATGCCAAAAGGACCAAGTCAAAGGCAGATCATGGCAAAGGGATCCGTAGCTAGTAAAGAGGAAAAATCTATGGATTTTTTAGGCTGCACTAGCCAAGGTAGTAAGAAAGAGGATTGGTTACACTAGTGACAAGGGAGATTGTGGAATGGAGGCTAAAGGCATCCAAAGCTACCAAAAAGAAGAAATTGCTATAGCAGAATCAAAGTCATGTGTAAAAGAAGAAATTGCTATAGCAGAGTGAAAGCCATGTGTAGAAGTAAGGTGAATTTAAATCATTTGTATCAATGTGTAGAAGTAAGGTGAATTTAAATCATTTTTATCAATGATAAAGATAGGTAAAAGAGTAAAGAAAGAAAGATATTTTTTAGAGGAAGAATTAATGAAAATCAATAAATCTAATTTAAAATTGATAACAAGTTTAAAGGAATTTGGAAAATAAAAATTTGAATTTTACGAAAAATTTATAATCTTGAAAAAGAATTGGAGAAAGTAAAATCAAAGAATGAAGAGGTAGAAAAAAGATTGATATTGTTTGATGATATCAAGAAGAATAATGAATATTTAGAAACAAAATCAAAACTATCGGTTTGTGATGTTTCATGTGGCACAAAAGATTTGTGGTCTTATTTTTGATAAATTAGTTTGCTTGTGTGATATAGCTAAAGTTGTTTTTTATGAAGAATGTAAAGATGCTGATGATAATGTGTCCGATCTACAAATTTTGTCAGTTGCAATGAAAACAATGTTGGATTCATAATTATGAAAATAATGGGATTAAAGGTAAAGGACTAGGAAAGTATGTGCAAGGAATCAGAGAGCCCATTGACCCAATTATGAGGCAAAAATATGAAGGTCTTAGATATGTCATAGATTAAAAAAATGATGTTACATATATTACATGTTCAAGCAAATTTGTTCAAGGAATGCAATGTGTGTAGTGTTCTCATTGTAACAAGAAAGGATATACAAAGGATATGTGTGGGCATACTCACCCTTGTACCATATATGGTTTGATAAATCATTCAAAAAAGGTTATGACAAAGAGAATGTAAAATAGAATCTTTGATAGAATGCATGTGAATGAATTGTGGATAGAGTTATGGATTGAAATGGAAAAATATTATTGGTATGTTCAAAAGGTTATCCACATATAAATGATCATATGTGAAAAATGATAGAACTGGAGAGAGCTTTGAGATTTCATTGTCTTGTAAGACATCATGAAAAATGGAAAACTACAGATTGAGTTTGTAGGAAGAGTACTTCAAGATTAAATTTTTGAAGATTTTAAAATCAATGGTTTGAAAGATTTTTGTAGAATTTGGAGTAGTAGAAAGGAATAAGAAGATTGTTTTAGTTAGAAGCCAAGGAAATTTATGGTGGAAATTAAGGGGGAGTGTTGGAGTATTGAAATTTTCCAATGTCAATGATCACAATTGTAAAATAAAAATAAGAACAATTATTAAATGAAAATAAGAGATAAAGATAAAAGAGGAAAAATATTAAATATTTGGGCAAGTCGACCTAGGATCTAGAATTGTATTTGTAATCTCAAAGACCTCTATATAATGAGGCATCAGGTAATGGTTTTAGCATCAAGATGTTGAGATGTAGCTTTAGGTGTTTAGCTGATCAAGATATTTGTATGATCATGAGATGGAGAGAGATTTGAATGATGTAAAATTCCAAGCATTTTCAATGTTTGTATCGAGTGTTATTAATTGAAATTATTAGTGTTGTAGCACTTTGGTAAGTTTAGTGAAATTATGTGTTTATAGTTTCTATATGTTTTGTTATGTTATCTCCATCCACCACCAACAATAATGGTGTAAACTATGTAACTACAAGCATAATAATGTAATACTACTTTAACAAGAGTCAAATGGTCCTTTCTTAGGAATGCTTTATTGGGTTTTGGTTTTTGTTTAGTGTAGATAGACTAGATTATTAGTTACATGGATTCTTTCTTCTACTATTGTAGACATGCAAAATATACACATGCGTCTAATCATACTTCATTTGACATTAAATTCCATCTATTAATTAAATAAACCAATCTAATTAATTTGCCTCTCTCAAAATTAAATAAATCCAATTATTTAATTATCTCCTATAGTTCCCGATTTAATTAAATCACATATATCTAATTAAATCACTCATATGCATTTTCCTCTCATTTGATTTAAAATTAATACAAAAATTGAAATCAAATGCCATATCACCTAAACTCCTGTTAGATTAATCAAATCTTGGTTAGTTTAATCCTAATCACCTAAATCCTCCAGATTCATCCACTTGCACAATAAATCATTTAAATTGAATTATTAAAACACCTATTTTCCCTAACAAGGGCATATTCCCAAGGAATATGCCCTCATTAACTCTCTTGTTTGACTTTTTTTTTGCCAAACACAATTCCCCCCCCAAAACCCTCAACCATATTCATTTATTGCCATTTTCAAATTTGAAATGGGCACATTAGCCAAAAATTGCACAAGCATGGGCCAATCCCATTGTGACAAGTGGCTCTCTCTCATTTGATGGGATTTAGTCCCACATTGCTCAATCTTGGCTTCTCCTCTCTCAATCTTTCCTATAAATTCAATGAATTCTATCTCATTTTATCATCTACATTTGAGAGCATCCTTATTATAGGCAAATTGAGTTCATGAGTATCTCATTGTCTATCATCTAATTAGCTTGGAAAGGGTTGAGAAATGGCTCTTTCACATATTCAAAGAGCACCAATCCATCATAGAATAGGTATCTAATGCATCTTCTTGCTTTCAACTAAGTTAGTTTGTTATGACATTATGCAAGCATGTTGGATTATTCTATGGAGATGTTGATTATCTATTTTGTTTAGAATGCTAACCATACTAATGTTAGTGTTTCTTAGATCAGATAATGTAATTGAAAGTACTTAAAATATTGGAACACATAAGATAATAAACACAACAAGATACCCTGGGAAAACCCTCCTCCTGAGGGAGAAAAACCCAACAAATATTTCTCTTGTACAATATGGAATAAGAGCAGAAATCTCCTTACAACTTAGGCCCAACAATGGCCGAAATTAATACAATGAACAATCACACCTCTCCTAGATGCAGAGATACAAATTAATATGTTTCTCCTTGAATTCAGTCTGCTGCTGCAGTATGAAGGTCTGCTGCTACAATATGAAGCTCTTATGAAGGTCTGCTGCTACAAGATGATGCTCTATTGCAAATAGTGTGAACTCCTTCTCTAGATGTGAATATGCTTAATGAACTTGACTATCAAATGACAAGGAATGACCTTGTATTTATACAATATAAGATATCTCCTTAAATAGGTCGGCCATCTTCAAGAATAAATAATTACAAAATAACAATGTAGGTCGACCCAAATAGGAGTTACAAAATATCAATGAAGGTTGAGCAAAATAGGTAAATGATAATAATCTCAATGAACATAAATTAAATAGCCGATCAGGCTATCATTTAATTTATGCTTATTCTCGAATTGTGTAAGTTGGAAGAAGCAACCCAAAGCTGCTAATAACATCAACACTCCCTCTCAGCTAGGGATGATACTTCCAGCTACACAAGGCATATCACCTCATTGTGAAAAAAAGCAAGATATCACCTCATCATGATATCAACCATCATGGATACCTCCATAGATGGTATGTACAAGTGCTCATCACTCAATATGATGTTGTCACCTCAACGTGACTTTCACCATGGCTCCCCCGAGGGTGAAACACAAGTACAAGTAAATCATCATGAACTCCCTCACGTGATGCTGTCATGGAGTCACACACATGACATCCAACATGGTTCTCCCAGAGGGTGGAACAAGGGCTTTCACCTCAAATCTCTCTCAATAGAGAAATGCATTAACAAGGTCTTGCACCTCAAATCTCTCTCAACAGAGAAATGCATTATCAAGGGCTTGCACTTCAAATCTCTCTCAATAGAGAAATGTATTATCAAGGGCTTGCACCTCAAATCTCTCTCAATAGAGAAATGCATTAAAAAATTTGAAGAT
Source organism: Sequoiadendron giganteum (assembly GCA_007115665.2). Taxonomy (NCBI): domain Eukaryota; kingdom Viridiplantae; phylum Streptophyta; class Pinopsida; order Cupressales; family Cupressaceae; genus Sequoiadendron; species Sequoiadendron giganteum. Next base: position 428,359,632 of record CM021110.1, on the reverse strand, counting down.
CACTGATACTGAGACTCCGTCTCAGCTAGGACTTCATTCTCCACCATATCAAGTTTGTCTCGAAGGTACACAAATATTATCCTAAAGAGATGCTTGATGAGAATGATTGCCATCTGCTCATTAGTGTTGATAAACCTCAACTGAATATATTTTCTCAATACCATATCTCTGATATAGTGGTATGCTTACTTTATCATGAAACCCATGGAAAGACAGAGAGCTTCTCAAAGCTTTGATTAACACAAAGGATGACAATTGGCTTCAATGCTTGTTCAACCAATCCTGCAAGGAGCTTTCAAAGCCACACTGCTTCTTGAGTTGCCACACAAGCTGTAATGTACTCAGATTCTGCTGTACTCAGTGCCACATAAGACTGCTTCCTTCTATACTAGGATATCATTGCAGACCTCAACTAAAACAACATCCAGAGCAACAAAACCATCATCTTTAGGTTCAGTAGGCTCCCTTTGAATCTTCAATCACTTGCATCAACCACTTGACCTCATTGCTTGGAATGCTTGCCTTTAGAGAAATGGTTTCCAACGCACACCTCTATAGAGATTCAGGGTTGTCCTCTTTAATTGCATTCCAGATCACTCTATTCTAAATAGGTTTACAGAGCTACCAATCTAGGTTGACTTGAGAAATTCAAAACCCAACTGTTGAAGAGGTACTTCAACAATTTAACATCCTGCATTGCAACACTGCAACCCTTACTTATTCTCAGTGAGTCATAGAACTCCCTCTTAAGGTTAATTCTTTCTCTTCAAAAAATATGTCTTTAGCTAATCACTTAGTCTCATAGCTACAAGTAGAGTCTCCATCCTTCAACCTATAGGATGCATCAGGTTATTGTTGAAAGCAATCTCTTATGCTTCTTGATTTGTCCTAAAATCATTAACAATAAATTACTAATAGTTCATGGAACTCAACTATCTCAAATAGACATACCATAACTAGGAGCATACATGATTGCCTATCTCAATAGTATGAATTAGTAGCTATAAAACAATTCATGAACATTATTCAACCATGCAATACTTCAAAATCTCCTGAGTAATAGATAATTAATTCATCAATCATGACATGTCTTTCTTTCAATTTCTCGGAAGAGCTAATCTCAAAAGACAATCTTCACAATTTAGCATTATACAACTTTCAATGAATAAATCTAATGGATCTTATCACAGTGATCACTATTTACTAGAGAACCACGATTTTTGACTAAACACACATAATTCAAATAATCAAAGCCAGATTTGCACAACTCAACAAACTGAATTTTAACCTAGAAGGGTAAATACAATCAAAACAAAGAATACTTATCTCTTAAATATTATGTAGGGTGGACACAGTATGATACACTGATCTTGCACTCAAATCAATACACAACCTTCATAGCTTGAACATAGGCCCATGACTAGAGTAAAAATTCACTAGAATCATTTTGGGGAGAGATCTCAATCACATCCGCAAATGAAGCATGTTGATTAGGCCTAGTAGGACAACGCTTCACATAGTGACCAAATTTGTCACATCTAAAGCATTGAACATGAGAGATATCCCACTTCTTCTTGAATGCAGGAGCACCATCTGACCTAGTATCTCAATTCCTCTTGAAGAATCCTTTCTTCCAAAGTTTTCCTTTCTTCGATGAATGAGAGGTGAGAACATGCATATCTTCATTCTTTGAATTTTGACCCATGCCTCTAGCCACCAACCTCGAATCTTCTTGAATGCAGTCGGCTCTTAATCGATCAAACTTGGGAAGTTCCGATCTTGCACTAATTCCTTGAATGTAAGACTCCCAAGATGAAGGAAGACCATTAAGAGCCAACATGGTCAAATCCTTGTCATCAACAATATGACCAATGGTAGAGAGCTGGTGTCTCAATTTGGAAATCTTCATGAAGTAGGTGATGAAAAACTCTCCTTCTGCCATCTTAACGTGAAGAGGTTGTTACTTCAGTGCAAGTGCCCGACTGGTGTTGTTGATTTCATACATCTCTTCCAAGGTAGTTAACATTTCCCTTGCGCTATCCAATTTGAAGACAATCGAAACAACATGATCTCTGACGGAATCAGCCGACACTTTCTTTTCCCTAGTATCTTTCTTCCTCCACTGCAACTTCTCTTCTTCCTCCTTAGGTTTGAGAACTTTTGTTTTCACAAACTCAGCCAAATCATTTTCTTCCAATGTGAGCATGATCCTGAACCTCCATGATGTGTAGTTAGAAGCTCCTTCGAGTCTATCCTCAATTTTCAGACTATTCACCATCTTGAAATTCAAAAATAGAGATAGACTGAAAAAGATTAAAGTGAGTGCTGCAAAACAAATCTGATTAGGATCTTTTTCAAACCCGCTTTGATACCATGTTAGTGTTTCTTAGATCAGATAATATAACTGAAAGTACTTAAAATATTGCAACACATAAGATAATAAACACAACAAGATACCCTGGGAAAACCTCCTCCTGAGGGAGAAAAACCCAACAAATATTTCTCTTGTATAATATGGAATAAGAGCAGAAATCTGCTTACAACTCAAGCCCAACAATGGCTGAAATTAATACAATAAACAATCACACCTCTCCTAGATGCAAAGATACAAATGAATATGTTTCTCCTTGAATTTAGTCTGCTACTGCAGTATGAAGGTCTGCTGCTACAGTATGAAGCTCTTATGAAGGTCTTCTGCTATAAGATGATGCTCTGTTGCAAACAGTGCGAACTCCTTCTCTAGATGTGAATATGCTTAATGAACTTGATTATGAAATGAGAAGGAATGACCTTGTATTTATACAAGATAAGATATCTCCTTAATTAGGTTGGCCATCTTCAAGAATAGATAATTACAAAATAACAATGTAGGTCATCCCAAATTGAAGTTACAAAATATCAATGAAGGTCGGGCAAAATAGGTAAATGATAATAATCTCAATGAACATAAATTAAATAGCCGATTAGGCTATCATTTAATTTATGCTTATTCTTGAATTGTGTAAGATGGAAGAAGCAACCTGAAGCTACTAATAACATCAACAACTAAGATGGGTGTGTGTGTTGAAGGTTGTCTAACCAATTTGCATATTTTCACCATCTACAAAATGACACTAGAAGGAGGGCAATAAACTTCTCATGAAGTGATCAATGCTTTGTCATCATTCGGTTGATTTTCTTTTAGTTTTAAAAAACAAAAACAAAAATATATCAACATTCTCTGCTATATAGGCATTACCGTCATAAAACTGCTGGTTAATTTTTATGATTTGTTTTCTTTACTTGAAAATATGTGAGTAATGTGTTGATGCTTACATGTTTTTTATAGTGCCTTATTAAAATTGAATGTATATTCAGATTTTCTCATTTTGAATGCACTTGTTTGAATTTTTCCAAAGTCTGCAAACATACACCTGTGATTTCATTTACTAGAAAATAGTTCAGCTATACCATTTTAAGCTAATCTTGCAATATCTCTGGCATTTAAACTTATATCTCAGGGATATGCGGCCATCATGTGAAATAGAATCCATATGGATTATATGTCTCAAGCGTATATTCTGAAACCTGTCAAAGACCCTGACTACAACCATGCTAACTTGAATGTCTAGGAGGTGGTTTGAAGTCTTCGATGCTTTTTGTAGTGTGTCCCTCACGTTGTCCTTCTGCGAACTTAATGGATCAACGCATAAATGATAGTTTCATGCATGCTACATAGAAAAAGGCTATTTCCTCTTGTCTCATTTTTTTTAATTTATTTTATTTAATTTTTGTTGTTACCTAAACCTCTTTATTGATTTTTTTGTAATCTCGCTATCATGAGCCGTCGACCCTTATTCACACTGCTTGTATGCGTTAAGAAAAGGTGAGATCTAACATTTTTTTTAGGGATATTAAGATTCATGAGTCAGGCTCGAGCTTGGGACAGGTAGGATCTCCATCGATAAATGAAGAATGATTCACGACTACCACATCTTGGTTTGAGGTATTAACAACAGAGAACACACATTTTGTGGTTCAATAACAATGTTTTTGGCGGTTTGCCTATGGTGGCGGTTTCAGCATTTGGTGCATTGCTTTTGTGGTAAATAGTAATGACTTGTATTTATATGTGATGACTTTGGATGTCAGTCTATTTCATAGATATCACGAACATATGCTTGTGTCTAATGAAAAGATGAGGATTAATATTCAAAAATACATTATTTGTAACAACTTCATGTTTATTCTTGTGGTAGGCTGATTATTTAGGTGACTTTATCATGAGGCTGTGTGAGCACACAGAATGGTTGAAGTAAGGCAAGTTAATGTATTAGTTTCAAGTATATCGAACCTTTTTGAGATGTTAACGATGAATAGACCAGTGGACCCATAGACCATCCATTCAACAAAGACTCTAGTTGCATGTCCTACTGAACACCCAAGGACTAACCAGTCATGATCCCATGTTCTCCCCATTTTACTTGCGTAGTTTAAAAGATTGTTGAGTCGTATTATTGCCTCTGAATTCCAATCCCCTCAGCTCGGTTGTAAGAATCTTTAAATGTGATGACTTGTAATAGTGAGGTTGTCTTCCTCGTATACCTGCAAGTCAAGGCTTTACCAGTGTAGCCCAAACATTTTCCAAAGAAAACACACTATACATATTGGATGGAAAACATTAATACCTGGTCAAGTCGAGCAATTTGGGTTACCCACTGAATCGTAGTTTCTTAAAAGACTTCTGACGTCCTTTTCAAAAAATAAAATAAAATAAAAATTGATGTGCATACAAAATTTTGAATAGAAAAGGTAGTTGTTGGAGTGACCAATAGCTTGGATCTGATGCTTATTTCTTAAATACTTAAAGCTACCACAGATTTGAAATGAGGCAATCTCAATATATTTAACAATCTGTTAATGTTGCCTCCCAAAGTTCACTCATGTAGTTATCAGCAAGGATGACGGCACATTAATTGTTTAGAATTGACAGCCAAGTAATGAATGTTGTGCTATTATTTTTCTTTTTAGCCATCATGTAATCTCTGTAGACCTCTTTTTTTCATTTGCAAAAGTCTTTGAGGAAGCGTAATTATGTCAGATTTATTTATGACCTTCTGTCAGACGAGATTTCAGTATTTTGGTTACCATTTTGTGATTGAAGCTATGATAACGTGGCACAATGTATTTCTTTGGTGTTTGTAGGGAGGACAGGTGAAATAAAATGACACCCAAGTGGTTTGTTAAATATATAATTCAAGTTGACATACCTACTATACCTCTTAGTCAACAGTCAATAAATACAGTCCGAATAGTCATGAATATATTGATAAACACTTATCTAACTTATCATCTATGCTTCACTGTTTTGGAAATAATGGTTTTAAGCTTGAAAAGGGATAGGTGATCAAAAGTGGAAAATAAAATGAATTTTTGTTTAAATCAAATAAAGGCAAGAAAAGATGTTTAGTCTCCAAAGAAAGTATTTTATTTTATTCTAGCATAATGTCATCAACAAATTCTTGTTGTACATCTAGGAGGTTATAAATGCATGATTTAGTTTTTTTTAGAAATTTTCAAGAAAGGGGAAATCTTGCATTAAAGGTTATCATTTGAGTAAATTTGTTTTGTGTATTCATTTATGATAAATTTCTCATTAATTTGTGGAGATAAATTTTATTTTAAGTTTCTAACTTTGAACTTTTTATAGGTTGACATCAAGGTTGACATCAAGGTTGACATCATAGATCGAAATTGGAGGTGTTGACATTGTGATCAAGTGAAAACGAAGGTGAACGAAGTAGAGTTGAAAATCCTTTTGAAATTAAGACTTGGAGAAAAGCATTTTTTATTGCTTGTTTTAACAATCTAGAGCTTCCATTTTCTACTTTTATTTTCTATTTTAAACCAACTCACTTTTTGATTTGGGCTTAAAATCAATCACTGATTTGATCTTTTCAAAGTCAGTTAAAAAAAACCTTAGACATTTACTAAATTTTAATTTGGGCTAAAATTGAACAAAGCAAACTTCACATCTCATTTTGGTGCTTTAAAATGAATGAAAATTACTGCTTTTGAGGTCTAAAATGAACAAGTGTTTTTCATGTTTTGCAATCCTTTTCACAAATTAATATCGTTTAAAATGCGTATGCGCTTCTCTCGCACTTCACAGCGATCTTGAGAATCAAAAGAATTTTGGTCATATTAAGTTGTCAAAAATATTGCCTTCACACTTTGATTTGGGACTTAAAATTGAACAAACTTGTCTAGTGTGAGAAAAAGGCATTGTGAGGTGGTGCAGGAGCACCTAGGAAGCACTAGGCAATTAGGAAGTCTAGGATGAAGTTTTGTTTTTGATATGTTACCATGAAGGTCATGTTGACCATTGAGATAGAGCTAGAGGTTTAAGCATATGTCTTGATCAGGAGTGATCAAGAGTGATCAGTAGGATAAGCAGTGGAAAGGGTGGATGAGTTTAGAAACTCATTTTATTGATGATTTTAGAAATTTGTTTTACTAGAAATTGGAAAAAGTGCAAAATGGTACATTTTTGGCATGTTTGCCACATTGTAACTGCAATATCCAACCAAGGGGAGGAATAACTAATTTTTTTGACCTATTTAGGGTGTGCCTCGACTTGAGAGGAAGGTTGGAAGCTTTTGCATTATTTGAAATTTATGAATACAAGAGAAGACAGTGATAAGTTAATGTAAATTTTCTAGTTCTTGCTTTGAGTTGTGTGTTAATGGAGTGATCCTGACACTGTGAAATGTGTAGGATGTAGGGAAATTTTCTTCCAAGCATTGTGTGGAATAGTAGGTAGCCAGTTTATTCATTTCAAGCTTTCTTTATAGTTAGTTAGTTTCTTTTAAGTTGCTGTTCTAACTGGCTGACTATGAAGAATGGAGGTTTAGCTCACATTTCCACTGTACCTAGTGTACAGGATTTTGGGGATTGTGGCTAGAATCCATGATTGTAAATATGGTAGGATTAGGAGTCTTTAGGAGTCAGGAAATCACTGTGGAAGTCTTCTCCTAGGCGAGCTTGACAGTGGCCAGCTAGGAAAGACAGGAAGTGCAAAGCACTTGATTTGCAAGGGTGTTCATCTCCTTTCAAATCATGATGTGGAGAGGGAAAGAATGAGCCTTTCCAAGGCATAACATGGAGGAGAAAGCTCCACCAATCCATCTGATACTGGAAATCTTGAAGGCTTAGAAAGACCTAAGTCTGCCAAATTAAGGGTTAGGCTTGTGTACGGTCGATTGAGGATTAAGACCTCCAGTATCTTTGAGGGATTGGCATAAGGACCAAGAAGCCAAAGGAAAACTTATATGTTCTTTTGAAAATTTAGGAGAGCCAACCTTTTTTCTCGGAGGTGGAGACCTAATTGGGGCTCCTAGGCTAGTAGCCTTTTTAACCCTAAATGAGGGTTTGGTGGAAGCAATGAAAAGATGGAGTTAAGTGGATCTTTCAGAGCCATAACAAGATGGAATGAAGTCACTGGAAACAACTCCACACCCTTGCAAAGCTAAGCTTTAGTTCTTGGAGAATGTTAGTCTTTAGGGTAGATTAAGGGCTAAGGAAGAGTTAGAGGCATTGCACCAAGATTGACTTGGTAGGCTGGAATTGTGATGGTAGTGGGGTTGGCCAGGAGAACCAGGGGTACCTAAACATGAATAAGGTCCTAAAGGTTAAGGTGGTGAAGTAAGACACCAAGGATTTCTTGCAAGTAAAGATCTAGAGCATGGAACAATGATTGTTCCATCCAACCCTACCCTATCGGATTGGTATCAGAGCAAGTTAAAGATTTGGGAAAGAATCTTGTATGTTAGACCTTGAATCGAGTGGTTTCACAAGAATGGTGACAAACATTGAGTTAGCAAAGAAGGTTGAAGATCAGGAGGAAGATAATAGGAGATTGAGAGAAAGACTAGCTCAACTTGAGCAAGCATTGAGCAATGTGAAAATCAAGGCCGATGAGGTCAGTGATATATTGGAGGGCAGGGTACCAAAGAGTGAAGAGGTTATAGAGGAAGACAAGACCCCTTAACTTGACCCTGTTATGCAAGAGGATCCTTTCTTGAAGGCGTTGAAATCTTTGAGTGGGAAAGCACTTGAAGGCATACCACTGTTTAGTGGCAAATTAGAAGTTGATCTAGTCATGGATTAGATAAAAGGAATGGAAAACCATTTTGAGTGTGATGGAGTCACTAAAGGACAAAAGGTGAAGGTGGCCAAGTCTAGATTGAGAGGATATGCCTTGACATGGTGGAAATTCATTCAGACAAAGAGGGAAAAGGAAGGAAAGAAGCCTATTTCAACTTGGAAGGGTATGATGGAAAAAGTGAGAAGCATTAATACCAGATGATTATGAGATTCAGTTACATAAGAAGAGACAATGCTTGAGGCAAAGAGATCAAGATGTGAACTCTTGTACTGAGGAGTTTCAAATTTTTTTTATGAGGTCTAATGTTTCAGAAGATGAAAGTCTCAAGGTGGCTAGGTATCTTAACGACTTGAAGTGGAACATTCAAGAGGAGATGACTCTTCTAAGTCCTAAGATAGTACACCAATGTTACCAATTATCTATTAAGATTGAGGAAAGAAGCAAGAGGAAACATGATCAGGTTACTAAGAGTAGAGGCAAAGGCAGAGATCAAAGAGATTAAAGAGGACATAGAGGTGGCTACCAAGGTAAAGGAACTGAGCAAAGAAACCAAGGAGAGTCTAAAATCATTGAGCATGAAAGTGAAACAACTTCTAGAGGAGGTTATGGAAGAGGTAGAGGATCTCAAGGAGGATCAAATAGAGGAAGAGGTGCAGGCAGGAGCAATTCATACTTAGCTAATATGAAGTGTTATCATTGTGGTCAAGTAGGACATCCAACTTATAGGTGCCCAGAGAAATCATCTTCATCAAATATTGAGAAGAGAGTGGCATATGCTCAAGAGGACACCATGAGTTCCAAATCACTAGAGGTCAGTCACATTGAATCTGAAATGGGGGAGAACCTGATGTTTAGGAGAGTTTTTATCCGACAACCGATCAAGGAAGAGCCAAAACAAAGAAGAGATTTATTTAGAGTGAGATGCAAAATACTTGGGAAAGTATGCAAGTTTATTGTGGATTTAGGTTCAATAGATAACATCACCTCAGAAGAGGCAGTAAGGAAGTTGAAATTGGAGAAGGTACCCCACACTAACCCTTACATAGTAACATGGTTGAACAAAGGGCAGAGTGTTCTTGTCAATGAACAAACAACGGTGGAGTTTTCCATTGGAGGATACAAGGATAAGTTGTTATGTGATGTGTTACCCATGGATGCATGCCATCTACTATTGGGCAGACCATGGCAGTATGATAGAAGTTCCATGTATGATGGGAAAGAGAAAACCATTTCTTTCAAAAAGGATGGGAAGACATTTAAATTACAGTCACTATCAGAAGAGGAAGAAGGACAGTCAAAGACACCTAGTGTCTTGTGAAGGAGTGGTAAAGAGTTCCTTAAAAACCTACATCAAGGGGGTGAAGGATATGTGGTCATGTTGCAACCTAAAGATGAGGACAAGGCTAAGAAAATAGTCATACTGGAAGCAGTCCAAAAATTGTTAGAATAGTTCAAGGACATTGTGAGTGATGGAACACCTGCAAATTTACCTCCAAAGAGAGCCATTAGTCATAAGATTGACTTCATACCAAGGGATTCATTTCCAAATAAAAAAGCTTATAAGCTTACACCAAATCAAAATCTAGAGGTAGCTAGACAAGTGCAGGAGTTATTGGATCAAGGGTTAATTAGGAAGAGCATCAACCCATGTGCAGTGCTAGTGATCTTAGCAACAAAGAGAGGAGGCAAGTGGAGATTATGCACTGATTCTAAAGCAATAAATAAAATCACAATCAGGTACAGGTTCCCTATTCCTAGGATTGAGGACTTGATGGACTGTCTTGGAGGAGCTTAGTACTTCACCAAGTTGGATCTCAAGAGTGGATACCATCAGATCAGAATCAAGGATGGAGATGAGTGGAAGACAACATTTAAGACAACTGATGGGTTGTATGAGTGGAGAGTTATGCCATTTGGCCTCTCTAATGCCCCTAGCACATTCATGAGGCTCATGAATGAAGTTCTCAAAGACTTTACATGGATATTTGAGGTGGTATATCTTGATGATATACTCATCTTAAGTGAGACAACAGAAGAAAACCTAAAGCATGTGAAGTTGGTTCTTAGAAGATTGCAAGAAGAGAAGTTGGCCATCAACCTAGAGAAGTGTGAGTTCTTTAAACAAGAGCTTGTGTATTTGGGTTTTGTAGTGTCCCAAGGATCATTGAAGATGGATCCAACCAAGGTGGAAGCTATCCTAAATTGGCCTACACCAACCACAGGGACAAAGGTAAGAAGTTTTCATGGATTGGCTCAATTTTATAGAAAATCCATAAGGAACTTTAGTGGAATATGTGCACCAGTCCTAGATACAATCAAAGGTGGTTTAAAGACTAAGTTTAAGTGGACTTAAGAAGCTGAGAAATGTTTTGGGAAACTAAAACAAGAAGTGGCAACTCAACCTATTCTCTTATTACCTAGCTTTGACAAGTTGTTTACTATGGAATGTGATGCTAGTGGAGTTGCAGTAGGAGGAGTGCTAAGTCACGAAGGCAGGCCTATAGCTTTCTTTAGTGAAAAGCTCAATGAAGCTAAGCAGAAGTATTCTACCTATGACCTAGAACTTTATGCTTTAGTTCAGTCACTTAGGAAGTGGAGGCATTACCTTCTACCCATGGAGTTTGTGGTCTTTATTGACAATTAGGCACTTAGCTATATCAACACCCAAGAGAAGTTGATCAATAGAAATTTGAAATGGATGGAGTACATCAAAGCTTTTACTTTCACCATCAAGCACAAGAAGGGACAATTGAACAAGGTAACAAATGCGCTAAGTAGAAGATTGTTGACAGTGCAAGAGATACAAATCAAGAGCATTGGAATAGAGAGTTTCAAGGATCTCTATGGGGAAGATGAAGACTTCTCGGAGGCCTACAAGGTATGTTCTTACTTTGAGAATTATTTTTACAGTAAATACTCAGAATATACATTGCAAAGTGGATTTTTATTCAAAGGGAATCAGTTATGTGTTCCAAAAGGATCAATGAGAGAAAACCTCATCCAGGAGAAGCACAATGGTAGTCTTAGTAGACATTTTGGCATCAACAAAACAATGGAACTAGTGCAAAGGTTCTACTATTGGCCTAAGTTGTCAAGGGATGTCAGGAGGTATGTGGAGCAATGTGTAGTATGTATGAAAGCTAAGGGAGGAGCTAGTAATGCTAGTCTATATCAACCCCTACCCATTCCTAACAGACCATGGGAGTGTGTTAGCATGGAATTTGTGGTAGGAATCCCTAAGACCAAGATAGGGTTTGATAGTGTCTATGTGGTGGTAGATAGATTCAGTACAATGAGTCACTTTATCCCTTGCAAAACCACTCATGATGCTAGCTATATTGCTCACCTTTTCTTCAAGGAAATTGTAAGGATCCATGAATTTCCTTTGGGTATTGTTTCAGACAAGGATGTGAAGTTCATGAGTCATTTTTGGAAGACTCTATGAAGAAGATTAGGTACCAACCTATTTTTTTGATCAGCTTACCATCCTCAGACCGATGGACAAACAAAGGTGGTTAATAGGGTTTTAGGTAACCTTCTAATATGCCTAACCAAAGAGTATGGATAGACATGGGGCATGGTTATATCATAGGCTGAGTATGCATATAATGACAGTCTGAACCAGACCACAGGGAAGAGTCCTTTTGAAATTGTGTATGGAATGCAACCAAGAGGTATATGTGAGCTCAGGGATCTAGGAGCTATGGAGCATAGGAGTGGACATGCAAAGGAATTCACTCAGACCATGAAGGAGATTCAGGAGCAGGTAAAGAAGATAGTCACCAAGGCTACTCAAAAGTTGAAAGATAAGGTAGATATGTCAAGAAAAGATTTGTAATTTGTAGTAGGAGACTATGTCATGGTCCACCTCAACAAATCCAGGCTGCAAAAGGGAACATCAACCAAATTGTAGATGAAAAGAGTGGGACCATGCAAGGTGTTAGCCAAATATGGGAAGAATGCATACAAGGTGGAGTTACCTGTAGATTTAGGGATTTCACCAGTGTTCAATGTAGCTGATCTGATCAGATATAAGGGAACAATCAATGACATGGATCAGAACAAAAAGGATATCTTCAAGGATGTAAGCAACATAGCCTTACCTACTCAAGACAAGCTTCAAACATAGAGGATCTTGGAGTCAAGGGTGAAGAAATCTACAAGGCATAAAGTGTACATGGAGCACCTCATCAAGTGGAAGGACAAGCTAGACTCTGAGGCTACATGGGTGGATGAAGCTCAGTTTAAAAAGAAGGGCATTGATGGGTCACTGATCTCTCCTCACATTCCTTAGTGTTTGTGTAGAGAGGGGGAGAATGGTGCAGGAGCACCTAGGAAGCACTAGGCAATTAGGAAGTCTAGGATGAAGTTTTGTTTTTTGATATGTTACCATGAAGGTCATGTTGACCATTGAGATAGAGGTAGAGGTTTAAGCATATGTCTTGATTAAGAGTGATTAGTAGGATAAGGAGTGGAAAGGGTGGATGAGTTTAGAAACTCATTTTATTGATGAGTTTAGAAATTCATTTTACTAGAAATTGGAAAAAGTGCAAAATGGTACATTTTTGGGCAACTTTGCCACATTGTACTTGCAATGTCCAACCAAGGGGAGGCATAACTAATTTTTTTGATCTATTTAGGGTGTGCCTCGACCTGAGAGGAAGGTTGGAAGATTTTTCATTATTTGAAATTTATAAATACAAGAGAAGACAGTGATAAGTTAATGTAAATTTTATGGTTCTTGCTTTGAATTGTGTGTTAATGGAGTGATCCTAACACTGTAAAATGTGTAGGATGTAGGGAAATTGTCTTCCAAGCATTGTGTGGAATAATAGGTAGTTAGTTTATTCATTTCAAGCATTCTTTGTAGTTAGTTTGTTTCTTTTAAGTTGTTGTTCTGATTGGCAGACTGTGAAGAATGGAGGTTTAGCTCACATTTACACTATACCTAGTGTATAGGCTTTTGGGGATTGTGGCTAGACTCCATGATTGTAAATATGGTAGGGTTAGGAGTCTTTAGGAGTCAAGAAATCACTGTGGAAGTCTTCTCCTAGGCGAGCTTGATAGTACTTGGCTAGGAAAGACAGGAAGTGCAAAGCACTTGATTTGCAAGGGTGTTCATCTCCTGTCAAATCACGGTGTGGGGAGGGCAGGAATGAGCCTTGCCAAGGAATAACATGGAGGAGAAAGCCCCACCAATCCGTCTAATACTAGAAATCTTGAATACTTGTAGGAAGGGTAGGGAAAAGGCTTAGAAAGACCTAAGTTTGCCAAATTAAGGGTTAGGCTTGTGTATGGTCGGTTGAGGATTAAGACCTCCAGAATCTTTGAGGGATTGGCATAAGGACCAAGAAGCCAAAGGAAAAATTATTTGTTCTTCAGAAAATTTAGGAGAGCCAACCTATTTTCTCAGAGGTGGAGATCTAATTGGGGCTCCTAGGCTAGTAGCCTTTTTAACCCTAAATGAGGGTTTGGTGGAAGCGATGAAAAGATGGAGTTGGGTGGATCTTTCAAAGCCATAACAGGATGGAATAAAGTCAGTGGAAAAATCTCCACACCCTTGCAAAGCTAAGCTTTAGTTCTTGGATAATGTTAGTCTTTAGGGTAGATTAAGGGCTAAGGGAGAGTTAGAGGAATTGCACCAAGATTGACTTGGTAGGTTGGAATTCTGATAGTAGTGGCGTTGGCCAGGAGAACCAGGGGTACGTAAACATGAAGAAGGTCCCAAAGGTTAAGGTGGTGAAGTAAGACACCAAGGAGGTCTTGCAAGTAAAGATCCAGAGCATGGAACAATGATTGTTCCATCCAACCCTACTCTATCACGAGGGTTCTCTCTTTATTCACACAAACGAAGATGATCAAACTACGAATGCACTTACTCACTATTGTACACATTTAGAGAGCCTACCTTGGTAGGAAAAATTACTCACTGCAAGGGAGTGACTCAACCAGTAACGAGCTAAATGCCAAGCTATTCCCAATTGGTATACAAATTTGAATGGTGAGGAAAGTTCATCATTACAGGAGCTCCTACGGACAAGCAAGTGATACTCTTTATATGGGTTGATCTTGCCTCTCGTGTGGCCTCTTGAATGGGTACCATGATTATGAATCAAATTTGTAGAAGGCCAAATCCTTATCTATTTTGTTGGTGCAAAAGGTCATGTCCTTTGAAGCCACCCCATGCTATACATGTGGTTTGGTTGTAGAGATGGAAAGTATGCCATGGGAGATTCATGGGTACTAATTCTTGGCTGACTCGAGAAGTGTGTGCCGTGGAGGGGAGCTAGTGTGGTCAAGCATTTAGCCATCCGCACAAAATATGCGCTGTTGGATTTGTCCAAGTGAGAACCCAACAAAATATTGTCTCATCATCCTAGGGTTGTAAAAAGTTCTTGGAAGGGAAGAATATATTTCTTGGTCCTAAAAAAATTTGAAAACCAACATTCACAGGACCTTCAAATTTCAAACGCCTTTTAGGAAACAAATACCTTTGACGAATTTAAGCACTCTTTCTTTCCCTAGGGATCATATCCTTAGAGGTTTCTAAGTTCTTGGATTCTATCATCATTTGTTTTGAATAAGGTTAAACATAGGAGACTTTTCCCCTATTTTCCTTGATTTCCACATAATGGACTTTGTGGGATGAAAAAAAAAGTGGGACACTAGACATATAGTTTGAAACATAATCAAGAAAAGTGCTTTTGGTAAAAAAAATACACTAAAGAAAGATAATAGAAAAATTGGATTACACATGTGTTTTCTAAAATGATTTCCCGCAAGATCAAAATCCCAAAACCAAAGTTGAAGATGCTTAGTCTGAAAGCTTGTGAGAAGCATCTTGAGAGACTTTTTGAATTTAGGGAAAGATTGGTTTACAAATTTTACATGAAAGCTTCAAGAAACAACCTTGAGTTGTATGCGTTCTACTATCAACAGAATCCAGAACTTTTTGAAAGGTTTGCTTTCCTCCCATAGGAAGTATAGCATGTTCTTCAACATTGAGGTATTGTAAGAAGAAGTGTTATCTAGGTCAAGTCTAGGATCAAATTCAATCACTTTCATCCATCTATCAACTATCAAAATCGGTCAAAAATCACCTCACCAACAACTCTTGGAAACTTTGTAAACATCTTTTATGCTAAACTTTTAGACAAAATCAAAACCATTTTGTTTGACTGAACACACCTAGTCAAACCATCATCTTATACATGAGTTTTCTCTAGGATAACACAACTTCCTAGGGTTTATGAGTTCATCTTGTTTGGCTTAACACACTTAGCCAAATTATCAAATCATACCCTCGTTTGACTTAGCAAACTTAGTCAAACCATCCTCTTATGTACAAGTCCATTCTAGGATAACACAACTTCCTAGGGTTTACAAGTGCATTTATCACATTTTGTTTGACTTAACACATGTAGTCAAACTATCAATCCAATCAAGATCAATCAAAGTCCTAAAATTTTTAGCAATTCCTTCAAAGTTTTTTTAAGAGTTCCATTCATTTGTATCACTCATCTTTCATTTATCTCATCCTCGTTATCACTTTGACCCTTCAATTATCCTAGCTCTTCGCTTCTTTGAACCTAAGGTTTAGAATGATCTAAAGGATTCGAGGTTCATCTCTTACATTCTTAAAAAATTATTTTCATTTTATGGTTCAAACTCGGTCTCAACACAAGAAGAATATGGAGCAAAACAAAGAAACATCCATTTCAAGTGATCTAAGTCAAACCAAAATGACATGTTATCCGGTGATAACAATTGAAATACCAATCAATCCACCTCAAATGCCTCAAAGTTCTCAAGAAGAAGGTCATATTGAGGACATCACTGACAATGGAATGACACAATCAAAAAATTTGGAAATGGTGCAAAACCCTGAAAACCATCGCATTGTCAGTGCCATGATGAAATTATACCCATCTCAATACATGCTTGAATTAGCAAAAGAAGGGGCTAAACTCCCTTCTGACTTTGATGTAACCACTATTGTGGAGAGGTCTCTTGGTATCATACCTTTGTCGGCATCCATGCTCCCACTTCAAAATGTCACTCAAGAAATCCCCCTAGTCATATCATCTATTGCTTCAACCTCGCCAGTTGTTCACAAAGGAAGTGCCATGTTTCGTGAAATTTAAAAACATTTCCTTGTGAACAATCAATGGTTGAACACAGGGGCCACATCGGAAAAATCTGTCCTAGTAAATCCATTGCACCCATATGTCCCTCTCACATTTCATGATCATACCAATTCATCCTCATTTCACGCAACGTCGGATTATCCTATTGACATACAAACTTCTCTCCCTATCTCAAAAGGAGAAGGTGACTTGTTTGGAGTAGGGGAAATATTGGATCCATCATCATCACTTTCAGGGATTGTACCACCCATTTTCCCACCATTTCGACCCTTACCGCTCACATCCACATTATCACCTGGGTTGGGTCTTCCTCCTCTTCCCACCATCAACTATTCGAATCATAACACCTTATCAAATCCACCAACTGTGTCATATGTACCACAAAAAAAGGTGGAAACCATCCAAGAAATCATGGCGATCAACACATCTTCCATTCCCCAAATCATGGTCTCATAGGGACCAAGCAACTCGATCACACCATTCATAATTCAAACCCCGATCGTTAACATGACTATTCCGCTCATCACAACACTCTATGTTCTTCCAAATCCACCACCATTTCCACCAAGGAACAATATAACCAATTCATTCACCATGAAATTGCAAGCTAATCGGCAAGCTGCCCGAAAAAAAGCACTTGAAAATTAGCAAGCTGCACAACTAGCTGCACAATTAGCTGCTCAGCAAGCGCAAGTGCAATTAGCTGCACAACAAGTACAATAGGCTGCACAAGCATATCAAACTACCCAAGCCATTCAATCCACACAAGTTTTGCAATCTGCACATGATGCTCAGATGGCACAAGCAATCCAATAAGCGCACACTCAAGCATGAGCGCAAGAACAAGCACAGTACCAAGCTCAATTGCAAGAACAACAAGAAGCGTATCAACAAGTCGTGCAAGACTACCAATTAAAAAAGCAATAAGACCAACAAAAAGCATTGTTGGCGCAACAACAAAAAGATCAACAATAAGCATTGTTAGCACAGCAGGAGCAGCAACAGTAGGACCAACAACAGGCATTGTTGGCTCAACAACAGGCGTTGTTGGCTCAACAACAAGCACATGCATCACTTGCTTAGAAAAGCTTGCAAAAAAATCACATCAACATCCCATCTATCAATCCCACACCTCAGAATGTATTCACTCCACCTCCCAATCCGCAAGGTGACGTAACATCACATATCAAATTTCTTTCACAGCAAGTGCTAGATCTTCAATCTGGGAAGACAGTCAGGACACCGAGAAACTTGTACCCCTATCCATTTGACAGAAGATTGACAATGGTACCATTCCCCAAGGGATTCGAGATCCCCAAATTCGATAAATATCATGGGATAGGAAACCTTGAAGATCACATCACGGAGTTCCAAGTACATTGCATGGAAGTCGCCTACATTGACACATATCTAATGTAGCTATTTCCTCGAAGCTTGGTTGGTGACGCTATGGAATGGTTTTCTTGCTTACCTACGGGAATCAAAACCTTTGAAGAAATCAAAGATGCTTTCCTCCAAAATTACGCATTCAACATTTCTATGGATGTTAGTTTGGAAGAACTCTCGATGCTCAAATAGAGTAAGGGAGAATCATTCACCGCCTTCCTCCAATGATGGTGAGTGAAAGCTAATCGAAGTAAGTGGGCCATGCCAGAAGAGCAACAAGTCTGTACCATCATCGCCAATATAGACAAAACCTTGGAATTCTATTTGAAGATGCAATGCATCACTAGGTATGATCAACTAATCCCCAAGGCATTCACTATTGAACGAGCTCTCATTGCACAAGGGAGAACACCCACTTATCATGAACATTAGGACAGTCGCCCATCCACTAGTTTCAATGAAAAACCTCGCACATGGGTGAAGAATATAAATGTCACCAATGATGGCATAGTGGATGCCAAAGTTGTCATCAACGATCCCAAGTAAAACATTCAAATGCAACATCGCCAAACGCAAAACAACAATTAGAATAACGTGCAAAAAAATGTGATAAACTAACAACCACCCCAAAACCAAATCAATAATCTGAATAATCAAGGAGGACCATCTCCACGAAACAAGTTCCCCCCCAAATGGAAATTCACAGCCCTTGGGGAGTCAATCAAGTCCATCATGAAAAATTTGGTCAATGAGAACATCATCAAGGTCCCCACCCATGATAATTATAGCGAACCCCAGGTGAAATCGCCATGGTATAATGAAAACCTCCTTTGTGACTTTCACAAAGTCAAGGGACACACAACCTCCAACTGTATGAAGTTGAAAAACATCATCCAAGATCTCATTGAGGACAAGATCATCAATGTGGAACAACCGACTAGTAACCAAGACCTCAAGATATACACCAATCCGATGCCAAATCATAATCAAGGGAATAATCAAGGAAATAACAAAGGGAAGCAAAATTACGCTAGCGCAAACCTTGTTTATGAAGACATTGTTACATGTGTAGATGAAATGGTCATTGTCATTAATGTCAGAGGAGCAGACGTTGATTGTGGATTCACCACACCCAGCAGAAATATTACTATTGCAGGGGCATCACAACCATCTAAGACCCCCATTTAAAATACAAGAGTCGTTCCCTATGATTACAATGTTATCGACCAGGTGAAAAGAAGCCCCGCCCAAATCTCCATCATGGAACTATTAAAAATCTTTGCAGCCCATAGGAAGATTCTTGATGAAGCATTAGTTGCGTCTACCATCTCCATCACCCTTGACATAGAGCAGTTTGAGGCTATGGTGGGTAACATCGTTACCCCAAATCTCCTTACATTCTTTGACCAAGATTTCCCCCCGCAACCATCTCATAACCATGCACTCCACCTTCAAGTGCTCATCCATAAAAAGAAATTCAAAAGAGTCCTGGTGGATGGAGGTGCGGGCCTTAACATTTTCTCTCTGAAACTTATAAAGAAATTGGGATCCGTCGAGGATTCCATTAACAAGAACAAGAGCATTAAAATAAGGGCGTATGATGACCTAGAGAGAGTGTCCTAGGGCACTATCAAAATCCCCATCCAAGTGGGGTCGATGAGCATGGAAACCACTTGTCAGGTCCTCGACCTTGACCTTCCATAAAACATCCTCCTTGGACGTCCGTGGATCCATGGAATGAAAGCAGTGGCGTCGACGTATCACCAATGTATCAAGTTCTTAGAGCAAAATGAGGAGGTCACTATATATGGGGATCCTGAACCCTTCGCCTACTGCAAAAAACGTGGAAGCCAAGTTTTACAAAATCTTCGAAGTACCAAAAAATGATGAAGGACCGTCCACTTCATACATTGACCCAGCTAACCTCACCTTCACTTCTACGACATAGACACTCACCATCCCTGATATATCCAAAATAAAAAACATGATCCAGGACAATGGATGCGACGACTATAGAATGAAAAGGAATGGATTTTTTGTAGGAGAGTTACCACAATCTCCTAGGTCACACGGGCAACCTCGACCAACTGAAACACCTGTCCACACTGTTAGGGTAGACCCTTCTGGATTTTGCGATTAGGGGGATCTCACTTGAGAAAAAGTGGATGAGGGAGACATCTCAAACACATTATACGAAGATGAAAGGCGCACCCCCACCCTACCCATTGATGAAACTAACATAGGGTTGCAAATGATGCTTGGTATGGGCTATAACATGAACAAAAGCCTTGGAAGGAACAGTGATGGACGATTGGAGCCCATCATTGTGAAAAGAAGAATGCGGAGCCTTGGCCTCGACTGTACTACTCTAGGTATAACCATATGTGGAAGAGGTACTACCAGTAGGGCAGTCAGGTTCTCTCCTCAAGTATCAACAACTACCCTTAGATTACCCGTATCCACAAGCCTACCCCTTGACAAATTCACATTTGACATAACAGAGGTTTGTAGTAGCAATGACTATGATGACACCATAGCAGGCCTTCCTAGGATCTTTAAGGATTCCACCCTACTAATGATTAGTGCCTCCCCAGCCGAGTCAAACCAACAAACCCATTGAATCACCTTAGTACACCATCAACTCATCGATCACGACCAACGTGGGCCGCCAATTCTAGACTCATTCGAAAATAATGAGGCTCTCTTGGAATTCATGGGACTAAGGGATACAATTCCATGTGGGGATCACAAGGTAGGATTCAACATGACTTTAGACACCCAAGCATATTACGAGGAGACAATTGAGTCCTTCAGTTGCAAAAGAAAAATATTGAGAATAAGCTCAGAGTTATTGAGTGAAAACCACACTGTGGCACTCTCTAACCACAAAATAGTAAAAACAAAGGATGCTTCCAATGGTGAAAACCTCTCTGAGGCACCGGAGGATGAAGGATTCAATCTCCCCCCTACTAATTTACATAAGGAATTTCAGCAGTCCTGGCAGAGTAGTGCAATCCCGTCAACTTGGGGACAAAAATAAAACTGCAAATCACATTCTATACCGAGTCTCTCCTAACAAGGGAACAAGAACTACTAGAAAAATTCTTGAAAGAAAGAAAGGTAAACTTTTCATGGATCTATGCCGACATGCCAGGTCTGGATCCTAAGGTGGTGGTTCATCATTTGGTTGTCTACCCTGGAGCGAAGCCAGTTAGACAAAAGTTAAGAAAGATGCACCCACAGATAGGATTGCTAGTCAAGATAGAGTTGCAAAATCTCCTGGATGTTGGATTCATACGCCTGATTGACTATCTAGAGTGGGTGTCTAATCTTGTACTAGTCTCAAAACCGAATGGGAGCATCTGCATCTGCACAGACTTCAGAGACCTTAACAGAGCATGTCCTAAGGATTATTTTCCACTACCCAACATTGACATGATAGTGGAGATGACAGTCGGACACAAGATACTGTCCCTAATGGATGGCTATTCAGGGTACAATCAGATAATAATCGCAAAAGAGGACCAACATAAGACAACCTTTACATGTCCTTGGGGCACCTACTGCTGGAATGTGATGCCATTTGGGTTAAAGAACCCAGGAGCTACATACCAAAGAGCCATGCCACTAATCTTCCATGACATGATTCACAAAACTGTCGAAGACTATGTGGATGACATATTGGCTAAATCAAAGAAGAGACATGATCACATAGCGACTCTAAGTGCAATTTTTGATAGGTTGGAAAAGTACAAGCTCAGACTCAACCCAAAGAAATGTGTCTTTGGGGTACAATCAGGAAAGCAGGGAGGGTACATACTTTCAATGAGAGGGATAGAGGTGGATCCTACAAAAGTAAAAGCAATCCTTGATATGGGAGCACCATGAACACTAAAGAAACTCAGAGGGTTACAAGGTAGACTCCAGTCCATCAGAAGATTCATAGCACAACTGGCAGATAAGAAAATTGAATATTCGCACCTACTCCACAAGGGAGTAGCATTCAGGTGGGATGACAAGTGCGAAAAAGAATTCAAAAAGATCAAGAAATACCTACTTACAACACCTGTGTTGATGCCACCGATCATGGGGAAACCATTGATTCTATACATCTCAACAACGATGGCTGCCCTTGGTTCCCTTTTAGCCTAACATGGTGAAAAGGTAACTGAGCGGGCCATTTACGATATCGGCAGAACAATGGTGGGGCACAAGCTCAACTACACATCAATAGAAAAAGCTTTCCTAGCAGTGGTGTTTATAGCCCAGATATTAAGACAGTACATGTTAGCTCATCAAATTAAGTTAATTGCCAAGATAGACCCCCTCAAGTATCTATTGTCAAAAGTAATGCTTACAGGAAAAATGGCTAAATGGGTTATGATACTATCTGAGCATGATATTGAGTATGTAGAGCAAAAGGCGATCAAAGGACAAGTAATTGCAGATCAGCTAGTATAGGCTCCAATATGTGTAGACAACCCACTCATATCAGAATTTCCAGATGAGTCTTTGTTCAATCTCAATGTAGTTAACCAATGGAAACTATACTTTGAAGGCTCTCACACGTAGCATGGGTCAGGAGCCGGTGTGTTGTTCATCACCCCGCAAAGAGATTTCATACCAAGATCTTACAAGTTAGCATTCCTCTGTACGAACAACATTGCAAAATATGAGGCTTTAACCATAGGTCTCAAAATTGTGGCACAGTGGTGAATCATGATATTAAAGGTCTATGGAGACTCACAACTTATCGTCAATCAGGTCAATGGTGAATACCAAACATGGATGATAAGCTTGCACCATATAAGAAGGTGGTAGAAAGCCTCAAGGAATCATTCATTGATATCAACTTTGAGCAAATATCGAGGGCAAACAACAGAGCAGCTGATGCAATGGTGATAATCAGATCCTTATTAGACATCCCTCGCAACGTCTCAAAACACGAATTCCTCGTAGAACATCTTCTCGTACCACTTTCGAGGTACCAAAGTCTAAATATGCGTGCGAAATCGTTGGTTCCGGTGATCTTTGGTACCATGACATTTACATCTACCTGAGATTAGGAATACTCCCAGTCGACATTACCCCAAACCTCAAGCGAACCTTTGTCAAAAGGTCCTTACGATTTATCATCCTAGGAGAAACTCTATTTCGTAGAAGCATCGATGGAACCCTACTACATTGCTTAAAACTTGAGGAGGCCTTGATTCCTTTGATTGAGGTACAAAATGGCACATGCGGTTCACACTCGAGTGGTATGATCTTGGTTAAGAAGCTAGTGAGAACTGGGTACTACTGGTCGACAATGGAGAGAGAGGCACATGATTTTGTCAGAAGGTGTCTATAGTGCCAGCAACATGGAGACCTCATTCATGCACCAGCTCAAGAATTACATCCTATTATTACACTTTGGCCCTTTTTCCAATGGGGGCTCAATCTCATAGGTAAAATATCGCCCACCTTATCCAATGGCCATAAGTTCATTATCACTGCCACCAAATATTTTAGAAAGTGGCTTGAAGCAATTCCCATGACCTACATCACCGAAAAATTAGATATCCAAGTTCATCTTGAACTACTTCATCTGTCGATACGGTGTTCCCCAATCCATTATCTCGAATAATGGCACACCCTTCAAGAATCAGGATGTCCATGCTTTGTGTGAAAAATTCAAAATCCAACACCGCTTTTCCACACCATATTACCCACAAGGCAACGACCAAGCAGAAGCCACCAATAAAACCATTTTGAAGATCCTCAAGAAAATAGTTAATGACTCTGGTTGTGACTGGTAGTTGCAATTAAATCTCCCCTTATGGGCCTACCGCACCAGCATCCGCATGCCAACAAGTGCCACCCCATTCTCCCTAGCCTATGGATTAGAAGCCATCCTCCCTATTGAGATCGAGCTCCCATCACTAACGATATCATTGCAAAACCTCATCATAGATGAGGAATATAGGGTTACAAGACTGAATGAGATGGAGTTACTAGATGAATGGTGCATGGATGCCCTCAATCATCTACAAGTCTATCAGAATTGCCTGAAACAGAGCTACAACAAGAAGATAAGGCAACACGCCTTCCAATTCGGTGACCTTGTGCTAAAAGAGAACCAAAATAATGTACCTAACCCAGATAGCAAAGGAAAATTTGAACCCAACTGGTTGGGACCTTTCATCATCACTACAAGCTATAAATCAGGGGCATATCAGTTGTTGACACTAGAGGGTGAGCCTCTGCAGGAACCCATGAACAGTTGTCATCTCAAAAAATGTTATGCCTAAGAACTTGCAAGGTATAGAACCAGATAATACAGAAACAATCGGAAAAAGTCCTGAAAAAATGGTTACCTTGATGAAAACCTGGCAAACAGATGTCTTGGTGACAACAAAAAAAATTCAAAAAATCCAAAAAAAATCAGAAAAAGGATTGAAAAATAGTAAAGAAAAAATCGTCCTCTAGTGAAAACCACTTTGGTGGCGCTTTGGATAGGTACCTTGGTGAAAACCTGGCAAATAGGCATGAAGCGTAAATAAAGCACTCCCCATCTATTAGGATTTGCATGACTCACTTGTCCATTCCATCACATTTCATTAATCATCCATACACCCATCCACTCGCATCCATACCATAGCCTGAGCTGATGCCCATATCATATTCCACCATAGTACTACTGGGTATATTCCTAAGGTGAGTTTGTCCTACCTTCACCGAAGTTGTCTATCGAACCACGTGGGGGGCATGTTCCTATACCTGCATCGAATTGGATTTGTGTATATTCTCGTAATCTTCTTGAAATGTCAAAAATCCAAAAACATTAAAAAATTCATCAAAAATAAAAAAACATCCAAATCATTCAAAAATCCAAAAACATGTCGAAATATCAGAAAATATTAAAAAAATTAATCATTGAGTCTTGTTAGTCTTTCACCTTGTTCGGAGTACATCGTCTCCGAGCTTGAATGTAGGATAGGTTGATCTTTGATCATCCCTCGAGACATTTAGGCATTCATCGCAATAAAATGGCAATCTATTTGCCCATATATCCTGTCATTAAGTGAAGTAAGTCGTTAGTCGAACTACATGGTCTCTGTGTGTATAATGTAGGCAAGGCTAATCTATGGATCAACTCCCGAGACCCCTAGGATAGGTCTTTAATTTAGTCTCTTCATCTTAAACATCAAAAATACCAAAAACAACCTCAAAATATCTGAAAATCCAAAATGGTTCATCCATTTCATCTCGCTTTCACCCGCGAATTTTATCACTCATAATAAAAGTCAATCATTGCCTTCACCCTTTGGTAAGTCAGTCAGAAGCAAGTATAGCAGGTTCAAAAGTGAACACTATAATCGTCAGAGTCTTGAAAGTCTAGATCAGTGAGTCAGCAAGTTGGTCAACTCAGAATATCAATAGCTTATCACCCAAATCAGTCCCATCAAAACCCTGATCACAACATGTCCTAGGATGAAGCTTTCCTGCGATGGACATAAGCATCAGGTACCCCACAATAGTTAGTCTTGGCTAATGGTATGAAGAACATTAGCTTGTTTGTTTGCTTTATCTAGTCTTTTTGACTTATCTTATTTTGTGCTCATTCGAAGGACCTCTCGATGATGCCTAAACAAAACAGGTTTAGAGAGAAAGGAATGGGGCAATGATCATTATCTTTTTATCTGTTGTGCTTGTTGGATATCCTTGTAAAATAACTTCATCATGCATACTTTGTTTTGTTTGTAGGAAGGATGTTTAAGGTATCTTGTTGACCACATAAGAAGGCTTGCCTTTTTATGTTTTGGCCCGAGACGTCTAGAATATCTGAACTACGTTCTCAATAAGGTCATGTTTTTCAAGTGTGAACAAGAGTACTCCTATCTATTTGACAAGTCAAAGTCAATCACACTAGGCGCCACACCATCCTAGTTCTTAATACCTTGATGCATCGCACCTACGTGTGTTATCAAACATAAAGAAAGGTTATTCTCTTTATCTCTCCCATCCTTGGATAAGCAATACATCATCAACATTCATCATCATATCCAATAAAGTCTCGACAACTAGTAGACTTGTTGGACTTCTACATCTTCTTGGATTTAAGGGTTGATCCCTCTCATTCTTCTATTATTTCTCACGCTAACAATGCATCCACCCTGCATCCATCCTGCATCCTACATCATCCATCGCATTTCATCATCATTCAAGTTGTTTAGGATAATATAAATTTTTTATTCTAAGCATCTTCAAAGCATCTCATTTACATCATCATTATCATATAGATCATATAGTTTAACCATCCATACATTCATTTTGAACCTCTTTGTCTCGAGATCGACCTCAATCTTTTCGTTCGATCTCTTAAGGGGGCAATGCACTAAGGTACTTATTTCCACTGGGGCATCTAAAAAAATCAGATTTTTTTTAATTTCGATGATAGCAGCATCATTCTTTGAACCAATGTAACGAGTATATTGCTTCAAAGAGGGGAAAAATGTAGACATGCAAAATATATGCATGCATCTAATCATACTTCATTCAACATTATTCCATCTAGTAATTAAATAAACCAATTTAATTAATTTGCTTCTCTCAAAATTGAATAAATCCAATTATTTAATTATCTCCTATAGTTCCTGATTTAATTAAATCACATATATCTAATTAAATCACTCATATGCATTTCCTCTCATTTTATTTAAAATTAATACAAAAATTGAAATCAAATGTCATATCACCTAAACTCTTGTTAGATTAATCAAATCCTAGTTAGTTTAATCCTAATCATCTAAATCCTCTAGATTCATCCACTTGCACAATAAATCATTTAAATTGATTTATTAAAACATCTATTTTCTCTCACAAGGGCATATTCCCAAGGAATGTTCCGTCATTAACTCTCTTGTTTGAATTTTTTTTGGCCAAACACAATTCCCCCCCCAAAAAAACCTTCAACCATATTCATTTATTTCCATTTTTAAATTTGAAATGGGCACATTAGCCAAAACTTGCACAAGGATGGGCCAATCCCATTGTGACAAGTGGCTCTCTCTCATTTGATGGGATTCAGTCCCACATTGCTCAATCTTGGCTTCTCCTCTCTCAATCTTTCCTATAAATTCAATGACTTCTATCTCATTTTATCATCTACATTTGAGAGCATCCTTATTATAGGCAACTTGAGTTCATGAGCATCTCATTGTCTATCATCTAATTAGCTTGGCAAGGGTTGGGAAAGGGCTCTTTCACATATTCAAAGAGCACCAATCCATCATAGAATAGGTATCTAATGTGTCTTCTTGCTTTCAACTAAGTTAGTTTGTTATGACATTATGCAAGCATGTTGGATTCTTCTATGGAGAGGTTGATTATTATTTTTGTTTAGAATGCTAGCCATACTAAGACGGGTATGTGTGTTGAAGGTTTTCTAACCAATTTGCAGATTTTCACCATCTACAACTATGTATGTGTTAATTCTTATTGTTCCATTTTTATAGTTGAAGGTTTGTGAAGTTTCTTATGCCATTAGAGAGTTAATGGATGTACTCAAGGTTGGTGTGTGGCTATGGTCCTTGATTCACTTTCTCATTTTTTAATTTATAGATGATATTATTTTAACGAGGGTTGCTTAGACTTAGGAAGGTATTGATGTTATAGATTCTTCAGATGATTTTTTAGTAGCTTCTAGTCAACATATTGATGGGAACAAATATAATAGTTACTTTTTAATAATCCCATAGTTATTTAGAAAAAAATAAAATCTTATTTAATGATTTAGAATTAAGCAATTATCTCTAGATTATTTTGGGATTCCTTTGTTAGTTGATAATCCTAATCATATATAGTGGAAATAGTTTCTTCAAAGGTTTCAAATGTAGGTTTCTCATTGAACCTCTTAATGGTTGTCTTTTACTAGATGTAATATCATTTTAAAAGCTACTTTGCATACTCTGTCTATTTGTAGCTTCCTAGTTCATTCTACTACTACGAGTTTTCTAAAATATTTTATATCTTTCTAGGAAGTTTCTTTGGGTAGGAAAATAGACTATCACAAATATAATTTTATTATTTGCGACCATGTTTGTAGACAAAACTAATTTGGTGGTCTCATTCTTTGAATATGTAAATTGAATAGTTAAGCCTTGACTACTAAATATTATTGGAAATGATGCAAACAATAGGATCAACTTCTATCCAATCTACACACTTGTAAGTTTTTTTAATGGAATGATATTGATAAGTTTCCAAGAATGGTTTTGACTATAAAAGGTTTGATGATTTGAAATACTCTTAAGAAAGATTCATTACTTATTAAATAGAGCCTTTTTTCAAATATAAATTTTGTTTATAAGGCTTTCTTTTTGTTAGAGTCATGGGACTCATATCCTATGATACTTACTTCCTCTTTTTATATTCTTAATTTGAGTAATTTTTTTTTGAATGATAGTTAGTCTAAAGTGTCTAACTTTAAAGTTTATCATTTAGTGGGGGGATCTCATATTTATTCCTGCAAGGATCCATCTTATTGGAATTTGGGAGATGATCTCGAAGCTTGAGAAACTCTTTCTTCTATTTTGCATCAAAGACCATGTTATTTTTTGAAAGGAGCTGATACTCTTGATTGGAGATCTTATCCAAAAGGAGCATATTCAATTTCTGGTGGATCTTAGATTAGATAGCAGGAAAATGTTGAGTGTAGATACTATCTTTGATTGAAAAATGTTTGGAATTTTTTTTTTTTGATAGTGTTGGGAAAACCTCCCCGGATCTTTACTTTTGAACTTTAGAAATAGCTATGGCTATTTAGAAATCTTTATGTAATTTCCTCATATTTCTTTGATTAATATAGTTATCTTTTTTGCAAAAAAAATAATATTATCATTAAAGAAGCTACAAAACATGACCATAAGTATAATGCTATGCAAATTTAATACCAAGACAAGAAAATGAGAGATCGGAAAGATCATAAAGCTAATTAAGACTCATTTTCTTCATCCTCTTCATGATGACAACCAATGATCGTGGTTTATTCATCCTAATTTTTACGGGTTCTCTTGGTTCTTTGTGGTGGTGGATTGGTGAAAAACCACTTTGAGTGTTCCTTATTTTAATTTTCATGACCTCTATTACTATTTGGAAATCTTTTTGTATTCTTGTTTTAGACTTATTAATTAATATATTTATATCCTTTTACAAAAAAACAAAAAAAGACATTATTGCAATGCAATAAACTAGAAAAAAGACATTAAAATAAATGTCAATACTCATATTGAAACCTTTAGACACACATCAATGCTTGATTAATCATATTTTATACCAACAACATTTTTTTACATTAAAATGAGCATTAACTTGATAAATTGATGATAAAAAAAATTCTAGAGTACATCCAAAAATAAGATTTTCTATTTATCATTTCGAATGATGTATATCGTAAAGTTTACTTATTTTTAATAGTATAGATTTTATGTATATCTTAAAGTTCACTTATTTTTATTAGTATAGATTTTATATTTAACGCCGTATTTTGATTCAAAGTAACCGCACGTGTCCAAAAGGTACTTGTTGTCGTTTCACTATTTCTAGAAGATACGACACTCTGAAAGCAACCTTAATCAGATCAGACAACACAGACAGACAGAAACCAAAATCATCACGCTGCAACGCTTCACACGTTAAAATTTTCGGAATCCAAATGTCTGTAATACACCGAAATGCTTTTCATGTTTAAGGAGGAAGAACTGTCAGAGGTTGTATCCGGCGGACCGCCAATGACAGTTCCGGTCAAAAGTATACAGTTTTTTTAATAGTTATCCAACTTTTAATTTTGGAACTTGTATGATGAAATTTGAGAAAAAACAACTTAGTTCTCGTTAATTTCTTCTGTTTACACAGACCTGTACTCAAGAACAAAGAAAGAAAAACATGAAAAAGCACTCCATCTGTTACGTGCTATAGTTAACTAGTTCACTGCTCCAGTCTTCAGCCAAGAAAATTTTGATAAATAGACAGGTGAGGCGATCTGTGGGGATGCCAAAGGGAAAGATGGCCCCCAAAGCCTGCGCAGCTTGTCGATCACAACGCAAAAGATGTTCAGATGAATGTTTGTTGGCTCCTTATTTTCCTTCGGACGATCTGGAAAGGTTTGAGATCGTGCAGAAAGTATACGGAATCAATCGTATTGTCAAAATGCTCAGAGTATTGTAACTGTACCCAATTTCTAAGTTTTCAAACATCACATGGAAACACTTTCATTAATTAAAACTCTCTGGATTTGCATTCCTTCGGCATAATGTTTTGTTTGGATAATACCATAAATAGTAGAGAGTTGGCCATTATAGTCTGTTCTATTTTGGTACAAGTATTAATTAAATACATCAGATTTTCATAATTTATATTATAAATTAGTATTGTTTGTGAATTCGATTGTGTTTGTATTTTTGCATCAATATTTTAGATCACATTCTATGATCCATCATCAGAATAGTAGAAAGTAAGAGGAGAAGAGAGTTGGTCGTTTAGGTATAGAATAAAAGAAAGAGTGTGATCCCTTCTCCTCTTGTTCTCTACTATCTTGATGATGGATCACAAAATGTGATCTGAAACGTTGATGCAATATTACAAACACAATCGAATCCAGAAACAATACTGATTTACAAATATTAATGTTTTGTTTGAATAATATCAATAGAAAGTTGACCACGATAGTCTGTTCTATTTTGGTACAAGTATTTTAGGAATAAAGTACCTATATAAATTTCTTGAACAGGTGACATTTAGAAACAGAATATGTATTAAAGGTCGTGGTGCTTTAAGCTTCAATCAGTACTTTATCTTCTTTCATTGAGTAAGCTTATAAACGACTTGTTTGAATATTTTTGTTAAAATTTCCAAGTAATACCATACCATACATTTCCCAATATTTAATACTCGCTAGAACTTTTAGCTATAGAATAAAAGATAGAGTGTGGTGTTCTAGTTTTGAATTTTTGGATAATGAAATTAATGGTTTTGATGTGATATTGTTATAGGATGTCAAAGCTGAGCAAAGAGCAGACTTAGTAAACAGCTTGGTGTATGAAGCAACAGCTAGAGTGGAGGACCCTGTTTATGGGTGTGCAAGAGCAACCCATCAACTGCAGAAGCGAACTGATGGCCTAGAGTCTCAGTTGACAGCCACGCAAGCAGAGCTCTTGAATGTGCGTTCTCTATATGAGAAGCTTCTATCCCTTGTCACCCTTGGATCTCATGATGCTGAAGAAGTTTTATGTTCATCACAACAAAATGAATATACCATGTATGAGGAGGCGGATCCAATGATGTTGTGGGAACCGCTATGGGAAGTGTAAATTTAAGAGAAAAATATATTCATACTCAACTTTTGATTCTCTTGACTTGCCACATACATTTTAAGACGTCTGTGAGAGCATTTCCCTAATCTGACATTTAAGATATATATATCCAGCACTTTTTGGATGGGCTCTTTTATGGATTTGGGGTATTTATTAAATGTTTCACACGGATTTTTCAAAAACTTAAGTGGGTGTAGCTATTAAGGTGATATTTTAGTGAAGTTGTATATTAAGATTAATATTAAAAAAAATCTTTTAATTTTGATTTCAGACTGATTAAGGCTAGATTCAGTGTTAGCTTTCTAAAATTTTATTTCGATAAATTTTTGATGAAAATATCAATAGATTATTCTTTTAATTTATAAATTTTAAGGTTATTTTTTTCTATTATAAAACAGTTTTTCTATGAAATGATATTTTCTTTCAATGAATTTACTCCTTTTATGAAATATGTGGTTCTTGACGATCTTATAATTGAATTAAAATTACAAAATTATTTTGTTGTTCCTTCTTAATCATTTTTTAAATAAAATAATATTTTTTTCATTGGTATAATATGACATGTTTCTTGTTTAGTGCTATCTCAACATGCCTTAATTCCTACCAAACTAAAAACACTCATTTCTTCTACTCTATTTGCTATAAAACAATAATTCATTCCTTGAGGACACCCATCTACTATTTTTACCAATCCAAGACATTTATTTGACTCATAAATTTTCATGTGTGTTCCTCCTAGGGTCTTGTTTTGTTTTTGTGCTTTAGGCTCAAACTTATTGATTGTTTTCCTTCCTTGAGTACCATAGTGGTTTTTCCTATAATTTTTATTTGTCTACAATGTCCTATGTGTTGGCCACATATCTAGATCCAAGTCATTTTTGTCTCAATATGTTTCTAAATGCTAAATCCAAGGACTCCCCAAATCTAAGTGTTTTATGAACTTTATCTAACAAAGATGTTTTCTTAGAGTGAATAATTTATCTATTCACTAGAATTAAGTGTACTTAGGTTGATGAGGTTAGACAAATCTTGTCTATCTAAATGTGCAATCTTTTAGACCTCTAAAGGTTACAAAGTTATTTTGTTAACCTCATGCACATACTTTTTTGAGTTTGGATGTCTTTCCATGTCACCTCAAAGGCCACTCAACACTTGGCACACAAGGTTGATGACTTGGTCATACAGGTTGTTGGTTTGCACACTGCAAGTGTTCCTAAGGTTGCACCTATAAAATATAAGAAATTAGGAAAATATAGAAGATAAAATAGCAAGTACATGTGAACAATGCAAAGATTACATTTAGATGATCTAAATTACATTGAGTACAAAGCCTTACATAAATAGGCAAGGAAGATGCAACCCACCTATGAGGTGAATTGACAAGTGCCCCAAGATGTAGCACAAATGAGTATACAAGTGTCCTATAGGTGTCAACCTTAGGAACAATTAGAGTGTGCAAACCAACAACCTCTATGACCAAATCATCAACCTTGATGCCAAGTGTTGAGTGACTTTTGAGGTGAGAAGGAAAGACTTCCAACCTAAAAAATGTATGTGCATGTGGTTAAGAAAATAACTTGGTAATCTCAAGAGGCTTAAATGTTGCACATTCAATTAGACAAGATGTTGCCTAACCTCCTCAACCTAAGCACACTTAAGTATAGCGAATAGATTAACTATTCACACTAACATAGAACACTTTTATACTCATTTGTATCACATTGGTAACCTCGAGAGGCTTAAAGGTTGCACATTTAAGTAGACAAGATGCTACCTAACCTTATGAACCTAAATACACTTAAGTATAGCGAATAAATTAATTATTCACACTAAGATAAAACACTTGTCTACTTATTTGTGCCACATTATGGAACACTTGTCTACTCATTTGTGCCACATAGATGGATTGCCTCTTCCTTACCTATAAATACAATATTATGTATTGATCATTTATACTTTTATTTTATCTCCTAAATTTTCATAATTCTTATATGATATCAGAACTTTAGGTGGAGATGGTGTCAGAATTTAGGTGAAGCAATTCAATTGTATTTAGTGAGATTTGACCCTACAACTCCGGCCAGTCGTTTGTAGGCTTCAGAAAGTCGTGTATCACCTCTGTGAAGGTGTTTGAACTTGATTTCCATGTGCAGGCCGTTTCATGTGCAGGTCGTGATATCGAGATATCTGATATCCTCGCAACCTTTTGAATCTATCAGGCATTTGGAATCAGAGTGATGCAAATTGAGGTATATTCACCCACGTCATAATTGGTGAGTGATTATAATTTTATACGACGTCCTACGATTTCATATGCAATCATCATTTGAGTCGTGATGATACAATTGCGGGTCTTGGAGAGGCCAAAGTGTAATTTGCAGGCCTTTTGAGGCTGATGGAAACCTAATTTTGACAAGAAAATCATGAAAGAGGGGATGTCAAGTGTTTTTGGTAAGATAGAGAGCTCAACAGGTTTGGCGTGAGCCATTCCCATGCCATCCCAGCACCAACATTCCACACGGACATCAGATGATAGCCCACGTCCTGTGGGAGACATCATAATATAGCCAGCGTGATACATCACTTGAGAGAGGCCAAATCCGTCACCGAAACCTTAATCAGCGCCAAATCCCCCCATTGTTGTAGTGAGAAATTTGTTAAAATTTACAGCTAACATAAACAATTCTGCATATAATTATTATGCAAGAAACTAGAAACACAACAGCAAATATAAAATGAAAATAAAACAAAGTATTTATCGTGGTTCGGCAATGTGCCTACATCCACACGAAAGCAGGAGAAGACTTTTCTTATTATTCACAGCACATACAATACTTTTCATTACAAACAATTGAATATATAATAGATTCTTCAATAGACTAATTGAGTATTTCTTGTTGGAGGACGGGAAGGAGAATCATCCTATTTTAAGAACATTGAAACTGTTTAATAACAAGTGGATTGAATTAGGAGTTTGTTTAACTAATGCATCACTAGAATTTGGATTACGTTGGAACAAATTTCTGTTGCATTTATTTCATTTACTGGACTTCACATCCCAACAATCTCCCACTTGAAGTCCAAACAATATTGTGAACAACCATGCTTCAAGAAATCTCCTGCTTTCCAAGGCCTACTGTCATAGGCTTACCAATCCAAGAGAAGCTTTACAGAACTCCAGCTTCTTTTTTGAAACAACCTTTGTAAATGCATCTGCAGAATTCAACTTCATATGTATCTTTTCCAACTTGAGCTTACCCTCCTCAAGAACACTTCGAATATAGTGATATCGAAGCTCTATGTGCTTTGTTCATGAATGAAATGCTGCATTTTTGGCCAAGTGAATGGCACTTTTACTGTCACTATACAATACAAATTCCTTCTGTCTATTACCCAATTCAAATAATAACCTCTGCAACCACAACATCTCCTTTGCTCCTTCTGTTATTGTAATATACTCTGCTTCAGTAGTTGAAAGAGCCACTACTTTTTGCAACTTGGAAATCCAGCTAACTGCTGCTCCTGCCAATGTGAACACATATCCTGTTGTAGATTGTCTTCTATCTAAATCTCTAGCCATGTCTGAATCAACATATCCATGCAATTGTGCATCTTCACCTCCAAACCTCAAAACATGGTTTGAAGTGCCTTTAAGATATCTCTGAATCCATTTCACTGCTTGCCAATGAAATTTTCCTGGATTACTCATGTATCTACTAACCACTCCCACTGCTTGGGAAATATCTAGTCTTGTACAGACCATAGCATACATTAAAGTCCCAACTACAGAGGAATATGGCATTGTTGCCATGTATTCTTTTTCTTCAAGTGTCTTGGGACACATCTCAGAAGATAATTTGAAATGCTCTTCTAGGGGTGTGCTTACTGCCTTGGCATCCTTCATGCTAAACCTTTCTAGTAATTTTTCAATGTATTTCTCCTGTGACAAGATAAGCTCCCTTTTCTTCCTGTTTCTGATAATTCTCATTCCAAGGATTTTCTTTGCAGCTCCCAAATCCTTCATTGAAAATTTCTTAGCTAATTGTTGTTTCAACCTGTTAACAACAACCATGCTAGATCCTACAACTAGCATATCATCAACATACACCAATATCAATACAAATTCTCCATTATCAAAGAACTTAAAATAGACACAATGGTTAGATTCACATCTAGAAAATTTTTGCTGAGACATGAAAGAATCAAATTTCAAATACCATTGTCTAGGAGCTTGTTTCAACCCATATAAACTGCGATTTAGTTTGCAAACAAGTGCTTCTTTATCTTTTTCCTCAAAACCTTTTGGTTGCTTCATGTACAACTCTTCTTCTAAGTCACCATGAAGAAAAGCTGTCTTGACATCAAGTTGTTCCAACTCTAGATCATGAACAACTACTAAACCCAACACCACTCTAATAGAGGTCATTTTCACAACTGGTGAAAATATCTCATTAAAATCAATGCCCTTTTGTTGAGCATATCCCTTGACCACCAACCTGGCTTTAAATCTCTTCTTTCCATCTGCTTCTTCCTTCACCCTATAAACCCACTTATTTTGTAATGCTTTTCGATTAGGTGGAAGTGTAACTAGATCCCATGTGTGATTACCTTTAAGAGATTCCATCTCATCTCTCATGGCTTCCATCCATTTATTGCTATCTTTATCTACACATGCTTCTTTAAATGAAGTAGGTTCAGATTCATCAAAAAGCAATAAATATTGAATAAAATCTTTATACCTGGTTGAAGGCGTATGCTCTCTAGTGGACCTCCGAACTGGAGGAATCAATTCTTGTGTATTACCATCTAGATTAACACATTCTTCATTATCTTGGAAATCTTGTGGTTGATCATGTGTTTGAACTTGCACTGGTGGTTGTGGTTGGTTTACAATTACCTTTTGTTTAAACATATCATTACCATTTGTGATATCTTCTAATGGAATATACTCTTTAGGTGATTTAACTTCTTGTAAACTTGGCATTACTTTTTCATTAAATATCACATCTCTACTTCATGTAACACACTTAGTAATTAGATCCCACAGCCTATAACCATATGTTTTTTCTCCATATCCAATAAAGATACACCTTTTAGATTTCATGTCAAGCTTAGTTCGTTTCTCTTTTGGAATATGAACAAAAGCTTCACATCCAAACACACGCAAATGATCATAAGAAATTTTCTTACCTAACCATTTTTCTTTAGGAATTCCAAATTCAAGCCGAGTGGATGGTGCTCTGTTAATTAGATACACTGATGTATTTACTGCTTCTGCCTAGAACTCTTTTCCTAGTCCTGCATTTGAGAGCATGCTTCGTGCTCGTTCCATAATGGTTCTATTTAACCTTTCCGCAACACCGTTCTCTTGTGGTGTAAGAGGAACAATTTTGATTCTCTGAATACTAGTCTCTGCATAGTATTGATCAAATGCTTTCGAACAATACTCACCTCCATTGTCAATTTTAAAACTTTTAATCTTATAACCAATTTGGTTTTCAACAAGTTTTTTGAAAGTTTTAAATATACCAAAAACTTTAGACTTCTTTTTCATCATATAAACCCAAACCTTCCTAGTGCAATCATCCAAAAAAGTAACAAAATAAATAGAACCTCCAATATATGCTACCTCTGTGGGGCCGAAGACATCCGAATGCACTAGCTCCAATGGTCGTGTCTTCATCTTGTGTTCCTTTTTAGAGAATCTTTTCCTCTTTTGCTTGCCATAGATGTTATGTTCACATAGCTCCATATCCACTTCTTTCAAACTAGGAAATTGGTTCTTCAAAATCTCAAGTCCCTTTTGGCTCATGTGTCCGAGCCTTTTATGCCAAAGCTTTGTTGCGTTATTTGCTATTGCCAATGTAGCTCCCACTTCAATCTAACCCTCTAGTACATACAATGTACCAGATTTGCTTCCTCTCGCTATGACCAATGCTCCTTTTGTCACCTTCCATGCTCCTGCTCCAAACATAACATTATATCCAAGAGCATCTAATTGTCCAGCTAAAATCAGGTTCCTTTTGAGTTGAGGAACATGTCTAACATCTTTCAGCAACCAACTGTTACCATTCTTCATCTTCAATAGAACATATCCTTTTCCAATGATACTGCAAGGTTCATCATCACTGAGATAAACCTTACCAAAATTACCAGCTTGGTAATTTCTAAAACAATCTCTTGAAAATGTTGCATGAAATGATGCTCTTGAGTCAAGTATCCAAACATCCGCAACAACATCACTTGAAGATAAAATTAGAGCATCAGCATCTTCTTCAGAAGTTGTATTTACCTCATTATCTTTAGATTGATTTTCAGCCTTCTTTTTATTTTGGAGGGTCCAACAATTTTTCTACACATGGCCCTCTTTGCCACAATGCCAACAAACACCTTTTCTGCCTCTAGATTGGGATCTCTTAGTAGATTTTGATCTTTTCCTTTGGTTATCCTTGCCTCGTTGCTGTGTTCTTCCTCTGTTGCCAGTTATTAAAGCAGCACCTGATGAATTACTTTGATTTTTTCTTCTCATATCCTCACTGAGAAGAACTCCTACAACATCATCAAATTTTAGCACACCTTCTGGGCTAGCTGTGGAGTTACTAACAGCCATAACAACTCCTTCCCAACTATCAAGCAATGAACATAACAACAAGATGGCCTTTATCTCATCCTCTACTGTAATTTTTACTGAAGACAACTGACTAACCAAGGTATTGAACTCATTTAGATGATTTGTGATAGAACCACCTTCTTGCATTTTTAATTTATATAATTTCTTCATTAAAAATACTTTGTTTGATGCAAAAGGTCTCTCATACAACTCTGATAGACGATCCCAAAGTCCTTTTGCTATCGTTTGTGTTGATATATTGAACAAAACATTACTGGACAATGATAGAAAAATTGTAGCCACAACCTTCTGATCTAGTTTATCCCAATCTTCATCCATCATGCTAGTTGGCTTTTTTGTTTTTCCTTCCAATGTAATCGAAAGGTCCTTCTGAATGAGAAGAGATTTGAGTTGCAATTTCCACATTCCAAAATTTTGACCTGAGAATTTTTCAATTCTCCATTTGTCTGTCTCCTCCATTTCAATAAACAGATCAAATTAAAATTATAATGATTGCAATTAAATACTTAAATTCAGATTTGCAATACACAAAAAAAATTTACAATCCATTCTTTCTGCAATTGTTTCTCCTTTGACTCTAATCCAAAATTCTCTTTGGCAACTTGACTTTTAAAGTCAAGCTCCAATATTTACAGGCTCTTCAATTGCTTTTGCTAAATGATTATTGCCAACACCTGCTGCCACTGAGTCTTCAACTTTCTTTTGTGTGCTTCCTATGCTTCCTGTGCTCTGATACCAGTTGTTAAAATTTGCAGCTAACATAAACAATTCTGCATATAATTATTATGCAAGAAACTAGAAACACAACAGCAAATATAAAATGAAAATAAAACAAAGTATTTATCATGGTTCGGCAGTGTGCCTACATCCACACGAAAGCAGGAGAAGACTTTTCTTATTATTCACAACACATACAATACTTTTCATTACAAACAATCCAATATATAATGGATTCTTCAATAGACTAATTGAGTATTTCTTGTTGGAGCACACGAAGGAGAATCAACCTATTTTAAGAACATTGAATCTGTTGAATAACAAGTGGACTGAATTAGGAGTTTGTTTAACTAATGCATCACTAGAATTTGGATTATGTTGGAACAAATTTCTGTTGCATTTATTTCATTTACCGGACTTCACATCCCAACAAAATTAAAGGTAGAATTATTTTGTTGTTGTTTGCTTTAGGGTCCCCACGTAGTTAGCACAAAAATGCACCTACAATTCTCATGGTCTGTAGCATTAAAGGCGTTCTCATGTTTGCCTTTCATATGCCTTACATTGAATTTTCTTAAAGTTTGTCATTGAATATATCAGGCAACGGCTTAAGAGCCTTACCTCAATATCCTTCTTTCACGATCAACTCTGCAACAAACTCATTTGATTTCTGCTTACCATAAATTTTTGGGGTACTAACAATCAATGTCTGATTGCACATTTCATGTTACACGTTCCATCTTATCCGACAAAAGAGAAAGTTTTTTAAGAGTTGTAGAGGATATAAATGTAAGATAAATATTGTTGATGAGCTATGAGTTAGAAGTGACAATGTGCAAATAAGATAATCAATTTAAAGAGTTGCAGAGGATATAAATGTAAGATTAATATTGTTGATGAGCTGTGAGTTAGAAGTGACAATGTGCAAATAAGAAAATCACATAAATTGATTTTGATAGTGAAATATGGAAAGGATTAGTTCAGGCATGGAATCTTTGTAGTGATGTTGCTACAAAGATAGCGGAGTTAGTTGTGATGAAAAAAGAGAGGTATTTTGATGTTCCAGAGATTCGTAGAGTGGTTTTGTAGAAAGATATAATATAAGGTTTGGAAAGGTCTGTAAAAAGTTGAAGCAATTTGTTTTTGTGAAAGAAACATTTGAATCAGATAAGTATCTTTGTACATAGGTTGTAGTCTTATTTTGTTGTAACTATAGTCGAATTTGAGGGAGTTGCATCTCTCTTTGCATTGTAGTTCATAAATGATAATGTAATCTATTTTATTTGTGAGGGTGGATTTGGACAATAGATTCAAGTAGCTTGTTCATCGTGGTTTTTTGCTTCTAGAGTTTTCCATGTAAATCTGTTATTATAGTTGCACTGTGCTTATGTGTTCTTTTGTTTCTCATGAATTAAAGACTTACAATTGATTAATTGTATTAAGTATTTATTCACCCACCCCTTTCAGTACTTATGTGTGTTCAACATTTACCAGGTCTAGGATCTCTTTTTTCACATTGAACAATATATAAAATCCAAGCATGTGCATTTAAGGAAAATAAAATTGTACTAAAAGAACAACCTTAAATGGCATTAATCAAATCTAAATGTAAAAGAGCAAATAATAATAGGACTTTAGCTCTAATACCAAATATAATACTATTTATAGGAATAATATAATTAAAATTATATAAAACTACACAAGTGAAAATTTTATATTAATGTTTCTTAAATTTCAACAACACAAATTTAAAATATATTTTATTCCAACTTCAAAATAATTTATACAAAAGAGAAGAATATATATTTGTTTCCATTCAAGATACAATTTTTTTTTCCTCACTTCAAAAAAGACTTTGATGGTTAAGCCTTTTTTGTCCCACGAATGTGGTGTTATGAAACTTTTACTTCAAAGTGAAAATAGAGATATGAAAGTATTTAAAGTAGATATAAATGAATCGGATCCAATTAGGATATGCTAATTTCACTCCACAAATTCATTCACTACAATTTTGATTACGAGTGAACTTTTTTTCTATTCCATCTAGCATTTCACATCTATAAATTTACATTGATCTTTAGATTTCCTCTTTTTAAAACCACAATTTAATTGACTAATTATTTTTTCTTTCTTTAGCTAATACAATGTAATATATAAGTTGAAATAATAAAATATGTACTTATCAAACCACTACTAAAATCATATTAAATAGTGTAAGTTTTATGACTTTTAGTATAATTATTAAATTAAATATATTTATTTTTTAAATTAGATTTCATAATGTAATTAATTCAGAATTATTTAATTATGAAGAAAAACACAATAATCTTATAGACAAACCATAAGACAATTTAAAGTACCTATTCTATAATTTGTATTTCTATTAATAAATCAATACCCTTTATATACGAAATAAAAAATTATTGTCTTTCGACATAAGACAAATAGTCAAAAGTGATGGCCTAGAAAAACTACCAGGCTTGGACCTTCTGAAGCAACTGCACGTAGCGGTGTCAACCCCATGTTGTCGACTATGAAATCCACGTCTACTCTGCGGCATCGTAGTAGGAACAAAATGATTTCAAGATTGTCATGTTAACCTAATAGGAAATGGAGCCAAGTCTTCCACATTTCCATCTAAAATGAGAAGCGCATGGGTGAAGTAGTTGCGCAGAGATATGGTATAAACATGTCGTTTGTCTGGGCGTGTAGTCTTTGAAAGTAGTGAGTTAGGGAAAATTTACAAAGATCTTTGCATTTTAGAAGATGAAGAGTGTTTCCTCTCAGAACTATTTGTTCCTCTAAATGAAGGTAGAAGCATAAAACAGAATGACCATTTTGACTAGTCATTCACTCTTTAGTTGCCATTTGTTATTTATCTTTTCATAGTTTAAAGCCCTGTGTGATACAGTGAATTCTAGATTTAGATTTGGAACCTTAAAAAGCATCTGTTATTATGCTATACCCTTTGTTTTACTAATGGGTTACCTCGGCTAAGTACAACTTTAGTAACATCATCAACCTCACGTTCCCAAACTTTGAAAGAATAGTCCATGGGAATAGACACAAGCTTATAGTTAAATACATAGTCTACAGCCCTTTGGGGTGTCATGCACTGTCCAACATTTCTTGGGTATATACTCAAGGCTTGTGACATACATATCGTTTCGTGCTGGATACACAGGCATTAGGATATATATAGGTGATATTTCTAACAGAAGTAGAATTTGTCTTAAGAGTCTTTAGTGTTGTTGCTAAACAGACTACACATAATTCACATAATTTCGAGATTGATATTATACACGTTTCAGGAGTCCATGGGAGGCAGGTAGACGGAAATAGCTGGAAAATTCTTTCTCACAATTTTTTTTTATTCCCAGTGTGGGTTTCATAAATCCACACTGCCTTAGATCTAAAGTTTGTAGAATCTATGTTAACTTTTTGTAAATCCACTACATTCAGTTTTGTAGAATCCACGTTCAATTTCTGTGAATCTGCGTTTGTAATCTGAACCTGTTATTGCAGTCTGTGTTTAGTTTACCCAAACTTGTTATTCCCATGTGCATTTGGTAAATCTATGCTATTTATAGTCTGTAATGGACATTTGTGTGAAATTCCATAGAAAACTAGTTTTTTTCAATCCATGATCAAGGTTTAAAATCCACGATAAATGTTTCAATAATCTGCCGTAAAGTTTTCTACATGCCATAGTCAAACCATTGGTCATTGCTCATAGAAAGTGTAGTGGAAAATCTGCGGCGAAGGTTTGAAAATCTACACATACTTATGTCAACCAAGAATCGAATTCGTCCAGCCACACATAGCTAATGAAATGCAGGCATAATCTCGTTCATATGCACATTCTCAACTCTCATTGTCCATTCTCTGGATAAATTAAAATGATCAACCACTTCTTCTGGTTTTGTTCTTCAGTTTAGGAAGTTTGGAATGGGATTCATGATTTTTTCATATATTTCTGGTGGACTCCTTTCTCTTTGCACATGGTTTTATTAGAAGATTGGCCCCATCTTTTGATCAAGTATATCGAGATTTGACATATTTTGAGGGTGGAAATTCTTTTAAGTATATGGAAGGATGGGAATGTTGCTCTCTTTAATCAATATGTTGTTGATAATAACTCTTCACTGTAAACTAAGATTATCATATGTTGTAATGTTCTTATGTACATCCAAGTGCAAGCTCATAAAGTTACACTGAAGGTTGCTCATTTTCAACAACTATTACACCACTAGGATAATATTCCCTAGACAATGGTTAGGGTATCACTTGACTCCCCTATCCAGAATGTGATTGATGTTGAAGTATTCATTCTACTAGGCATGACCATGGTGACTAAGGTTCTTGGTTTTGTGCTACCCTCTCTTAAAATTTCAAGGGCTCTACTACCTATGGAGAATGGTCCCAACACTCTAGGTAGCCATTTTCCTCTATTCATGGACAAGTAGAGGCTAGCTAGCCTAATTCAATCAACTCCCATGGCCACAACCTACCATCTCTCTAGTTCACACTCAACTTTCCAAGGAGAATCATAAAAATAAATATGACACTCTCACTAAGTGGGAGAAAATAGATGAATCTACCTGTAGTGTAGAAAATTGCGTGTTCTTGAAAGCGATTCAATTTCACACTTAATTTGGACCTATTTTAGAACCCTTGCATTAAATACCCCTTTAAATCATCATTAATCGGCCCCTAAGACCCACTATTTCGGATCTTGAGGTTTATTTCAACTAAAAACCCAACAAAATCATCAAAAATACTTAAAATTTTAAAATCCCACCCCAAAAATCCAATGTGGGACTCATACGCCACCTTGGGTGTAATGTTCTTAAGTGTCTTGAATTTATACTTTAGTGTGAGTTTGACATGGGGGAAAAGTCTCACTAAAGTGGGGGAAAAATGTAGCATCGAAAAAAGTAACCCTCTTTCACACTTAGTTTAGGAATGAACTAATGATAAAATGGACTTAATTGTTCCTTATTTAGGGTGTTTTAAAGTGTTTCTTTACACTTTCACACTAATCTAGGGCTTCATTAACTAATTGAGGTTAATTAGAGCTTAATTGACCCCTTAAATTCAAATCCAAGCCTTAGTTATTGCATTTTTTTAAGGATAAATCTCAACATTCATTGATAATGTGGCATAATACCTAATTTGGCAAGGTTTGAGTCCTAGGATAGTGACCTAGGAC
Organism: Sequoiadendron giganteum; assembly: GCA_007115665.2. NCBI lineage: Eukaryota > Viridiplantae > Streptophyta > Pinopsida > Cupressales > Cupressaceae > Sequoiadendron > Sequoiadendron giganteum. The sequence continues at coordinate 428,316,041 of CM021110.1, read as the reverse complement.
CCATTCACCACATGGAAAATGAGCCCCCACTAAATCCTAGGACCCCCTTTTGGCATATTATTTCACCTCCTCAAAACTTGGTCCTAGAAAACTATGCTACCCATTCGCCCAAGGTGGTGAATGGGTACTCCTTACTTAGGACACGCTTTTTCCAACTTATTTGTGGTAGAATTTCTAATTTTGAATCCTAGATCTGATGTCAGTTTGTGTTTGTAGACATGCAAAAATAACAATCATGCATCATACAAATTAACATTCATTTCTTCTATTAATCAATTAAAGCAATTTATTGATTAATTTCCTAAGGTTCATTAAATAAATCAAATTATTTAATCCTTATGTTCTTCCCATTTGATCTAATAAATCAAACTGATTTAATCAAATGTTAAATCCCTAAAATGACCTAAGTTAATTAATCTAAATTAATTAACTTCTAATCAAGATTATCATTCTCTAGCTTTTGACTCAACTAGAGTCAAATCCAAACTCCTAACTAACCCACCCACTTGCACCAATAAATCAATTTATTTGATTTATTAAAAAAGACTTATTTTCCCTCAATAACTCTCATCTTTGACTTTTTTGGACAAAGATAATTCCCCCCAAAACCCTCAACAACATGCATTTATTGACATTTTTTGAAATTTCAATGGGCACATTCACCAAAACTTGCACAATCTTTGGCCAATCCCATTATGACAAGTGTCTCTATCCTATTGCATGGGATTTAGTCCCACATTGCCTAATTTTGGCCTCTCTTCTATCAACTTCTCCTATAAATGCATATTTTGAATGCATCTAAACTATAGGCAACTTGAGCTCATAGCAACTCATTGTCTATTTCATTTGGCTTAGAAAGGGATTGGGAAAGGGCTCTCTCACATCTTTATGGAGGGCACCAATCCACCATAGAATAGGTTGTATTTCATTTTCTCCATTGCATGTTTGTTTTAGTTTTATCATTTTGTTTGGAGTCAATGATGTATGTTATTCTATGAGGATGGCTAAATCTATACAAACAATGTGTAAGATTTTAGCATCCTACAAATGGCGCTAGAGTGAGGGCATTTTTTCCTTTCCCAGCTATAGGAGGTTGAATAGAGTTTTATAAAGAAGTCCATGTCTTGATTGCAAAGTTTTTGTTTTCGAATATTGCAAAAGCTGAATATCATGCACACCTTGTTCCAGATTATTTAATGAAATAAATGAAGATGTATTAGAAGGTAGTTTTTTGTTTCTACTAATATTGTTGTTCTCATCATAGCTGATCTAAATATCTAATCTGTTGTTAGCAATATTGTTGTAGCAAGTAACAAGATTTGCTTGATTTTACTTCTTTATGTTAGGTGGGCATTCCCACATTGACTGCTAGTGCTAATGATATAGATGGTCAAATGGATAGTGGTCTGCAACCAAAGTCTTTAACTTAACCCGCAGCCTATAAGTTAATCGATAGTGGTCTGCTTTGAGCGTGAATGATACCATTCTAGCAGGAGGCTCAAGAGAATTCATGTCATTAGGTACAATTGATGGATGCCAGTTATACCACAGTTTCCCTGGGCTGTAAGTTTTTGTCACTCTACTATATTCTTTGCTTATGTCTGTAACCAAGCAACGTCTCTAAATGAGATGTCACTTCTCATTAAGAATGCAACATACTTTTTTCCCTATATAAATAATAGAAGCTTTGAAAGTGTGTGTCTTCCTTGCGCTAGCACACAAACTATCATTTGTTGTCCTAGAAGGGACAAATTTCTGAGGAGGATTAGGGAATTCAAGATTGCTTTTTCTTATGAAATGGTGATATTCTGAAAGAATGCTTGTTGTTTTACATCGAGACTAGTTTTGGCAATCATTTATCAATACCTGTATGTTGTTAAGAAACTTTTGCGCTTACATGTTTCTTCTTTATGCCACTTTTCTGCAAACAACAAATTCACTAGCATATCTTTGAAGGATTTGGTATGAGTTGAGAGTTATTGCTGCTGAGAGAACTAGACTTGCTTAAGTATGACGCCATTTAACACTTTTTCATGTGGAACGTAGGTAATAAATCTTGCTTCTGAATATTAGTATCTGTGGCAGTTCAATGTTTTAATGTTATTCAATGTGGAATTGTCACATGTTTTCAAGATCAAGCTACTCATAATGATTTGAATTTAGAACAGAGGGCGCGCCTATGATGGAACAGTTTGCTGGAAAACAGTTTAGAGCCTATTAAATGTGTGTCTTTTTGCAGGGACCACTTAAAATATGATCTTTGTACATATCAATGTTGTGTTTATGACATAAATCCACACGTTTTTAAACCAGCAATCTTAAATGTTTATAGGCATAGGCATTAAATGAATCCTACACCAATAATGGTTCAAGCAAACCTTGTGTCAGTGTATAAGCGTAGTTGGTGAGAGTAGAGAGGATAGGAGAACTGGCTATTTGAAAATGAAGCTTCTTTTTAATGTTTTCTGATGATTTTTAGACAGTGAGAAACTTCCACTTGTATGCTTTAAGGCATCGATCAAATCTGGCAGTCCAATAATACCAATCCTGCTGCAAATCTCAGAAGAGTTGTTAGTAAAATCTTCATCCATTAAAGCGGCGGTTGAATGCGTCAATGTGTGTGGTGAAAATGACTGGCTAGCATTCATTTTTTTTTTTGTGCAAAGGAGGTCATAAATACCTGCGCACCATATAGTCCATAGTGTTCATTGAGACTCTAGAAATGAGTGTAAATTACCAGGAAACTTTCCCAAAGTTCTGATGTTGCATGGTTTGACTTGCGAACAAATTACATGATTTAACAATCTCTAACCACTAAAAGCAGTCATTATTTGATAAACTCAAATAAGAAAGAAGAATGGGACAGGTTGCAAATATCGATGTAGGATTTGAATATCAAATCATGTTTTTGACAGTAAAATATTTCTTGAGACAAGCATTAAAATCTTTTTTTGACAGTAAAATCTTTCTCTCAGTTCATCTGACTACCATGAATACAAGGTATTTAAATGATTGGTCTTCTTTTCTATTGGTTGTTCTTTATTTACTGTCATTTTGAAATTGATCTAATCTATTTATTATGCCTATGATGCCTTTGGTGAACCTAACTGCAAGTGGAATTGTCTTTCTATGATTACTATGTTATAAAGCATCATTTGCAGTTTGAAAGCTACCATCTGTTGTTTTGAAAGCATTCATTCGTTTTTGGCTTGCGAAGAGGGATTCCTAAGATTTGTTTACCTTTTCTCATAGACTAGTGTTCAATGCATTAATAGGAAAGGTCATATTTATAGATTTAATTCAAAAGATCTAGAAAAGCGTAGGATCAACAATGGAAAGAGCAAAATAATGACATGTATTTCAAATGTATATCAAAATGTTAAGAGGAGAGTCCTTTTATAAATTTTTCAAGGAAGGGGAACTTTTGCATTAAAAAATTATCATTTGAGTGCATTTGTTGTGTATTCATTTTGATAAATTATCATTAATTTTTTGAGATGAATTTCATACTTAAGTTTCTAACTTTGAACTTTTTATAGGTTGAAATTTGAAAGGTTGACATCAAGGTGTTGACATCAAGGTTGAAATTAAGGTGGACATTTCAAGACGAGTATCTGAATTGAACAAAGGAACAAGGTTGTGATCAAGCGAAAACGAAGACGAATATAGTGGACTTGGAGGTTTTCTTGCAAATAGAAACTTGAAAAGCATTTTTTAATGCTTGTTTGGAGCTTCCATTTACTACCCTTTTTTTCTGTTTTTAGCTAACTCACTTTTCAATTTGGGCTTAAAATCAATCAATGACTTGATCTTTTCAAAGTTGGTTAAAATTGAACCTTGGACACTTACTAGATTTCAACTTGGGATTAAAATTGAACAAGGCAACCTTCACACTTGGATTTTGGTGCTTAAAACGAATTCATCACTACTTTTTGGACTTAAAATGAACAACTGTTTGTCATGCTTTGTAATCTTTTTCACAAAGTAATATCATCGGAAAGACGTATGCGCTTCTCTCGTGCCTCACGGCGACCTTGAGAATCAAAAGTCTTTTTCTGATATTAAGTTGTCAAAAATATTGCCTCCACACTTTGATTTGGGATCTAAAATTGAAGAAAACATGCGAGTGTGAGCACGATATATTGCGCAGGTTCTCCCCTTTATTTTTCAACAAAGGTTGTGTGAACGACGAGATATGTTAGCTCGCTTTTGTTAACTTAGAGGGCCTGCCTTGTGGGGAAAAGTAATCACCCAAGGGAACGACCCAACCGGGAACATGCTAAAGCCAAGCAACTTCCAACTGGTATATAAGTGTGGATATTGGAACAAAGGCCAATATCATGAGGATTATTCTGACGAGATGGATAGCAATGGACTCTCGTTGACGTTGGATAATCCCCCACGAATAGAATGCCCGAATTAGAACCCCTTGTTTAGAAATTGGCCAAAACCTTGTCTATCTTGTTGGTGCAAAAGGTCATGTCCTTTGAAGCCGCCCCACGTAACATGCAGTCTTGTTGTGGAAATGGAAAGTATGCCATGGGAGATTCATGGGTACTAATGCTTGGCTAACCCAAATAAGTGAGTGCCGTGGAGGGGAGCCAGTGTGGTCAAGCATTTAGCCATTCGCACAAGATATGCGCAACTGGATTTATCCAAGTGGGAACCCAACAAGGTATTGTCTCATCAACCTAGGAGTGTGAAAGTGCTTGGAAAAAACACATTTCTTGATCTTGAAAACATTTGGAAAACAAACATACACAAAAACCTTGAAATTTCAAACACCTTGTGGGGAAAAAATACCTATTGACAAACTTTCCCACTCTTGCTTTCCCTAGGAATCACATTCCTAGAGGTTTCTAAGTGTGCAAATTCTACCATCATTTGTTTCCAATAAGGATAAACATAAGGAAATTTTTCCCTATTTTCCTCGATTTCTACACAAAGGACCTTGTGGAATGAGAAAGAGAATGGGACACTAGACATATAGTTTGAAAACCTAAGCAAAAAAATGTCTTGGATAAAAAGAACCTCATTTAACCAAGATAAAGAGACAAATTGGATTACACATGTGTTTTCTAACATGATTTCCCGCAAGATCAAAATCCCAAAGCCAAAGTTCAAGAAGCTTAGTCTTAAAACTTGTGAGGAGTGTCTTGAGAGAGTTTTCGAATTCAGGGAAAGATTGGTTTATAACTTTTACAGAAAAGCCTCAAGGAACAATCCAACATTATATGCATTTTATTGTCAACAAAATCCCAAATTGTTTCAAAGGTTTGCATTTCTCCCATAGGAAGTCAAGCATGTTCTTCAACACCGAGGTTTTGTAGAGAGAGAGTCACATCTAGGTTAAGGTTCAAGATCAAAAGTTGTCATTCCCATTCATTCATCCATCAAATCAAAGTCTCATTTCATCATCAAACCTTTTGAGAACTCTAGAATCAAACATCACGCTAAACTTAGAGGACTAAATGAACATCATCATATCTTGGCTTAAAACACTTTGCCAACATAGTCTCAAATCATTGAACAAATTTTCTTTGAGATAACACAACTTCTTAAAGTCTAGTTCTCCAAAACATTAGCATAACATGCTTTGTCAATTCATCCACTTTGTGCAAGTTCCCTTAGGATAACACAACTTCCTAGGGAAAACAACTTCACAACCAATCTTGTTTGACTTAATGCATGTAGTCAAATTATCACAATCAAATCAAATCAAAAGCCCTTTCAAAGTTTAGCACATACATTCAAATTTTTTTCCAAAGGTTCATTCACTCATCCCATCCATTTTAACCCATCACCATCATCACCATCTTTGATCTTTTAGCTACCCTAGTTCTTCTCTTTTCGGACTTAAAGGATTAGGATCGAACAAATCCTTATTTTTATGGTCCAAACAAGATCTCAACATAAGAAGGACATGGAGAATATCAGAGAAATATCAGCTTCTATGGACATGAGTCATCTAAATACCGAAGTGAACCTAGCAGGATCAAGCAATCCCCCAAGCAACTCTCCCTTATCACCACAAAATCCTCAAGAGGAGAGTCATCAAGAGGACGACATAAATGAAGACATAGGGATGACACCAAAGGAAATCATGGAAATGATTCAAAATCCTAAAAACCATAAAATTGTTAGTGCTATGTTCAAATGCATAAATTCAATAGAAAGAGGAGGGGACATGCCCCCTCCCAATCTTAACACAAGCACTAGTGTAGTTGAATCCCCATTGTCAAACATCAATCAAGAAGTACCTTGCACCACCTCAATCATCACACCAACCTCCCCGATTGTGAACAAGGGGAGTGCCATGTTCCAAGAATTGCAAGAACACCACCTTGTGGCTAATGAAGAAGCAATCATCACCCCTACATTTATTCTAGAAGACTCATTTCACCCTAACATCCCACTCACATTTCATAATCCTACTGGTTCATCCTCATTTCACGCCACACCAGCTTATCAATTGAACATACCAACTCCCCCACCGCATGAGGAAGTTGGCTTGTTGGGAACGACAGAAGCTATCAATCCTTTCTCTTTCCAAAGTGGTGCATCATCCCTTCCCTCGCTTCCTTTCACATCTACATCGCCTCCTGGAATAGGTCTTCCACCTTTAACCATTGAAATTTTTGCTAATCCAAGCAATCCGACCACCACTTTGAACCCGCTTCTTTTTCCCATATCCTCACAACAAATCGCAACCATTCCTGTCACCATGGTTAATGCATCTATTGGTCCTCAAGTCTCCCAAAGCATGCCTCATCAAGGACCAATTGTCTCAAGCACCCCACCCACAACCCAAATCACAATCACAACCACAATCCCTCCACGCACCACGATAGTTGGCATGATTCCTGCTCCACCACCAATCCCACCGCCAAAGCACAACATGACCAATTCATTCTCCATTATGTTGCAAAACGTACAACAAGCTGCCCGCCAAAAGCAGTCCAAAAACAACAAGCCCAAGCTCAAGCTCAAGCCCCAGCCCAAGCACAAGCTCAAGATCAAGCCCAAGCCCAAGCTCAAGCTCAAGCCCAAGCCCAAGCACAAGCTCAAGCCCAAGCTCAAGCTCAAGCACAAGCTCAAGCTCAAGCCCAACAAAAGACACAAGCTCAATACCAAGTGCAATTACAAGCAATCCACTTGCAAGCCTACCAACAAGCCTTGTAAGACTTCCAAGCACAACACCAAGCTAAACAACAAGCTTTATTGGCACAACAGCAGCTCGACCAACAACAAGCATTGTTGGTGGAATAGTAGTTAAACCAACAAAAAGCATTACTAGCTCAGTAGTAGATTGACCAACAGCAGGCTTCATGGGAACAATAGTAGATGGACCAACAACAAGCACTATTGGAACAGCAATAGCAAGATCAACAACAAGCATTGTTGGCATAAATGCAGGGTTACCAACAAGCCTTAAACGTACAACCAAGCTCCCAACAAATGCTGACCAGTACACTCCCCACCCATCAAACACCTCCAACACCTCACCACTCATTTATCCCACCTGCCGATCCAAGCAAGGACGTCGCAACACAGATCAAATTGCTCTCACAACAAGTGTTGGACCTACAAGCAGGAAAAACCATAAGGACACCAAGCAACTTGTGCCCTTATTCGTTTGATAGAAGTCTCACCATGGTACCGTTCCCAAAGGGATTCGAGATCCCCATATTTGATAAATACAATGGAATGGGCAACCCTGAAAACCACGTCAGGGAATTTCAGGTGCATTGCATGGAAGTCGCATATGATGACACATATCTAATGCGGCTCTTCCCTCGAAGCCTAACTGGTCCAGCTATGGAATGGTTTTCTCTCCTACACAAGGGCATTAAAACATTTGAGGAAATTGTGGAGGCTTTCCTTAAAAATTACGCTTTTAATATGGGTGCGGATGTCAGTTTAGAAGAACTATCTGCACTCAAACAAAGAAGAGGAGAGTTATTTGCATCCTTCTTGCAAAGATGGCGATCCAAGGCCAATCAGAGCAAGTGGACCATGCCAGAGGAACAACAAGTTTGCACCATCATAGCCAACCTAGATGAAAACTTGGTGTTCTACCTAAAAATGCAGTGCATCACATCTTACGATCAACTAATTCCAAAGGCGCTCAACATCGAAAGAGACCTTACTGCGCGAGGAGGTGCACCTACATTCACTCCACCATAGGATAACCACCCATCCAACAATTACAATGATAAACCTCGAACATGGTCAAGGAACAAAAATATCACGAACGACGGCATGGTCGATGCTAAGGTAGTCATCAGTGCTCCTAAGCAAAATACCCAAAATCATCATCAACCGCAAACTCATAACCACAACAATGTGCAGGCTAATGCGGTAGTAGCATAGTCACAACCACCTTCCACCAGCCAAGTCAACAATGTGGGTAATCAAGGAGGACCACCTCCCCGCAACAAGTTCCCCCCAAAGTGGAAGTTCACAGCTCTTGGTGAATCGATTGAGTCTGTCATGAAGAAATTGGTCAAAGAAAACCTAATCAAAATCTCTAACTTCGAACAATACACGAAGCCCATGACCAAACCGCCGTGGTACAATGAGAATCTCCTGTGTGACTTCCACAAAGTTAAAGGACACACCACCGCCAACTGGATGAGACTCAAGAATATCATCCAAGACGTCATCGAGGATAAGGTCATCAACATCGAGCAGTCGGCCGGAAACCAAGAACTGAAAATGTACACGAATCCGATGCTGAATCATAATCAAGGAAATAACCAAGGGAATAATAAGGGTAAACAAAAGTATGCTAGTGCTAATCTAGTATACGAGGAGATAGTCAGATGTGTCAATGAGTTAGTCACTGTCATAAATATCAAGGGAGCCAACAATGACTATGGAGTCACCACACGAGGTGGAAAAGTTACCATTGCCGGGGCACCTGCTAAGACCCCCATTACCAACACAAAGGCTGTCCCCTATGATTACAATCTAATTGACCAACTGAAGAGAACACCCGCACAAATATCCATCATGGAATTACTAAAAATCTCTGCCGCTCATAGACAGATCCTGGATGAAGCACTAGCTGCCTCTATCGTTGCCGCCACCCTTGACATAGAACAATTTCAGGCTATGGTAAGTAACATCGTTACCCCGAATCTCATCACATTTTTGCACCAAGATTTCCCCCCGCAACCATCTCATAACCATGCACTCCACCTCCAAGTCCTAGTCCATAAAAAGAAAGTCAAGCAAGTCCTGGTAGATGGTGGTGCAGGTCTTAATATTTGTTCTTTGAAACTTATAAAGAAATTGGGATTCGCTGAGGATTCCATCAATAAGAACAAAAGTATCACCATAAGAGAATATGATGACCGGGAAAGAGTATCTTAGGGCACTATCAAGATCCCCATCCAAGTGGGGCCAGCAACCATGGAAACAACTTGTCAAGTTCTTGACCTTGTTTTGCCATACAACATCCTCCTGGGACGCCCATGGATACACAGAATGAAGGCAGTGGCCTCAACCTATCATCAGTGCATTAAGTTCTCATATCAAAATGAGGAGGTTACCATATATGGGGATCCCAAACCTTTCGCCTATTGCAAAAACTTGGAAGCCAAGTTTTACAAGATCCCTCAAGTACCTAAAAATGATGAAGGACCATCCACTTCATACATAGACCCAGCTAATCTCGCCTCCACTTCTGTGACAAAGACACCCGCCATCCCCAACATATCCGAGATCAAGAACATGATAGAAGACAATGGATGTGATGATTACAGAATGAGGAGAAATGCTTTTGTTGTAGGAGAGTTAGCACAATCTCCTAGGTCACATGGGTAACCACAATTGATTCAAACACCTGTTCACACTAGAACGGAACCCGCTGGATTCCATAGTTGGGGGGATCTCAGTCGGGAGAATGTGGATGAGGAGGACATCACAAACACTCTGTACCAAGATGACAGACCCACTCCAACCCTACCCATGGAGGAAACAAACAAAGGGTTACAACTAATGTTCGGCATGGGCTATAACAGGAATGAAAGCCTAGGAAGAAACAATGATGGACGGTTGGAGCTCACCATTGTAGAAAGAAGAATGCAGAACCTTGGCCTTGGCTATACCCCTCTGAGTATAACTATGTGTGGTAGAAGTGTTCCTAATAGGGCAATCAGATCCTCTCCTCGGGTCTCGACAACTAACCTTAGATTACCCGTGTCCACAGGCCTACCTCTCGATAACTTCACATTTGACATAACTAACGTTTGTAGTAGCAATGACGATGATGACACCATAGGTGGCTTACCTAGGCTCTTTGAAGATTCCACCTTACTGATGATTAGTGTCTCATCTGCTGAGCCAATCCAACAAACCCACCAAATCCACTTAGTGTACCCCCAACTCATCGATCACGACCAAAGGGGACCACCGATTCTAGACTCATTCGAAAACAATGAGGCTCTCTCGGAATTCATGGGACTAAGGGATACTATTCCATGTGGAGATCACAAGGTAGGATTTGATATCACTCTAGACACACAAGCATACTATGGGGAGACGATTGAGTCCTTCAGTTGCAAAAGAAAAAGATCGAGAATAAGCTCGGAGTTATTGAGTGAAAACCACACTGTGGCACTCTCTAACCATAAAATAGTAAAAATAAACGACGCATCCAATGGAAAAAACCTCTCTGAGGCACCAGAGGATGAAGGATTCAATCTCCCCCTTACTGCTCTACACCAGGAGAAGTCAACAGTATTGGCAGAACAATGCAACCCGGTCAACTTAGGAACAGAATCAGAACCACAAATTACCTTCTATGCAGAATCCCTCCTAGAAGAAGAACAAGAACTATTGGTAGCTTTCCTAAAGGAGAGAAAGGTAAATTTTGCATGGACCTATGTAGACATGCCAGGCTTGGACCCTAAAATGGTAGTTCATCATTTGGCCGTTTACCCCGGAGCAAAACCAGTCAGACAGAAGCTAAGGAAGATGCACCCACAAATAGCCTTGCTTGTAAAGATTGAGCTGCAGAAACTTCTGGATGTTGGCTTCATACGCCGGATTGACTATCTAGAATGGGTATCTAACCTCATATCAGTCTCAAAACCAAAAGGGGGCATCCGCATCTACACTGATTTTAGAGACCTAAACAAAGCATGTCCCAAGGATGACTTTCCACTACCCAACATTGACATGATAGTGGATATGACGGCTGGACATGAGATGCTTTCCCTAATGGATGGTTTCTCAGGGTACAATCAGATATTGATCACAAAAGAAGACCAACACAAGACAACATTCACATGTCCTTGGGGCACCTACTATTAGAACGTAATGCCATTTGGGTTGAAGAATGCAGGAGCTACCTACCAAAGAGCCATGACATTAATCTTCCATGACATGATCCACAAAATAGTCGAAGATTATGTAGATGACATACTTGCTAAATAAAAGAAGAGGAAAAACCATATAGCAACTCTAAGTGCTATCTTTGACAGGATTGAACAATATAAGGTTAGACTCAACCTGAAGAAGTGTGTCTTTGGGGTGCAATCAGGGAAGCTACTAGGATACATAGTTTCAATGAGGGATAGAGGTAGACCCTGCAAAGGTAAAAGCAATCCTCGAAATGAAAGCACAAAGAATGTTAAAACAACTAAGAGGATTGCAAGGAAGACTCCAGTCCATCCGAAGATTCATAGCACAATTTCCAGATAAACAGATTGCCTATTCACACCTACTTCACAAGGGAGTAGCTTTTAGATGGGATGACAAATGCGAGCAAGCATTCAACAAAATAAAATAATATCTACTTACACCACCTGTGTTGATGCCACCAATTGTGGGGAAATCATTAATCCTATATATCTCTGCAACAATAGCCGCCCTGGGGGCCCTTTTAACCCAACATGATGAAAAGGGAACCAAGCGGGCTATCTACTACATCAGCAGAACAATGGTGGGACATGAGCTCAATTACATGTCAATAGAAAAAAATTGCCTAGCACTAGTATTTGTGGCTCAAAAATTTAGACACTACATGCTAGCGCACCAAATCAAGTTGATTGCCAAAATAGACCCTCTAAAATACCTATTATCAAAAGCAGCACTTATAGGTAGAATGGCTAAGCGGGTAATGATATTATCTAAACATGATATCGAGTATGTAGAATGAAAAGCCATAAAAGGACAAGCTATTGCGGATCAGCTGGCAGAAGCTCCCCTCTACACAGATAACCCACTCATATCAGAATTCCCAGATGAGTCCCTTTTTAACCTTAGTGCAGCAGACCACTGGAAGTTATACTTTGATGGCTCTCACACACAATATGGGTCAGGAGCTAGTGTGTTTTTCATCACGCCATAAGGAGACTGCATACCTAGATCATACAAGCTGGCATTCCCTTGTACTAACAATATAGCAAAATATGAAGCTTTGACCATAGGTCTCAAGATTGCAGCACAATGGCAAATCATAGCACTAAAAGTCTATGGGGACTCGCAACTTATCATCAACCAAGTCAATGGCGAATACCAAACCAAGGATGATAAGCTCGCACCATACAAGAAGGTGGTAGAAAGCCTCAAGGAATCTTTCATCGACATTACCTTTGAGCAGATACCAAGGAAAAACAACAGAGCGACTGATGCAATGGCGATAATTGGATCCTTACTAGACATCCCTCGTAATGTCTCGAAACATGAATTCCTCATAGAGCAGCTTCTCGTACCCACATTTGAGGTACCAGAGTCAGAATACGCATGTGAACTCATTGGTCCTAGTGATCTTTGGTATCATGATATATACACCTACCTAAAGTTAGGAATCCTCCCCACTGACATCAGCCCCAACCTAAAACGCACTTTCATCAAAAGGACTTCACGATTCGTCATCCTAGGAGAAACCCTCTTCCGTAGGAGTACCGATGGATCCCTGCTACGTTGTTTAAAACTCGAGGAAGCCTTGAATACTCTAACTGAGGTACACAATGGCATGTGTGGGTCACACTCAAGTGGTATGACCTTGGCTAAAAAGTTGCTAAGAACAGGTACTACTGGCCGACGATGGAAAAAGAGGCACACAATTTTGTCAGAAAATGCTTGCAATGCGAACAGCATGGAGACCTTATTCATGCACTAGCTCAAGAACTGCATCCCATTGTTACACCTTGGCCCTTTTCACAATGGGGGCTCGATCTCATTGGTAAAATATCACCCACCTCATCCAATGGCCATAAGTTCATCATCACCACCACTGAATATTTGACAAAGTGGGTCAAAGCAATTCCCATGACCTACATCATGGGAAAACAAATATCCAAGTTCATCCTGAATTACCTCATTTGCCGATACGGTGTTCCTCAATCCATTATCTCTGATAATGGGATGCCCTTCAAAAATCAGGATGTCCGAGATTTGTGTGAAAAATTCAAAATCCAACACCGTTTTTCCACTCCATACTATCCACAAGGCAATGGCCAGGTAGAAGCTACAAATAAAACCATTTTGAAAATCCTCAAGAAAACAATCAATGACTCTGGTCATGACTGGCATCTATAGTTAAATCCCGCCTTATGGGCCTACCGCACCAGCATCCGCACGCCAACAGGTGCCACCCCATTCTCTCTGGTCTACAGATCAGAGGCCATACTCCCCATTAAGATCGAGCTCCCATCACTAAGGATATCACTGCAAAACCTTATCACAGATGAGGAATACAGGGTCACAAGACTCAATGAGCTAGAATTACTAGATGAAAGGTGCATGGATGCCCTTAATCATCTACAAGTGTACCAAAATTGCCTAAAAAGGAGCTACAACAAGAAGATCAGACAACGCACTTTCCAAGTTGGTGACCTCATGCTGAAAGAAAACCAAAAGAACGTGCCAAATCCAGATACAAAGGGAAAGTTTGAGCCCAACTAGCTGGGACCTTTTATCATCACTGCAAGTTACACATCAGGGGCATATCAACTGGCAACACCAGAAGGCAAGCCTCTGCAAGAGCCTCTGAATAACTCTCACCTCAAAAAGTTTTATGCCTAAATCTTGCAAGGTATAGAACTAGAAAATACAAAAACAATCAAAAAAGGTCCTGAAAAAATGGTTACCTCGATGAAAACCTGGCAAATAGGCAACTTGGTGACAAAAAAAAAAAATCAAAAGATCAAAAAAATCCAAAAAAATCAGAAAAGGATTGAAAATAGTAAAAAGAAAAAAATCGTCCTCTAGTGAAAACCACTTCGGTGGCACTTTGGGCAAGTACCTTGGTGAAAACCTGGCAAGCAGGCATCAAGTGTAAATAAAGCACCTTCCCCATCTATCAAGATCTGCACGACTCATCCATTCCATCACATTCCACTTATCCGCTCGCATCCATACCATAGCTTGCATTGGTATCTGTACTATATTCCACCATTGGAACTACTTGGAATTTCGAAGGTTAGTTTGTCCTGCCTTTATCAAAGTAGTCTATCGCACCACATTGGGGGCACGTTCTCGCAACATCGGATCGGATTCGTGTATATTCTCGTGATCTTTTTCAAAAACTCATTCAAAAATCCAAAAACATCCAAATCATTCAAAAAATCCAAAAACATGTCGAAATATTGGAAAATCTTCAAAATTCATCATTTAGTCTTGTCAGTCTTCCACCTTGTCGAACTACGTCGTCTTTGAGCTTGAACGTAAGTAAGGTTGATCTTTGATCATCCCCCGAGACGGTTAGGTCAGTCCTTTAGGCATCCGTCGCATTGGAAATCCGTTTGCCCATCTAGTCTGCATCTTAAGTCAGTCCTTTAAGCAATAAAAAGGGGGGCAACCTATTTGCCCATCCGTTTTATCATCAAGTCAGTCCACCACAAGTCGACCTACGTGGTCTCTGCGTATATAACATAGGCAAGGCTAATCTATGGATTAGCTCCCGAGACCCCTAGGATAGGTCTTTAAGTTAGTTTGTTCGTCTTAAAATCTTGAAAATACCAAAAACATTTGTAAAACATCTCAAAACACCAAAAATAGCCTCAAAATATCTGAAAAACCAAAAATGATGCATCCATTTCATTTCGCTTTCACCCGTGATAGTCGCTGCTCATAATAAATCAATAGTCACCTTCACCGTTTGGTGAGTCAGTCAGAAGCAAGTCTAGCAGGTTCCGAAGTGAACTCCTTAATCATCAAAGTCTCGAAAGTCTAAGTCATTAAGTCAGCAAGTTGGTCAACTCAGAGTATCAATAGCTTATCACGCAATCAGTCTCACTAAAACCCTGATCACTACATGTCGTAGGATGAAGCTTTCCTGTGATGGACATAAGCATCAGATACCCCACAGTAGTTTAGCCTTGGCTAGCGATACAAAGAACATCAGCTTGTTTACTTTATTTTGGTCTTTTTTGACTTATCTTATTTTGCGCTCATTCCAAGGACCTCTCGATGATGCCTAAACAAAGTAGGTTTAGAGAGAAAGGAATGGGGAAATGATCATTATCTTTTTATTTGCCGTGCTTGTTGGATATTCTTGTAAAATAACTTCATCATGCATACTTTGTTTTGTTTGTAGGAAGGATGTTTTAGGTATCTTGTTGACCACATAAGAAGGCTTGCCTTTTTTATGTTTTGGCCCGAGATGTCTGGAATATCTGAACTGCATTCTGAATAAGGTTATGTTTGTCAAGTGTGAACAAGAGTACTCCTATCTATTTGATGTGTCAAAGTCCATCACACTAGGCGCCATGCCATCCAGGTTCTTAATACCTTGATGCATCGCACCTACGTGTGTTATCAAACATAAAGAAAGGTATGCTCTTTTCCCATCCTTGGATAAGCAATACATCATCATCATTCATCATCATATCCAATAAAGTCTCGACGACTAGGGGACTTGTTGGACTTCTTCATCTTCTCAGATTTAAGGGTTTATCCCTCTCATTCTTCTATCTTCTTTCATGCTAACAATGCATCCATCTTGCATCCGTATTCTCATTCGGCATAATCATGTCATACCATCATATCAGGACAACATCATCCATCTCATCCATCTCACATGTATTGCATAATCATTTAAGTTGTTTAGGATAATATAAATTTTTTATTCTAAGCATCTTCTGAACATCTCATTTACATCATCATTATCATATAGATTATATAGTCATCACCATCCATACATTCATTTTAACCTCTTTGTCACGAGATCTACCTCAAATTGTATCTTTTCGCTCGATCTCTCAAGGGGGCAATGTACTAACATACTTATTTTCGCTGGGGCATCCGAAAAATCTGAATTTTTTTTAATTTCGATGTTAGCGGCGTCATTCTTTGAACCAATGCAACAAGTACATTGCTTCAAAGAGGGGCAAAATGTAGACATGCAAAAATAACAGTCATGCATCATACAAATTAACATTCATTTCTTCTATTAATCAATTAAAGCAATTTATTGATTAATTTCCTAAGGTTCATTAAATAAATCAAATTATTTAATCCTTATGTTCTTCCCATTTGATTTAATAAATCAAACTGATTTAATCAAATGTCAAATCCCTAAAATCCCCTAAGTTAATTAATCTAAATTAATTAACTTCTAATCATGATTATCATTCTCTAGCTTTTGACTCAACTAGAGTCAAATCCAAACTCCTAACTAACCCACCCACTTGCACCAATAAATCAATTTATTTGATTTATTAAAAAGACTTATTTTCCCTCAATAACTCTCATCTTTGACTTTTTTGGACAAAGATAATTCCCCCCAAAACCCTCAACAACATGCATTTATTGACATTTTTCAAATTTGAATAGGCACATTGACCAAAACTTGCACAAGCTTTGGCCAATCCCATTATGACAAGTGTCTCTATCCTATTGGATGGGATTTAGTCCCACATTGCCTAATTTTGGCCTCTCTTCTATCAACTTCTCCTATAAATGCAAGGCATTTTCTCTCATTTCAACAACACATTTTGAATGCATCTAAATTATAGGCAACTTGAGCTCATAGTAACTCATTGTCTATTTCATTTGGCTTAGAAAGGGATTGGGAAAGGGCTCTCTCACATCTTCATGGAGGGGACCAATCCACCATAGAATAGGTTGTATTTCATTTTCTCCATTGCATGTTTGTTTTAGTTTTATCATTTTGTTTGGAGTCAATGATGTATGTTATTCTATGAGGATGGCTAAATCTATACAAACATTGTGTAAGATTTTAGCATCCTACAGTGTTATTTGAATTTGAGGATTAAATCTTAAGATTAGAATAAGTATAAAGTTAATTCACATAGTTTCATGCTAGAAGATCTAAGAAATCAGAAGATTTATTATGCAAGCATTCTAAGATCATTTCAAGAGCATTTCAAGGGCATTCACAGGTAGATTATCAAGGTTTTATTGCAGCAATTGAAGATCATATCATCATGTCAAAGGCATAGTGTATCAAGCATGTTGTTGAGCTAGTGTGTTGATATAGCATTCAAGATCTAAGTTAAGTATTGTTTCATATGAAATTCAAGATCAAGATCTACGTTCTTCATGGCCACTTCATGTTAGATTGTTGATTTACATTCAAAGACATCATCCAAGGTATCATTGTTTCATGTGTCATGTTTCATGTTTCATTGTTTCATCATAAGGATTAATTACCTAAATGGGGTTTCAGCAAGGCAAACCCCTATTCCCTAACAATAAACAAGTTTTTCTCCTCTTTGATGTGTGATTGCAGGTTCTAGGTTGAAGATTAAGTGGAGAACAAGATTGAAACAAAATATTTCAATGTTGAAAAGTTGCAAAATCGTCACCTATCTTGTAAGATTACATAAAGTTGCCTACAAAATTAATTTTTGACTTTCAGGAGCTAGTCATCTAGGAGTTAGAGGTGAAGACATTGAAGAACAAAACCCAAAAACCAGTTTTCAGAAACCCTAGTAGGGACCCATTTGCCACTTTGGGCGAATGAGTCCTCAATGACCTCAAAACAACGCTTTTTCAGCAAGGTACACATTGTTTCAACCTCTTAAAACCTCCCTTATTGTTGTTATACTAGTTAGGATTTATTTGTTACTATTATTTATGTAGTTTAGCCTTCATAATTGAGTGAAACCTTATAAAAAGCTAGTGGTTTATTATCTTGTTAATTTATTTTGATAAACATTATTTTTTTATGATTCACCAGTTTATAAGAAAAACAATTATTCACCAAAAGGGGAAATATGTAGCAAACCTTCTCATGATCTAGAGTTAGAGCAGCTCCCATCAAATTCCATCGTCCAAAGCTCTAAATTTGAATCTAGACCAACCATATTGGATTCTTTATCCTCATCTGAAAAAAGCATATAGTTTCCAAATTTAGCTTCTTGAAATAGGATTTGTGCCTTAGGATCCTTTGATTTTAACATTATTATCTTGGCCTTATCCTCAGGCTCTAAGCATACTTTCTTATTCTCAATAGGTATGGTAGCATAGGAACAATCCAACTGAATTTCACCTCCTATGTCTTCACAAAAAATTCTTCTCAAGAGCATACCATAGCTAGCAGGTATATCAACCACCAAAATTGTGAGCTTGAGTTATTTTTCAAATGAGTTGCAAGTGCAACTTTTACATCTTTAATTTGCTTCATCAAATGAGCTTTCTTGTACTCCATAGATTAGCATTTCCTAAATGTATTAGTTAAGTTCAACTCCAAAGCATGAGTAATTTGTGTAGGCATAACATTGTCAGAAGTGCCAGAGTCAATAGTATAGTTATTCAATTTGAACCCATTTACAAATAGTGACACATAGAAAGGATTTAGTTTATCCTCAAAGGTGTATGATGAAGATGTTAAATTACTTTTGGATACAACATTATCAGTTGAATTTTGAGAAATAATCATGTGCTCATCTAAGTTGGCATGAGACTCAAATTGTCTGGGTCTAACATACTCAAATAATCTATCTAATTCCTTAGGAGTCATATGCAAATACTCTGCTTGTGAGATTTGCACCTTGGAATTTTTGCAGAATTCAACAATATCAAAATATTTAGTAGAATTTTCAGTGGATAACACATTCAAATATTTAGAAGAATCTTTTGTAACTCTGTGTGACACATTTTCAATTTAATTAGTGGCACTAGCTCTAGTAAGTAAAACCTTTTGATAATTCTAAATACCTATTTTATTAGTGTTTTTCCAACCTCTTGTGACAGTGGCACACATAGGCTCATCCAGAGTGATGTACAAATCTCCGCCTCTATCATCATTACGTTCAAACTCGAGGTGCCCATTTGTAGGGTCACCAAACTAATTGGAAGAATTACCTTCTTTAGTAACATCTTCAATTATTTCCTTCATAGTATTCATCTGTATGAATCTGTTCATCTTAGGACATTTTGATCCATCATGGTCAAAATTAAGGTGGAAGGCACACATATTCTTCTTGTTGTCTCTAGGACAAGATTAATTTGTCAGCCTCTATTGAGTTGGAAGCAAGGGAAGAGCCTTATTGCCTGGCTTGTAATTTTTCTTTCTTGAAAAGTCTTGATAAGGGTGTTTTTCTTTAGGTAATTTCCTTTTAAGAGCAATAATTTCATTCACCAACCTATGTATCATAAGATCTAATGAAGTATCTTGTTGTGACTTTTTTGTATGCATATCTCTTTTCCACATTCTTGACTGTGATGAAATCATCTTCTAATTCAATGGAAAGTGTTTGTGTATCGTCTAAAGTATTCATTGGTTTTCTCTTTAGATGTAAGCCAATATCTGGGTGTTGTGCATTGATAAAGAAACAATTTTGCATCTCTTTGGATGGTCTCTTAGTGGCATCAATTGGAGATACCAACATATTAAATTTAGAAACAAATGATATCATAGGTTCGCTTGCCTCCTTCTTCATTTGCATAACCTGAGCTATCAGTGACAGACCATCATTAGTATTTTTAAACCAAGATACAAACTTACTTCTCATAGTGGTTTAGTTATTAATCGAGCTATGTGCAAAATAGTAGAACCACTATGCTACAACATCCACCAAAGATTCTATGAAAATCATGCCTGCCACATCCTCTTCTTGAACCCCAAGCACATTGCAAGCTACAAAGAAAGCATTGATATGCTCTTCAAGAAAATCTTCCCATCAACCCTGAAATTTGGTAATTTTTTGTGAGATCCCTTCGGTAGATCATTTAGATTATTTTTGAGTCTCAAAGGACCAATAGTATCTCCCCAAGGGACATGTAATTGGTTATCCATATTGTGAGGGAAATTCACAACTACTAGAAGGATAGTTTCGTGTAACACTAATGCTTCAGAAGTAGAATAATCTAGGCGTGTCCTAGTTAGAGAAGTAGGTCTACTTCCATCTCTAGTCCTTCTTTGAGAAGGGATAGTGTAAGAAATTAATCCTTTGTAATCTAAAATATCCCCACTTCTTTCTCCCCTAGTAAATCTTCGAGAATCTAAGATGGGCTTATGATGTTCAGTATGTATAACCTGGATAAGGAAACTCAAATATTATTGCAACCCATTCTTCCCTAGCGGAGTCACCAAAAATATATTGGTTAATAGATTGGGCACCTAGTGATAATGAGGATTTATTTCTCAGGGAAGGTGCATCTGTTCCAATAACTTTGGATAAGGACCCTCTCTAGGAGAGTGCTTATCCTCTGAATTGAAAGGTACATCTCCCTTATATGATATACAATGAATTTAACTAAAACTAAATAAACACATGTACGCTTTTAACCTGAAAGAAGGAAAGGTGGAACCCAATACAAGAATGATTTCTAATATCAAGTGTAGAGGAAAGATGATAAAGATACTAACATAAAGACCATTTCGCATAAGATTAAGTGATAACTTAAATATAAGCCCAATATTATCTAAAAATGAAATCTATTACGAAGATAGATGCATACACTCACACCATGGAATAAGCATAAACATCAAGATATACTCAAACACATAGATTTAAGAATATTAAACTATCGCCATAAACTAGATGCACATAGAAAAATAGTGATTTTAATTAACAACATTAGTAGAATTGTATTCTTTCAGAGCATATGAAAAATATGCATAAACCAAGATCACTGAATTGAGAAATCAGGTACAAGAAATGGAATGTATTGAAAACATAAACAAGCTAATGAGTTTTACAATCATAGAAGTATATATAGGTGAAGCTTGAGACCAAGTCTTCAACATACTCCTGGAGAATAGGAAGGTGATAAAGAGAACCCTTGAGACTAGTTCAATGGTTCAACTACCCTTATAAGTAGTAGCAATGTGTCTAAAGAGAGTCGACACATCGATTAGTAACTCAACTAAGGAGACTTAGTATTTCCAAATGTGAGGAAAGATACTAACTATGATTATGTTAGGATAATTCATGTGAGTTATACACCAACACCCCCCATTAAGCATAGCTTAGGAAGATTTATGAGACATAAGTCCCAACTATGCACCATTTTAGGTACTCATTTACAAAGTATCTCTCCCGAAATGGAGAAAGAAAGAAAACCCAATGGGAAAAACTTTCCTCCAAAAGAGAGAAGTTATATAGGTGAAGAAGTATTACTTTTTTCACCAAATACAATATAAGATTCTCCCCATAGGAGAGAAAATGAGAGGAGGTCAATGAGAGCCCCCCATAATACATGTCCTCTTGCAGTGATGATAAATAGCCGACAAAGGATGTAGATGTAGATCCATGAAAGTCAAAAAATGTTCCTTCCCTTGGGAAAAAAAGAAACCACTTGAAGAAGCAAGATATCTTCCCATGCGAGAAGACGCATGTTTGATGTTCAATCAAGATGAAGCTGATCCAAGGATGATGGTGCCCATGTTGAAGCCTTTGAATAGTGCTCAAGTGTCACCATGTCGATGCCAAAGGATGCCATAATCAAACCAGGTGCATGTGCAATAGATGAGGATGATGATGATCCAAAAACATGTGTAGGACAATACATTAGAGCACGAATATCCACAGTGGACAATGTTGATGCAACTTCATTGAAATTGTCATCGAAGAGAACACTGATGCCCTCAATGTGTGCTTCCTTGTCAGTAATGCAGGACTCTACAAATAGACTAGTGATGTCAGGTAGATATATGTCCCAATAAAAAATGCTAGGAAGACTGTTGTTTTATTGCAAAGTAGCACTAGAAGCTTTCGAAGAAGTGACTTTGAAGTTTGATGGAGCAACAATAGGAGTAATGATTTCTTCTATGTCACTGGAAAATCTTGTTTCTATATCATGATTAGGGATGCTAGTTGTGATCAAAGCAAGATTATGTGGGGATGGAGAAACATTTGAGTCTCCATATATCTCCCAAATTTTGATCCATAATGTATGTGGACAGTCAATATCCATGATGGAATACAAAGCAGCATCTAGAATATGTAAACTTGTTAATCCACAAATATGATCATGATGATTAAACCACTCAGCCTTCTGAGATTCTTTACCAGGTTCAGGGACAAGTCCATACAGATGGGGTATGAGATTATGGATCCTCAGATGTTTTAGGATTCCTTCACACCAAGACTTATAGTTTCCCTTGTTTAGGTTGATTACAGAGGAGTGTGTTTTATATCCCATGATTATAAAAAGTTAGTTCATCTAGACAATAAAAAACAATACAATTAGGTAACCTAGATTAGGTGGATCCCTAATTGAACTTTGTTAAGTGGCACTTTATAAGTGGATTGCATGAGTGCTTTAATTCCCAACTTAATGTGGCACTTGATAAAGTTAGTGCATTGTGAAAAATGATGTCAGAACACTATATCGCCCTTGATTATGTGTAGTTTTCCCCTCAAGTTGTTCAATTTTTGAAAAAAAGTGGTTCTGTGACTCGATCCTCGACTATCCAAGAAATTTATAATTGTAGTGCGATGACTGTCTAGTATATAAGAGAACAAAAATTTTGACACTTTTTGACTTTTGAACGATTCACAATTGATATCGTTTGTCAAAAAATTGATTGTGTCAAGTTACAATTGTTTTGTATATGCAACATAGAAATAATTACACTTTAGAAAAGAATAAAATGTTCATTTGATGATAGATACCGCAAATGTTTGTGAAATGTCAAACTATAAGAAATCATACAAAGAGGGTTTGAGCCCTTTGAGGTGTGTAGGTGAATTATTTTGACTGAGCCAATATACCTTTGATGCGGCCAATATAATAGGCGACTGCAGTATAAAATCGGCCAATGCTTAACCATTTTGGCACTTTAAACTCCAATGTATTCGGTCAAAGGGCGGACTACGTTTGGGTTGAGTCCAACGTGAGATGTGGAGTGGGTGATGGCACCCAACGTGGCACAAAAGCCACTTCTTCCTGTGATTCGTGTGGCACAAATTCTTTATGCAGTCTCCTCCTTGACTGCAAACACTTTCCTATGTCTCCCGTCTCGGCCGTGGATGTTTGGAAGTGGCGGCCTGTGTGTAGATAGGATCAACTGCAAAGAAAAGATGCCTCTGTGAGGTCGTAAGTTTTAGCTTGTAAACAAGATTACACACTCATATGATGCGTGCTAGAGATAGAAATTTGGAGAGATGCGTCACTTTGAGAGGACTCCACTTGATGTGGATGTTAATGTGTCATTGGCACTATTCAGACCTAATCGATATATATGTATCGTTTTTGTGCTTAAAGCATAATGAAAATGATAGCTCCAAAAAAATGAAACTTGCAGCCTGTTAAGAGGCAATATACTGTATATTTGGCCTTTGGTGGGCACGATATATGCACAACAAATGTTTGTAGTGCAATGATTCGACCTCAATCGTTGATGATCGATGAGCTCTCGACAGTAATGAGTAATAGACTGCACACAAACTTTCTTCAAGATATTCTTTTGAACAATTTTTTTTTACCTTCGTAACTATGCAACGAATGAAGCTGGATTGAGCCAACGTGCAAAGAAGATTGCAGAAATTCATCAATGGAAGTGTCTTCAACTTGCAACTGACTTGATGCTCATCCGAGATAGCTCTCATACCATGTGAGAGCATACGAAAAATATGCATAAACCAAGATCATTGAATTCAGAAATCAAGTACAAGAAATGCAATGTATTAAAAACATAAACAAGCTAATGAGTTTTACAATCACAGAAGTATATATAGGTGAAGCTTGAGACCAAGTCTTCAACCATACTCCATGAGAATAGGAAGGTGATAAAGGGAACCCTTGAGAATAGCTCAATGGTTCAACCTCCCTTATAAGTAGTAGGGATGTGTCGAAAAAGAGTCAACACATCGACTAGTAACTCAACTAAGGAGAGTTAGTCTTTCCACATGTGAGGAAAGCTACTAACTATGATTATGTTAGGATAGTTCATGTGAGTTATACACCAACATATTCAAAAGCAATATAATATCAAGTGTTTTCCAAAAATATGTCTAGAGAGAATTAGTTTAAAAATAAACACATATATAAGTGGATGAGCGACCAATTCATTTCTTGCCCATAACTAACTAGAATTATAAATTATTTTCAAGAAATAAAGATCAATAGAAAAATTAAGAAGGTAGCACTTCGGTTCTAGATTCCAAAAAGGAAGCGAGTATTTTTTTAAGGCTTGGAAAGCCTTGATGATAGGTAGGAGGTCCTTATGTTCGGGAGTAGTTACACTCACCATTCGTAACCTCTATGTCATCTAGCTATCTTGAACAACTTCAATTCTTTGATCATACATCTTCATGAGCCTAGTTGCCTAAGATAGGATAAGGTCCAAATCATTGAACTTCCTCAGATGTTTGGCATTGAAAGACTAGAAGCTAAAAATTCCATCAACTATCTTCTAGAAGTCATTCTCCAAAAAATTATCATTCTCATCATTCCCATCTCCTCCC
Source organism: Sequoiadendron giganteum (assembly GCA_007115665.2). NCBI lineage: Eukaryota > Viridiplantae > Streptophyta > Pinopsida > Cupressales > Cupressaceae > Sequoiadendron > Sequoiadendron giganteum. Next base: position 428,291,202 of record CM021110.1, on the reverse strand, counting down.
CTATTAGGTTGCAATCCGAGGGAAAGAATATTCTTATGAATCTCCTCTAAGATCACATTGCATATAGTTTGGATCTCCCAGAGCTTCTGTAAGCCTTTCCTTGTGACTTGTAACTTTCATTCTACACTTTTATTCTAGATAATGCAACGAGTGTTAGTAGTAGTGGGTATGATTTACTTTGTGACTAACTACTTCATTCCAAAGCTTATCATTTCCTTAATTTCATCAACATTACTGATTCCATGTCCTTTCTTGTTTTTCGGAAGCAATGATCTCCTCTTGAATCTTATATCTGGAAGTATTCACCCTCTGGAGACATCTAAGAGATTCATAAATAATTTGATTACCTCTTCTTACCAAAACTGCTATTCTACTCCTTGATAGCTTTGTCAAAGGTTTCACAACTCTTAATTTTACTTACTACACCTCTTCCTATCAGGGCCATGGGATTAGAGGACAACTCATCTTGAGAAATTGGTTAATGAGGAAGCTCAAAAGCTAATCTCAAACACTTGGTCAAACCTTGGAAGTTTGTTTCTTTAACTCATCTTTAATTTCTTTATCTTTCTTAGACATTTCAACCATCCTTGTTGTAGATACCTAAAATTTGTGTACATCTGCATCCCTTGTAGGAGGTCCCAAGTTAATCCTATCAATGTCAAAGTCACTTGCAGTCACTTGCAGTCACTTGAGTAAATTCCTTTTGTGCAGTGGGATGCACAACTTCTAGACATAGATTCCCTGATCCAACATCATCAATTTGTCGAGTAGTGCTCTTCAATTCCTTAGGCTTTGGGGTTCTTTGAATCAATTGACCCATCATATCTTTCCTCATAAGATCTAGTTGCACTGCCTTCCTTGTTCTTGACAGAGTATCTTCCAATGAAATAGGGGTAATAGGAAAATTGGTCGCCTTAGACCTAGAAGAGTCAAATAGTGTTCTCTTTGTGGGAGGAATATTTGTTTAGATATCATATGATGGAAGCAAAGAAGACCTCTGTTTTGGAGGTTCGCTTACATCTCTAATAGGTGATGACCGATGAGATGAGGAGGAAGAACCAATATCGATGCTACCTAAGTCACTTTCCTTTCCTTCATCTCCTTTACCCTTTTACAAATGGGGTAAATCAAGGAGATCTTCTCCACAAGTTGATTGAAACTCATTTCTATTAGGAGGTTCTTCATCACCATCACCTTGAGTTCTTGATGGCACTGAATGTGAAGTAGTTCCAAATATTCATACAGTCACAGAAGGCTAGCAACTACCTCCTACAAGTTGAGTGTTTTGGGATCTAGTTTTGGGACGGGATTGATCTATTTTATATTTAGTGACCCACTCTTAAGTCCTTTCTAGAATATTTGTAGTCCTTGCTTCATTTTTTTTATTTTTCCTTACTACTCTAATCCATAGTAGGGATATGATGATTTGTTATTATTTCAATAAAAAATGGGTCTAATAGGTTAGATTTGTCATCTTCAATTCCTTGTACATCCCAACCCAAACCATAGATGACTATTTGTCTTAAAAAAATATTTGATTATTTTTGACAACATTAATTATTAAGAAATTTATTTAAAATTAAAAAATAAAAATATTTAATTATTTTTAATAATATTAATTATTATTATTGTTAATAATTATTGAAAATCTAAAATTTCAAAAACTAAAAATAATAAACCGTGAAGAATAATATTCTTATCGTTGTTTTATAAGCGAATGGGCTAATACAATTTGAGCTACCGTTTATACTTTTTATAATATCCGGAACGAAAATGGTTTCAACGAAAGTCACGGGTTTAAAAGAAATGGGAAAGTCATAGGTTTGAATAGGTTGTGGGCTTGGTCACCTAAGGAGTGTACCCTTAGAGTGTGTTGGTTAAGCCCAAACCTTTATGACACCTAATTTGTACATTAAACACATAACATTTTGTAAATGATGCTTATATCTTGATGTTGGTGTTGATACATGGTAAAGATAATGAAAAAAAATATTTCAATGATTTGTGTCTAACTAAACTCAGAATTAATGATATTTAAAGAATGATTCTCGACGACTTTAGATATTCTTAATATTTGGAAAAATATTCAGACCAACATGCCTATGAGATCAATAGACCAAATTGTCAAACCAAGTTAATGGGTCTCGCATGTCTAATGTGTGGAGGCTATTTAGACTCAATTAGTCACATAAATTATAATACTAACAGTCGCTTAGGATACGGTCCCATGGAGGGGGGCTTCCTAAAAAAATTTAGTGGGTGCTGCTGAGAGTTTTTAGGAATATTTTAAAGTTAGTGGTCCCATAAATTCAGTTTTGCAATTCACCTTAAAAGTTTGGACTCCAAAATTTAAGGAATACACTAGAGTATTTTGATAAAAATTAATAAATAAATAAAATTTCTCTCATCTTTTTGGGTTTTTTAGGAATTTAAAATTTTAAGTGATAGGGAAGTGGTAGAAAATTTTCCTAAATTTTTTCTAAAGTGTAGGGACAATTTTTAGCCCCACCTCAATTTCAGCTTACTAAATTTGCAGTCCTAAAAGGTAGGGGCTGCTATTTTGTAGGAAAAGATTCCAGTTAATCCAGGTAGGGGCTGCTATTTTGTAGGAAAAGATTCCAATTAATCCTGTAGCATAATTTTTCTCTTGATGAGACCGCTTGATCCATGAAAATAGAAACCCAAGCCCCCCATGAGACCAAATAATTACTATCCCCTAATCATCTCAATCTAGTGAAATTACGTAGCAAGGGAAACTCGAGGCAGGTAGATCGTAATGGACGCAACAACCTAGGCCTCGGCGCTTCCCCCTTGGATCTTGAAACAAATTCGTCTCCCTTATTCTGATAAAATTGGTTGAATGCTGGAGCAAGAACTGGCGTTCAACTATTACTTGAAGGAACCAGGCGCGAGGATGAACTCAATAGATAGGAAGGGGATTGGGTGGGAGAAATAAAGGGTGAGTCCCTTTCCTATTTGTTTGGAACATTCAAACAAAACGCTTTTAAGATAGTTGCACCTTCTATTCAAACCCGGCCCTACTATTCGACAGGTAGTTGAGATAGTTGGGAGGAGATAGAATGGAGAATGAACTGAATGGATACTTTCCTTTATATCGTGACTGACAGACTGGGTGCATGATATGGGAGCGAGTGGTGCATAACCTATTTATCGCTTTTAATATATCCCAAATGTTGATATCTCTCTTGAGTTATCTAAGGGTGGGTCTCATGGAGGGGGCTTCCTGAAAAGTTTCAGTGGGTACTGCTGAGAATTTTTAGGAATTTTTTAAAGCTGGTGGTCTCATGAATTTAGTAGCACTCTTCAGCTTAAAATATTAAACTCCAAATTTTAAAGAAGCCGGTGGTCCGATGAACTTAGTTGGTGTTGTGCACACACTATTCTATGATGTTCTCTTCAACTATTTTTTGGCGGGAATCTAAAAATTGAGATGATTGACAAAATGGCAGATAAAATTCCTAAACTGTAGGAATAATCTCCAGCCCCACCTTATTTTCACCCCCTCAAATTTGTAGTCCTAAAAGGTAGGAGCTGCTATTCTTTAGGAAAGTATTCCATTTAATCCTGTAGCAATTTCTTTTTGACTTCATGAGACCTCCAACTCCTTAAATATAGACCCTGAATCCCCCCCATAGGACCCCACCCTAAGAAAGAGCTAGACGAAGACCTGCGAGAGATGAGTTAGGGTGGGGTCTCGGGGGGGCTTCAGGGGACATTTTGTATTTTATTAATGTTATTTAATTTGTTAATGTAAAGCCATCTACTTCTCTAATTTAGTAATGAAATAATTATAGCTTGTAATTCAAATAAAGCTCTAAAAGGGGATTTTACAAGTTGTTTTGAAATGGGCATTTTGATGATCACTAGAGGATATGATCATTTTGGTTTATATAAGATTTTTGGAATTAAGATTTTTTTTAATTAGTTGTAAATGACAATATAAAATATGATTTTTAGACGCTTTTTTTTATATGTGAATATGATATAATTTTGTACTTTTATTTTTAGATGTTATTGATGAATTTTTGGATTTATGATGAAATTGTGTAATAAGCGTAAATGTGTATGTAAACATTGAAATCCTATCTTAAGGGACATTTTGTATGTTATTAATTTGTTAATGTAAAGCCATCAAATTCTCTAATTTAGTAATGAAAGAATGATGGCTTGTAATTAAAATAAAGCCTTAAAGGGGTTCTTACAAGTTGTTTTGAAATGGACATTTTTATGATCACTAGAGCATATTTATTTTTGTACCTAGAAAATATGGTCATATACATATTAAGGGTATATAGAAGCTCTATTATATATTTCACATGGCATAATGGTCTATTAATATGATCATATTCTTTATATTTGTTATAGTGAAACTTAGAAGCAATCAACTAAAAAACACTAATCATGCATATAGTTTTAATCAAGACAAATTGGGTGACTTAGTGTGATTATAAATCAATGTACACCATCTAGTGATTTTTTTTAGTGGCTAATATTAGCCAATTGGCTAATAGTTGAAATTTTGGAATCCAAAATTGGGTAATAGTTCGAGCTGTAACGTGACTTACATAATCACATTTTTATAAAATTTTATTATAGTCTTATTTAAATCGCTAATTTTTTTATTTTATTAAAAAATTAAGTCAAAAATTCACCACAATAATCGATACATAATTAGATCAGATTCGCCTAAATTATATAAATCTATATTAATTTACCAATAGTATATCATAATTACTAATTACTTTAGGACCATATTTCTAATCTTTAGTTTCCACCATTGATTTATTATATAATATAACGACCCTTGTTGTATTCCATGAGGCAAAATGCACCCACGATTTGTAATGCTCATGGGCCCCACAATTTTGGATCTCATGAGCATTATAGATTATTTGTAAATTTTAACTCGTAGAATACAATGAGGTTCATTAGATCAAGGATCTAAAAACAATTTTGAAGCCCATGAGAATTGTAGATCATGGGTACATTTTACCTTGTAACACATAATGAGGGTCATTACATTGTATTTAAAATAATGATGGCGAGTAAATAGTATAGTCTAACCCTTAAACCCATCAATAATTTCCATGCTTGGGGGTTCAATCATCTAGTTTTGTTGAAGTGTCAGCGACCTTCCACAACATTAAAATTGCCACACAAGTTGGGCTCTCTAACCTAGTCATTAAAAGAGACTCATGGAAGATGGCTCTTATCCTAAGTGGGCTTGCCTCTCCCTATTGGGCTCTTCAGAACCCCATGTCCTCAACTTGCAATCTCATGACTACCCTTGGTAATTGTAGTGTGAATCATGTGTTTAGGAGCGAGAATAAAGTTGTTGATGCCTTAGCAAATCTTGGAGCTTTTAAATCAAATTTAGTAAAATGAGATAGTATTCTCCATATACCAAGTCAGGTGCTCGAATTAACTCAAAATGATGTCAAAGTATTATCTAAATGAGATCAAGTTGGATTTGTTGTCAGCTCATTTTGATGGTTGCCATGCTCATCATTTATGGCAGTTGACTCAAGTAGGCTAATCAATATATGCATTTTTATTATTACTTGTGGCTCTGGTTTTTGTATAGCCATTTCCTTTAATGGTGTTTATTTTCTCTAAGACTTGTGGGTTTCACGATAGGATGGGATTTGGTCCAAGATGAATCTACTAACTATGATTGTTGGAAACAATATTATAAGGAGGTCTAGGCTATTCTTGAATGGGTCAAGTTGCCCTCGTATGTCGAGGGGATGTAGGGTGTTAACCAAAAATTTCTTTGGAGTTTAATAATTCTTGGGTGGACAAGATTGTTATTGTTGGTAGGGTTTCTTTTATGGTGACCCCTGAGCTTATTATAGAGGTTACTAGTCTTTCCCTGGAAGGGATTTGAATTCCTCGCAAGTCAAAAATCCATTACAAGGATGACATGAAATAGTTCCTAACAGAGGGCAAGAAGGTGAATAGGTTGTAGAATTATAGACCTACCTGGTGTTTGGAGTGCCATTGCTGAAATTCTGATGAGGTACGTCACTCTTAAAGGGTGGCTCCACCGCTTCCACGCCCACCTTTTTCCTATGCTTAATCATCTCAGGTATCAAATTAAGATGAATTTCCCCTTTTGGCTCATATCTTTGCTTGATAATTCTGTTAGAAATGTCTAGGCCAAATACAAGAAATTACCCATTCACCAAGGCCTCATTTTATGCTTATGCAAGTTTCTTTATGCACTACTCCCCTCCCCTACCACTATGTGCAAGAACACCTTAACTATCCTTGTCCCCACCAATCCCCTAGAGACCCCAACCCCTCTGTCACTATCGACGAAACACCTCTCATCGTTCATTGTAGCACCTAGGCCCAGGGTAAACCCCTTGTTAATGATAATACCCTTTGTCCCTATCAAATTCATTCCCTTGTTCGAGCCCACACCCATACCCATTTCATTTGGGTTGGAGGATTCTTATAACCCTAATGATGATGATAATTCATGGAATTCGACCCTGAATAACTCTCTTGCTCACTCCTCAACTCAGAGCCATGAATTAGAGGCTCACAATGCCCTTCTTGTTTCTAACCCTAACCCATAAAATTCTCCCAACCTATACATCAATCTAGAGGAACCTGGTATTGAACTTAGGTTAGTTTGCCTCCTTGCTGAACTTGTAAGCGAAAAATTGAATGAAATTTTAGAGACTATTAATGTTTAGAAGAATAATTTGAAATGGCTCTTGCATCAATTGGTCATGGCTAAAAGAATAATCCAATTTTTGGAAGGCACGGTTCTAGAACAACAGGTCCCGTGGCTTGGGGAGGTGGAGAATAAGACGCATTGGGACATAATTACTTCTTTGGATGATCTTCGGGCCATCGTTGGTACTGAGGAAGAAAATAAAAATTTGCTGACTAAGATTGATGCCATCCACCAAAGAAGACCATGCAATGCTAGAGGGTTATCACCAACTACAACAAAGAAATCATGAAGACTACTGCCCTCACCCCCATTTTGTCAAAAATCATTGCAAGAACAAAAATTTTAAGTGAAACTTTGTGAGCCTTTGAAGGTGGATCAAATAAGCACTTTCCCATTGGTTTCATATAAATAGGTTGGATATCTTGCTCTAGATCTAAGTTTATGTGAGCTTCAACAAATTTTTATGAAAACTTTTGCAAATTTTGCAACTTTTTCATTTTGGTACCTTTGAAGGCTTCAAATCCACTTTTTCTTCAACCTATAAACCTAAAACACACAAAGAGAGAGAGAGAGAGAGAGAGAGAGAGAGAGAGAGAGAGAGAGAGAGAGAGATGAAACATGAAGCATAAGATGAAACAATAAAACCTTGTTTGAGACCTTGTAGATCTGCAAACAAGCATTAAGTGGCCTCAAAGTATGTAGATTTTGATCATGATTCTTGATGAAAGATAATGCCATTGAATAATTGAATTGACCTTGAACAATTCATCACAACATTATCTCAAAACCACATGCATGATGTGGTGTAGGGGCATCCTCAAGTTTCATGCCTTCAATAGGCAAAAGTGTTACTTTATTTTTCTTTTGTGGTTTTCTCATGTAATAAGGTCTTATAATACCATTTTAGATGTTTTTGAGTCCATATTAGGTTGCTAGGTGTGTTGGAGTGTCAAATTTCACTAGTTGTCAACTTTGCAAAATGTTGTAAAAGTTGCAAAACATGGAATATGAAGATTCATAAGTTGTAAATGAGAAAATTTGAATGGTTGTAAGTTGAAAAGTTAGTTGATAACCATTGTAAAATGATTTTAAATTTTTAAAATCCTTCGTAAGGTTGAAGCCAAGGTGGGAAATTTGTAATTTAAAGAAAAATGAATAAAACTATCTATGTTTCTACAATACCAAATGTGATTTTGTTGTTCCAAGACTATGTAAAGACTCGTAAAACCTCACCATGACCTGAAACCTATTGTAAATGATGGTAATATGAATCTTATTTATTCTCCTTTTTGTAGCACTCAAATTCATTATGTTTCAAGCAAGTTAGAGCCATTTTACCCTAGGTAGCTTGAAACCCTAGTAGGCCTAACTTGAGGGAGAATAGTCCGAATTTGAGTCTTGTGTTCCAAAAACACCCTACCCCAATTCTTAGTATGTTGTATAAAGCCAAAATGGGTATCTAGAACTATGTTTATATTTTGAGTATCAAGTATATTTTGAAAATTATGGTTGAAAAACACCAATTTTCCATACCATGCCTTAGGTTCAAGAAATATGACAGTCAAAATTAGGGCTTGTCCATACAAAAAAACCTACCATAATTTTGGGATGTGTTAAATGAGAACCAAAAGGGTACTAAAAAATTCTTTTTAAGTCTTGGTTTGAGGTTTGCACAGGATGTTATGATGGAAAAATCTGTTAGGAAGTACTATTAGGAGATTGAGGCCCGATGAAAGAAAACCCACCATTTGAATGGTTAGAGATTGAAAGTTTTCTTGTTTTAGGATTACTTAGAGTTATCCACCCATGATATACATCAAATTTATATATCAGAGCCCAAAGATATAGAAAAGATAAGTTTTTGTAGTTTGTGTGTTGTCTTTTTGTAGGTTGAAGCAAGAACCTGGATGCCAAAAGACTAGGTAGTGAAGAAAGGAGGAAAAATAGGTGAGGAATCATGAAGATAAGGAGAAGAAAGGTCAAAGAGATTTTCTTGAGAAAGAAGAAAGGACAGGTTGAGGAAAATAGTTCATTGAGACTTGCAGAGTAAGGAGGCACCAAAAAAGAAACAAGAGAAAAGAGAGGAGAAAAGTGATAAAGAAGAAGGTTGAGGAGGAAAATAAAATTAATATTGAGAAAGAGATAGTAGATTTGAGGAAAGCCTTGGAGAAAATAAAATAAATTCAGGAAGTAATGGAAAACAGAATGGAACTTGAGATGCAATAGCTTCTTGAGAAAGCAAACTAAGAAAATGGTTGGCATTTACCAAAAAAGAAGAAGGTAAAGTGGCCCATGAAAAAGATCATTTAGAAGAGAATAGTGCAAGAGAGGACAACAAAACCAAACATTGAAGAATCTTCATAGATGAAGGAAGAGAAACAACTATCTGAGAAAAAGGTTGAACAAGAATCTCTAAAAGGTGAGTTGCAACATAGTCTATATACCTATCATATATTTTGCCAAGGGTTATCAATAGTTATAATTGAATTTTAGTTCCTTCAAGTACAATAAATCAAGCCAATTGAGTTTTCTGCTTCATATTGTGTCGCAAAAGAGTGTAGACTTGACACTTTTTCACTCATTTGGGCCTTTTCCCTTAGATTTTGGCCTGATTTTTCCTAGATCTAATGTGGTAATGTGGCCAATGTTGGAAAACCAAGGATAAACAACAGAGAGGGGGTGAATCAGTTGTTATAGAAATTAAACTTATTCAACCTTAAACAACCTTTAATCTTAGATTTGATAATTAACAGTGAAAGCATAAATCAACAACGCATTAGAGACACATGAACACCAAGATTTTATACGTGGAAACCCTATTAGGGGAAAAACCACGGTGGATGTTAGTCCACACATACACACTTTCAATGAAGAGACAATCACTCTTATATATCCACTACACGGATTTACATCAACAACTTTGTCAGCCACAAATAAAGAAAAAATTATAACTGTTGGCCTCAATACATGAACAAATCTTAATGTGCACCAACCTAAGTCGGTCACAACATAGTGAGGACCTAAATCAAAATTATCGAACATGCCAAATAATACAAGATTAATCCATAAGGATATGCAACACGCTACCGCCATCATGTCGGCCAAGAAATTAAAAACTCGAATACACAAAGAAAAATCTTCGATCACGAACACATCAATCAATGTGGACATACCAAACTAACTGAGTACAATCTAGAAACATCGCTGAACATCTCAAGAACATACACATAATGCACTTCACCAAAATTGCAATCTCATCTTCCAGAAACACTTGCTATAGTAACTGAATAACTGTAGGAACATAGAACTTCATAACTTCCTCAATTCTTGATGCGCACCTCTCAAAATTTGGGACAACATACTAGATAGGCTCAATAAAAAACCCTTTAATACACACCTTCTGACCATCAACGTACAAAAAATTTCATCACTCTGACTTTCTCAGCTTCACTGGTTGCCAGTAATATATTTATTACAATTTTCTCAATATCCTTGACATATACAACCTTCAATCCATTAAAGCTAATAGTGTTGAGATCAATGACAACCACATATCAACAACACAACCACAACATCGAACAATCTCCCCCTTTGGAATTGATGGCAACACATGATGTGAAAAATAATACCATCAACAGAACTAGCTACTTACATAGTACACTTCTCCCCCTTTGTTCTGCAGTTCTCCTCTCATAGCTCTTCTCTCCCTTTCTTGACTCTTCTCCCCCTTTCTTCAAGAATTTCACATTGTCCTTCTCCCCCTTTGACATTAATGGAAAAGGTACACATGCTCTAATCCACATATCATCTGAATCATCTGACTACTCCCCTCGAGTAATAACTACCACAACATCAATCCAAAACAAGATATGACTATAAGTCCATGAATTGTTGCAAAGACTTGCATCTTAGTTCAGATTAGGAGGGGAAATTACCCCTAACTTGCCTCTAAGATACTCAAAAGTATCCTTAGGCAACGGTTTAGTAAAGATATCTACAATTTGTTCCTTTGTAGGTACATATTCCAATATGACCTCTTTATCACTCACTTTGTCTCTCAAAAATTGATACTTGATAGATATATGCTTTGTCTTTGAGTGTAGCACCAGATTCTTAGAAATATTTATGGCACTTGAATTGTCACAAAATATAGCAATGGGTTCATCATACTCAACTCTAATATCTCTTAGCATCTGTTTTATCCACAACACTTGAGTACAATTGTTTGTAGCAACAATATATTATGCCTCAGTAGTAGATAAGGAAATGGAGTTCTGCTTTTTACTCAGCCAAGACACCAACTTCTTCCCTAGGAAGAACACACCACCACTTGTACTTTTCCTATCATCCACATCTCCTACCCAATATACATCTGTAAAGGAGTTCAAAGTAAGATCATCATCCTTAGGATACCAAAGACCAAAATCAATTGTTCCTTTCAAGTATCTAAAAATTCTCTTTATTGCAGTCACATGTGATTCCTTTGGATCAGCTTGATATCTAGCAACTAGGCACACAACATTCATAATGTTTGGCCTAGTTTGAGTTAAATATAGCAATCCACAAATCATTGACCTATATCTTGTTTGATTAGCCTTAGGAGAATCATCATTCTGAGATAATTTGTATCTGGTTACCATGGGTGTACCAATTGGCTTTGAGTCTTCCATGCCAAATTTTTTGAGTAACTCTCCCACATATTTGGACTAAGAAATAAAGATTCCATCATCTAACTGAGTAATTTGCAATCCTAAAAAAAATTTTAGTTCTCCTATCATTGACATTTCAAATTCAATTTTCATTTCATCAACAAATCTCATGCATAAGTCATTATCTCCTTCAAAAATAATATCATCAACAAAGACTTCAATAATCAATTCTTTATCCTGATCTAGCTTAAAATACAGATCAGTGTCAACAATACCTTTATTGAATCCCAGTTTCAATAAGTATTTATCCAGTCTGGCATACCATGCCCTAGGGGCTCGTTTGTGTCCATATAGTCCTTTCTTCAATTGACAAACCATATATTTATCATCAGTCAGTTGAAATCCATCTGGTTGCTCAACATAGACTTCTTCTTCTAGTTCACCATTCAAGAATGCTAACTTCACATCCATTTGATAGAATTTGTAATTCTTGAAAGTAGCATAAGAAAGAAATAACCTTACAACTTCAATTCTAGCAATAGGGGCAAAGGTTTCTTCAAAATCAATACCTTCCATCTGTGAGTATCCTTTACATACCAGTCTTTCTTTGTATCTAATTACTTCACCTTGCTCATTCAGCTTATTCTGAAAGACCCATTTGGTTCCAATCACAAGAATCCATGTATCAAATTTTTCTCTATTTGCATCATTTCTTTCTTCATGGCTTCCATCCAATGCTCATCTTTACATGCTTCATTGATATTACTAGGCTCAATTTTGGAAATCAAGAAATATTCTTATGGAATTATTTTTCTAGTTTGCACACCTTTGTTCTTGTCTCCTATGATCTGAATTTCAGAATGACTTCGCTTTACATACCTTGGAATTTTGGGTTCTTTTGTTCTTTCTTTTGTATTTCCACCGTCTTCTTCTTCATGATTTTCTTGATACACCGGAACACTTTGAGTTTGATTCTGTGTCTACATATTAGTTACATTATTAGTACTATCTTTTTGATCATTTGAATCATATCCGCAATACCTAGATGATCTAATAGTGTCTTCATCAACTCTAACATTTGCACTTTCAACCATTTTCTTCAACCTTTTATTGTAACACCGGTAGGCTTTTCTCTTAGTAGAGTAACCTAAAAAGATTCCTTCATCACTTCTAGCTTCAAAATTTCCTATATCTTCATCTCTTTTGATATAACATCTAATTCCAAATATTTTGAGAAATTTAACAGTAAGCTTATAACCAAACCACAACTCAAAAGGAGTCTTACAATAATTGCTATTCACATTTACCCGGTTGATAGTATACACAACAGTGCTTACAACTTCTCTCTAGTATAAATGAGGAACATTACCTTCCAACATCATAGTTCTAGAAGCATCTAAAATTGTTCTATTCTTTCTCTCAACAACTTCGTTCTGTTGTGGGGTTCGAGGAGCAGATAACTATCTTTTTATTCCATGCTCTTCAGAGAATGAATCAAACTCTCGGGAAGTGAATTCACCACCTCTATTTGATCTTAGACATTTGATCTTCAAACCTATCTCAATTTCTACCCAAGATTTGAAGCTTTTGAATTTCTCTAATGCCTCATGTTTTTCTCTTAATAAGGCAACCCATACCATTCTAGAATAATCATCAATAAGCAACATAAAGTACCTTTCTCCTTTTAGACTTCTGATTTTGGATGGACCACATAGATCGGTATGTACCAAATCCAGTGCTCCATTGGAATGATCTTGTTTGCTCCAAAATTAAATTCTTGTATGCTTTCCCATCTGACATTCCTTGCATATAGTGTAAGTAGGCTTCACTAACTTATGTAGATCTCTGACTGCTTGTGTGGAGCTTATTTTGACAATGTAGTCAAAATTGACATGACACAACCTTCTATGCCATAATCTCATCTTCTTCCAAGGTTCCACCAGCACATCTAATGTTCATCACTAATTCATTTACCTTTTGCGAGAAAGAAAATATGTTTTCATCATCACTCATCTTCATGTTCTCCCACTTGCCTTTGAGACTTTGTAGCTTAGCAAATTTGACTAGTGCATCTCCTTCATACAATGTTTCTAACTTTATCTAGATCTCATGTGCAGTCTTCAGACCTATCACATTTTTCATCTCTGAATCTGTCAAGGCACTTAGCAATGCTTCTATAGCCCTAGTATTAGTTTATGTTTCATTGATCTCATCAACAGTAGAGGGACCATTATGAGGAATAGTATATGCATTCTTTGTAATCTTCCAGAAAGGCTCACCAATGCACTTCATATGACACTCCATTCTGAATTTCCACATAGAGTAGTTTGTACCATCAAATCTAGGACTATCCTTCTTGTATGATTAAATCTCAGATCACCTCAAGCTATTAAAATTCTTTAGAGGGACTAGCTTTGATACCAATTATTGGAAAAACAAGGATAGACAACAGAGGAGGGCGGGGGGAGGGGGGTGAATCACTTGTTACATAAATTAATCTTATTCAACCTTAAACAACCTTTAGTCTTAGATCTAATAATTAATAGTGAAAACATAAATCAACAACACATTAGAGACACATGAACACCAAGATTTTATATGTGGAAACCCTGTTAGGGGAAAAACTATGGTGGATGTTATTCCACAAGAATATACCCTATTAGAAGTATAATGAAAGAAATGAATAGGGAATGAATATGCGTTCAAGAACACTACCTAGAGCTCAGTGCTTAAAGGGAAGGCTCACTACCTTACATAAAACAATCAGATTAAATCCATCTAATGAGATTGAACTGAGAAATTAGCTTCTACAAAAGCTTGATTACAGTTTTCATTAGGCACAAAAACACTTCTTCACACTTCACTAAAACTTCTTCACACTCTGCTCTGTATTCAGATCATTTGATCTTTATTCACACATTTCACATATACACTTCATGCTCGCACACAAAACACACACATACACACTTACAATGAAGAGACAATCACTCTTATATATCCGCTACACGGATTTACATCAACAACTCTGTTGGCCACAAATAAAGAATGAATTACAACTGTCAGTCTCAATACATGAACAAATCTTAATTATTAGAGTAAAGGTTTTAACTTAATTATGTTAATTAAGTTACCTTTATCCCTCTCTTAAGATTTCACTTTAGTTTGCATATTGTGACATTTTAATAATTATTATAATTATTAAATGTCTACCTATTAGGGTTACTTTTAGGGTTGCACAATCTCCTTTCATAAGGATTGATCATTGTATTTTATTTAAAAACTCTCTGATTAATACATTTTTTATCTTTTAGAGCACCCTTACTTTTTTGTCTCGAATATCTTCTTCTGTGATAGGTTATTTGCATGTAGGTGATCTTCGGGCTCTGTGAAGTTGGATTTCATAACTTATACATGGTATAAGAGCTACAGACCTATGGCTGCATATTCATCTTTTGAAGATATTTCATCACTGTGATTTTTTCTGTGCAAGGGTTTCAAGCTACGACAGGTTTTTTCCAGATCAAAGGGTTTTCCATCATTTTTTGAGAAATTTTGACTTTGATCTCTCAAACCGTGCATGCTGGTGGAAAACGAACCTCATGGTTGTGCTTAGAAGACCAAAAAACCCTATTTTCATATAAAATATGATGGGGTTTGCTGAAAATTGATTTTTCAAGGGTTTTTCAAAAACATTGCTAGAAAATTCCGTATGACTGTATGAATCCATACAAACGCTTCGATTTCTGTGCTAGATTGCCTCGATTTCCATGCCACATTTTTTTGCTACTTAGAGCATTTTTGAGATACTTTGGTTTTCATGGAATTTTGCCTCAATTTCCATGCCCTCTCGATTTTTGTGTGGCCTCGATTTTTGTGCCATGAAGCTATAGCTGAATATTTTATTAATTTTTTAATCTTTAAATTAATAAAATATTTGGTTTAATTCCTAAATGAGCACTTTTAGTAAAATGGTCATATCTTGAGCATACGGAGTTGAAATTGGGAAAACGAGATATCGTCAAAAAGCTGGTTCCGGGAACTATCTAATGGTACAATTTTCATTTTATGGGTTTTCCGTTTTGATACATTATTTTCCAGTCAAAGTTAGAACATATTTTTTGCACTCTCGAAAGCATATCTTTTGCATTTGAACTCTGTTTTGTGCAAACCAATAGGCATTGGAAAGGTGTTGCAATTATCTTTGTATATTTGCAGTTTATTTGATCAAAAAATTTACCAAGTATATTTTATTCAGCTTTGTGTTTTTTTACACTTTGCTTAATTACTTAGACATTTTGGCACCTACATGGGTTATGTTTGCATTGGATGGGTTAGATTAATATGATTTATCATTGTTGAGATCATCAGTCTTTGATTTTTTCATTTGAGTGAGTATAATGGGTTTTTCTACTCACCCTTCAGTTGTATTTCTAGATATGGATAATTATGAGTCATGGGAAAAGGGCATACTTACACATTGTAAGTGGCTCAATATTTTGCCTTATTTATATGATCTCATACCTACAATAGACACATCAAAGGGTTTATCTACATGGGTTATTATTTGAGATCATATTGTAGGGGTTATTGGTTGTAGTGTTGATTTTGACACTTTGTGTGCTTTATCCAACATTCGTTGTCCTCACACACTTTGGCAACATCTTTGGAAGACTTTTGGAGACTCTAATACCTCTCCATTCCTAGAGGATCTTGTTGCATATTGTCTCATCCCTCTTGCATAGGTAGATTTCATACCCTATGATAATCATACTCTAGAGGAGCTTGAGTATCTTACAGGTCTTGCATGTGTTGATGGTTCAAAGACTTGTATTCATGTTCCCACTCTTCCAATTGAGACTTCATCAACATCTCCCATTGCTCCTAATTCAGTACAACAGGGCATCATTCATCTTCAAGACATATCTACTTTGGACTCTTATGTTGTAGACATATATTTCCTATTTATGGAGTCCTATATTGCAGATTTAGAGGATTATTTTGAAGACATTCATCTCCTCTACCTTGGAATTTAGGTTATCAGTGTATGACCACCATTATCAATGCATTCAGAGATTGCATTTCAGGATTCTCCACATCAGTTTGGATTTGACATCATTTGTTTTGGTTTAGATATAGAGATTCTTCAACATCCAATCATGGCACACATCCTGAGACAGATTGGTTCATCACTCTTCATAGGGTTTCTTCGACATTGTCCTTTGGTACCATTTCTTACCAAGGGGAGGAATATCATTTTCCACTTCAGGATCTCCTTTTGGATTCTACATCAGGCATCTACCATTGTGAAAAAAGTTTCTTCATTATGGGGAGGCCTTCTTCTCTCTTTCTATCTCTCCTATGGAGACCATTGTACATGTACTTACATGATAGAAGTTGTCTATGGGGGGTATCATGTAATCCACCTCCTATCCTTCTTTCATTAGTACATCATATTCCTTTTTTGTATTCTATTTTGGGGAGGAGTTTTGTTCCCATTGGGTTTTCTCCTTTACCCTATTTCATTTAGTTTGCATTGCTTTTATAAATGGGTACCTGATCAGGCCTAGCTGTTGGGACCCATGTTTAATTTCATGCATTGTAGTTACTTTTGCTTGCTTTCACATGTTTGTAGTTGCACTCTTTCTCCTCTTAAGGGGGGGTGTTAGAGTAAAGGTTTTAACTTAATAATGTTAATTAAGTTACTTTTATTCCTCTCTTAAGATTTCACTTTATTTTGCATATTGTGACATTTTAATAATTATATTAATTATTAAATGTCTACCTATTAGGGTTAATTTTAGGGTTGCACAGTCTCCTTTCATAAGGATTGATCACTTTATTTTATTTAAAAACTCTGATTAATACATTTTTTAGCTTTTAGAGCATCCTTTCTTTTTTGTCTTGAATATCTTCTTCTGTGATAGGTTATTTACATGCAGGTGATCTTCGGGCTGTGTGAAGTTGTATTTCACAAATTCTACATTAATGTGTACCAAAATAAGTTAGTCACAACATAGTGAGGACCTAAATCAACATCCTCGAATACACCAAAATATACAAGATTAATCCATAAGGATCCACAACACGCTACCACCATCATGTCGGCCAAGAACATGAAAACTCGAATACACAAAGAAAAATCTTCGATGATGAACACACCAATCAATGCGAATGTACCACATTGATAGAGAACAATCTAGAAACATCATTGAACACCTCAGGAATGTACACAATAACTCAGTTCACTAGAATTGTAATCTCATCTTTGAGAAACACCTGCTATAGTAACTGAATAACTGTAGGAACACATAACTTCATAAATTCTTGAATTCTTGATGCACACCTCTCAAAATTTTAGACAACATACTAGATAGGCTCAGAAATAAACCCTTTAATGCATGCCTTCTGACCATCAATGTATATAAATTTTCATCACTTCGACCTTCTCAGCTTCACTGGCTACCTGGAATATATTTATTACAATTTTCTCAATATCCTCGACATATACAACCTTCAATCCATTAATGCTAATAGTGTTGACATAAGTGACAACCACATATCAGCAAAACAAGCACAACATCCAATAGCCAAAACACTCACATTAGGCCTCGAATGCTTGCAAATCAATAATAACCTAACAAAGTCTTACAATAGTGTCGTGAAGTGTTGTAACACATGTCCTCACTTTTCTAGGATTTTTCCACAATAATTCACCTAAATAACCCCTTTCCAAGCCTTAGTCTAAAGTGTTGTGAAATTTTGTAACACATTTCCACACTTTCCTAGGCTTGTCATCACTAAATAAACCCTTTCCGATGAAAAAATGGCCCCTTGATGCACTTATAGGCCCTATTTAAGTGTGTTTTGGGAGACAACCCCGTTAATCAACAATAAACACCTCCCAATTTTTGACTACCACTTGAATTTTTCCATGTGGAATAAAGCACTACCTTGGGTGACTTAGTCCCATTTGACATAAAATTCAAAATTAAAACAAAATTCTAATGGGACTTTACCTCCAAAATCCTAAGGTCGACTCGTGATGTGTTATTTTTGGGGAATCAGGGCATCACATATATATATAAAGTTTTTTATCCTCATTTTACCTCTCCTACTCACACATACCATCTTTCATCTTCACAAGCACTCAAGCAACCTATCTTCTCAAGCAAGCATTCAAAAACTAAGCACTTCAAGCAACACCTATTGGAGGTGGTTCTTGCATATCTTCAGACTTCTTCAACAAGGGCTTGGTGAGTGATTGTACTTGCATTCTATTTGATCATCTTTCCATTTTATTCTATTTCATTTGGGTTTGGTTACCAATATGGGGTTTGACTAAGGAAAACCTCTATTCTCGAACCCCTAACCTTTTCCTTCTCTTTTCATGTGTGCTTTGCAGGTTTGTATGCAAATTAGTCAAGGAGAAAAGTGTTGAAAAGGTGTAATAATTCCATCCATATCATTCCAAGTCAAGAAACCATAAAAGGAGGTAAAAGACAACTTGCATGTGGTTTTTTGAAGATTTAGACATGGTTCCTTGTCAAAAGCAGAAGTACAATTGGGCATCTACAGATTACAGCCTCAAAAATCCTGAAAGCTCTAGGTGACTAAGTTGCCATAATTGGTGAATTAGTCCTAGTACTAGGCCTGAAAAGTGGTTTCTATGTTTTTGGATACCCTTTTGCCAGAAACCTATTATGGAAAAGTTTCTTGGGAGGAGGAATAAGTTGCCCATTCTAACGTAAGTGTCCCAGTAAGAATTTTCAAAAAATTCCAGAGGACTCCAAAGCTCCTCTTTATCAACCTTTAGTTTCCAGGTGCACCATTTTTGTATCTTCAAATTTCTTTACAACTTGCATATATTTTAGCTCATTCTTAGGACATTGCATGTAGTTTTCATTTACATTAGTTTACATTTAATATCTATTTTGTTTCATTACATTGTAAAACTTAGGCACACACATCACACCCATTGCAAACCCCCAAATCTTTGAATGAACTCACCAAGAATACCTTAGTGCGAAAGAGAGGAACTATTCCTCAACGTAGCTCCTAGGTGAAATACCCTAGGGCATCATTGGGAAATCCTCTTTACCTAAGGAATACATTTTTTTGGTGGTTTATTTTGGTGAACCCAACCTTAGAACTTTTTTTTTCACTTCTGTATTTGAATTTGAATCCTAGGAAAAAGCTTCCATTACATTAGGGTTTTGCATTATTTTGCATTCTAGGGTTCTTGAAAGTGAATTAGCACAAATTTCATGATAACTTGCATTTTTCATTACATTTTCATTGAAAAAGTACAAAAAATTATACATCTGCATTTGCATTCTGTGGTTGCATCAAAGAAGCATACAAATCATAAAAAACAAGTAAAAAATTCTAAACAATGTCAAAAAAGTTAGTGTTGGGACTAATTCGCCACACTGGGAGACTTAGTACACTTGCACCATTTACACTATAATTCCTAGCATTTTCAAAGCATTTTCTACACTTCTATTTTCTGTTTCTGCATTTTTGTATTTTTTTCCATAATTTTAGTTATAAGCATTTTAGTATCCTTTGCTTGCATTGCATTTGCATCCACCCCACCTTTCAAAAAATTTGCATGAGTGTTTGGTGTCTTATAATTGATACTTTGGTGAGAAAAAGTTCAAGACTCATGGAATCTCATGAAAATACACTTGTTGTAGATCTTGGGATATCTCAAACTTCTACTCCTAGTATTGCAACTAGTATACTAGGCCTGGAAACTACCTTTAGTGACTCTTTGCATTTAGAAAACATGAATACTGAACCTAAACATGATAATTTCCCACATGAAAAGATATTTCACGTTGATGCAAACCTAACTGACCTCTAATATGAACTGAGCTTTGAAAAAATTTCTGCCACTGCTATCCCCACCATAGAAAACATTCACCATATGCTTGACAATGATGATGGCCTAAGTGTTGTGAAGAAAATTATCAAAATCTATCAAAAACATGTCTCTTCCACATCTATGGCCTCTCAACCAACCACCCCTATTGTTAGCCAAGGTGAACCTCGTACTCCTCCATTCCTACCTATGCTTCCCCTAATGTCATAACCACAATGCAACCAGTTAGCAATGTGATTCCTTCCCTTGGTATTCCTACTAATATTCGTACCTTCTTTGTGGCACCAAATGATTTATCTTCTTCCAACATACCATCCATTAGTATTCTCTTCACTTTCCCTCCCACCCTGGAACACTACTTATACCAAATCCCCTCTTAACACAACTTTTCCACATAGTCTCCTCCATGCAACAAAAAATTTCTATCATCCATCAAAACCAACATGGTTCAGCCACATACTATGTCTGCAACAATCCCTTATCCTTAGACATCTTGCAAAACCCAATGCTGCAAGGAATAGAAATACCTAGATTTGAGAAGTATGGAGGGAAAGGTGATCCTTCTAATCACGTTAATGCTTACACTTCTCTATTTAGCGTCTTTTCTCTTGACGATAAATTTCTAGCTAAACTGTTTCTGAGAACCTTAAAAGAAATAGCCTTAGATTGGTTTTTTTCCTTACCAAACAATTCAATTCATTCAATCAATGAACTTGTTCATGCCTTTCTCAACCATTTCCAAGTGCATATGAATCCTAAAAATACCTTGGCCGATTTGATGAGATGTAAGCAAAACAATGATGAGAAGGTCACAAACTTTATCTTACGTTATCAATAAATTTTATTCCAAATTGACATCAAGATGCTTGATACACATTTGCAAAAGATGTTTACCGAAAACCTATACACCCACCTTCAAGAAAAACTCACCATGATGAAGTTTCCTTCCTTCATGCATTTATTCATAGTTCTCTATGATTATAACAATTCAACTAGCAGTCGTGATACACAATCCACTTCTAGTCAAATTGAGAATTCTAACACTACTAGCCAAACCAACTCACAACCATTTCAAAATCCAAATAAAGGGTTTTAATGATAAAGGAAATAAGTCTATTGCACCCCCAAACCAAAATTTATAGATTTTCGCCAGTCCCATGCCTAAACATAATGTTTCCTTTGTCAAAGCAAGTGAAATTTCACAGAATGACATTATGAATGTTGATACATATAATGAACATTGTGATCTTGTTTCGAATGCAACCCATGTCAAGCCTATGGATGAGATGGTAGGTGCGATAGATGTTATCCATCATAAGCACCAAACTAAAACATCTCTTGATATTAATTTTTCACCTCAAGAAATAATCAAAAATCTTCCTGATGGTCCTCTCTACATAGCCGACTAAATCTATGATAAGCCCACTAATGGGATACCCATAGATCCCGCCTGTGGAGAGAATGTGATTACATAAGATTTTTTGGTACTACATTATCTCTATCAAGATGTTTATATAAAAACTAATGCATGGATCAAAACATAACAATTTTTCTTTCCCTATGATTGGATCGATCGCCCTTCCATTACAAAAATGCCCCAAGACATTGGATGTTGCATTCTCTATCATCCCATAGTTGGACCAATTTCGTTTATGGCTAGGCCACCCATGGATTTGCTAAATGAAAGCGGCCCCCTTAGATCTTCACAAATGTTTGAAGCTTCCCTTTGACAATTAAATATTCACCGTCCACCATAATGGCTTCAATCCCTTATCTTCCAAAGGAAAAGTTTCCTTAGAATCCTTTTGGCCTGAGCCCATGAAACCCATCACTCGCTAAAGAGATTTATTTTTCATTTCCTATTAGAAGATTAAAGAAAAGAAAATCTTTGAATTATCTCTTTTGCAACATGACCCCCTCAACTTTTGAAACTCCTATCCTTGATGAAACCATCATACAACCCAACTCAGACCTGCCTAACTAGACAACACTTGAAACCTCCTCTACATCATATAAGAGGCCTAGATATCATGATAGTATTTCCATCCTACCTCCTTGCATCAAACAAGTTTATAAATCCAAGGAGAAAATGGTTGAACCACCTATAGTTCCTCCCATTCCTCCCCTAGGGATGAAAAAAAACCTATGGTAGATCAGCCTTCTCCTTTTAAGATGCAAATCATGTGATGAGGAAAATATTGAAAATTATAATTCATATTTTTCAGAAGCACTACTTGACGACCCTCCTCCCGAACCACCACAACCTGATCCTACACCCCCATCACAACTAATATTACATGCTTCAATTGATAATTTCATTCACCCTCCTATTATTTATTGGCCGCAATAGGGCAGACAACTGAGAGGGGGAGTGAATCAGTTGTCACAAAATTTCAAATTTATTAACTTTGTTAACCCTTATTCTCAGACCTAATTAATAACAATGAAAGCATAAATAAACAACACATCATAAATACACATAACACCAAGATTTTTGTGTGGAAACCCTGTTAGGGGAAAAATCACGATGGATGTTAATCCATAATTTTATACTTTGTTAAAAGTATAAGAAGAATAAATGGGAATGCACATGCATTCAAACACACTGCCTAAAGCTCACTACTCAGATACAAACAAAGACTCACTATCTTACAAAAATATTTAGATTAAATCCATCTAAAGAATTTGAACTTAGAGAGTAGCATTTGCTAATACCTGATTACAGTTCTAGTTAAGCACATGAACACTTCTTCACTTTTATTCACTCTTCTTCACACTCTACTTTGCCTTCGAATGATCTAATCTTTATTCACACATAGCACTCACAGAATTTGCATCATACACACCAAATGAGATAAAAAATTGCTCATATATATCCACAACAAGTAATTACATTGCTTCATGTTGGCTTGAACAAAATAATATAATGAATGCAAACTGCTGGCCCAAAACAATAAAGATTATTAATGCAAATCAACCAAGGTCAGACACAACATAGTAGAGACCCAAAAAAATGTCCTTGAACACAAAACACCTTCAAATATATTTCCTCGAAGATCCATAACATGCTATAATAACCCTATCATCCATGAACATGAAAATCATGAATACACAAGAGAAAATCACGGATTGTGAGCACAACGATCAATGTAGATGTGTAACACAAATAGAACATGATATACAAAAATCCACAAACACCATAGGAACATATACAACAACTCAGATCGCTAGAATCACATTATCTTCTTCTAGGAACACCAACTTCAGTAACAAAATAACTGTTGAAACACAAAAACTCATAGCTTTCTCAAATCTTCATGCACACCTCTAAAAATTTCGGTGGATAAAATAGATAAGATTTTAAAAAAACCCTTTAATCCACAACTTCTCACTATTAACGCACTAAAGTTTCCATCATAGTGATCTTCACTACTTCACAGACAACTTGCAACTTATTTTATTACAATTTTATGAATATCCTCGACATATATAGTCTTAAAGACATTAATGCTAATAGTGTTGACATCAATGACAACCAAATATCAGCAACACAACCACAACATCCAACAATCTCCCCCTATTGGTATTGATGGGAACACATGATGTGAAAAACACCATCAATGCAACAAACTTCAACACTTACTCCCCCTTAGGTTCTTACTCTTCTCTCATGACTTCTTCCAGATTTTTTCACATTATTCTTCTCCCCCTTTGACATCAATGAAAAAGATACAAAATCTCTTAACCACATTTGAATCTTTTGAGTACCCCCCCTAATTAGTAGCCGCACAACATCAATCCAAATCAAGATATGACTGTGAAATGCTCAGACTGATGCAACGTCTTGAATATTAGTTTTGATTAGGAGGGGTAATCACTCCTAACTTCCCTCTGAGATACTCAAAATTATCCTTAGGCAATGGCTTAGTAAATATGTTTGTAATCTATTCCTTAGTAGGCACATACTTTAGTCTGACCTCCTTATCACTCACCTTGTCTCTCAAAGAGTGGTATTTGATAGATATATGCTTTGTCTTTGAATGCAACACCAGATTCTTAGAAATTTTAATTGCACTTGAATTATCATAGAATATAGCAATAGGTTCATCATACACAACTCCAATATCTTTCAACATTTTCTTCATCCATAATACTTTAGTACAATTGTTAGTAGCAAAAATGTATTTTGCCTCTACAGTAGACAAAGAAATGGCATTTTTCTTTTTACTTAACCATGAAATCAACTTCTTTCTCAAGAAAAATGTGCCACCACTGGTACTTTTCTTGTCATTCACACCTCTTGCCTAATCAACATCAGTAAAGGCACTTAAAGTAAGATCATAATCTTTAGGATTCCACAGGCCAAAATCAATTGTTCCCTTCAAGTATCTAAAAAATTATTTTTATATAGAAAAAGCATGAGATTCCTTAGGTTCAGCTTGAAATCTTGCAATAATACATACAACATTCATGATATCAGTTCTAGTTTGATTTAAATAAAGCAATCCACCAATCATTGATTTGTATCTAGTCTGATTTTCCTTCGGAGAATCATCAATTGTTGTCAACTTACATTTGGTCACCATGGGTGTACTGACTAGCTTTGACTCTTCCATAGCAAAATTATTTAACAATTCTTTCACATATTTGGAATGAGATATAAAGATCCCTTTATCTAACTGAGTAATTTGCAATCCCAAAAATAATTTCATCTCTCCAATCATTGAAATCTCAAATAAACTCTACATCTCATTAGCAAACTTCATGCACAAACCATCATCTCCTCCAAAAATGATATCATCAAAAAAGAATTCCACAAACAAATCTTTATCATCATCAATCTTGAAATACAAATTACTCTCAACAATACCTTTGTTAAATCCATGCTTCAACAAATACTTATCTAATTTGGCATACCAAGCTTTGGGGGCTTGCTTGAGTCCATACAATACTTTCTCTGACTGACACACCATATCTCCTTGATTAGTCAATTGAAATCCATTAGGTTGCTTAATGTACACTTCTTCTTCCAATTCACCATTTAGAAATGCTAACTTGACATCCATCTAATAAACCTTGTAGTTTTTGTAAGCAGCATAAGAAATAAACAGTCTCACAACTTCAATTATAGCAACAGGAGAAAAAGTCTCTTCAAAGTCAACTCCTTCCATCTGAGGATATCCTTTGCATACTAGTCTTTCTTTGTTTCTGATAACTTCACCTTGCTCATTCAGTTTGTTTCTAAAGACCCATTTAGTTCCAATTACATTTTTATCCCTAGGTCTAGGAAGAAGATTCCATGTATTATTCTTCTATATTTGCTATAGTTCTTCTTTCATTGCTTCAATCCAATGCTCATCTTTTCATGCTTCATCTACATTACTTGGCTCAGTCTTTGATATCAAACAGTATTCTTCTGCAATTATTCTCGTAGTTTGGACACCTTTGTTCTGATCACCCATAATATCATTTTCTAAATGATTTAATCTCACATACCTTGGAGTCTTAGGTTGTTCTTGAATTTTAGGCTCTTGTGATCTCTCTTCTTCACTTTCACTAGTTTCTCCTTCTTCTTGATCTTCTTGATTCACTGAAACGATCTGAACTTGATTTGAGGTCTTATCTTTTTTTGTACTATCATTTTGATCATTAGAATCATATCCACAGGTTCTATATGGTCTAGCAATGGGTATGTGTAGGATCATGATGGGCCAAAAAGTGGAGATATCTAAGTGATATGATGGCCCATGTGGCTGACGACTTTTTTTTTACCCAAAATTGATGAAATGAAAAGGGTTTTAA
The DNA here is from genome assembly GCA_007115665.2 of Sequoiadendron giganteum. NCBI lineage: Eukaryota > Viridiplantae > Streptophyta > Pinopsida > Cupressales > Cupressaceae > Sequoiadendron > Sequoiadendron giganteum. The sequence goes on along the minus strand of CM021110.1, from coordinate 428,265,158 downwards.
AAGGAGATTCTCAGCTTTCCACCAATATAAATTATGCTTTACTTTGAATTTAATAAATAATTATTATTCATTTTCTATTTGAATTACGAATAAATTCCTCATTGATAGGCTAATTGAAAAACATCTATAACTTTCAAACGGTATCACATTTTTGGAATCCAAAACATGCTTCACATACTATAAGATTAAAAAAATGAAAATTGAATTTCATGAAGTTTTGACCAAGTTAAGGTGGTTAGACATATGAGTTTTTATATTTTTTAAAATTTGTAATAAAAAAATCATAATTAATTATTTAATTGGAAAAAAAATTACAAAAAAATATGCATCACATTGGGACATGAGTCCCCTACTTATATCTGAAATCTTATAAAAAAATATTATCATTTTATTGTGGTTAGGGTGGTTAGATAGACACCTACTTCATATTTTTTCCTTGATATTTAAGTACTACTCCATTGAAATTTCAAATTTTCACCAAATAGATTTAAAAAAAATAAATAAACCTAGTAGTTTAGAAACTACATTCAATTTTCTACAAATTCTATTCTTACATATTTTTGAAATAATATAGATAACTTATTCAAATTTTTACGTCAAGTTACCTAACTCTAGTTTTTTGAATTTTATTGCCACTTAAGGGCCTGGTTTTTCCATAATGATCCTGCACATACCCCAATGTCTTCATCAACCTAAACATTTGTAATTTCAACCATTTCTTCAATCTCTTGTTGTAGCACCAGTAGGCCTTTCTCTTAGTAGAATAATCAAGAAAGATTCCTTCATAACTTCTAGCATCAAACTTTCCTATATCTTCGTCTCTTTTGATGTAGCATTTACTCTCAAAGATTTTAAAATATCTAATAGTAAGCTATGACCAAACCATGGCTCAAAAGGGGTCTTAATAGTATCACCTTTGATTTGTACCCAACTGAGGATATAAACAGTAATACTTGTGCAGCTTCTCTCTAATAGATATGAGGAACATTTCCTTCCAGCATCATAGTTCTAGCAGTATCTTGAACTGTCATGTTCTTCCTTTCCACAACTCCATTTTGTTGAGGGGTCTGCAATGCATATAATTATCTCTTAATCCCATGTTCTTCATAGAAAAAACTAAACTCATCGAAAGTGAATTCACCACCTCTATTTGATCTTAGATACTTAATCTTTAGACCAATCTCTTTCTCAACAATAGCCTTAAAGATCTTGAACTTCTCTAGAGCTTTAGATTTCTCCCTTAAGAAAGTGACCCACATCATCCCAGAATAATCATCAATAAGAAACACATGAAATACCTGTAACCTTGCAAACTTATGATTCTATCAGGACCATACAAGTCACTATGCACAAGCTCCAATAATTCATTTGAACAATGTTGTTTGCTCCAAAATGAAATTCTAGTTTGCTTTCCTAATTGACATTCCTTGCATATGTCATTAGTAGGCTTTACCAACTTAGGAAGATCTCTCACTGTATGAGTAGAAATTATCTTGATAATACTATCAAAGTTTACATGACACATTCTCCTATGCCACAACCAACTTTCATCAACTTGAGCAATCAAACAACTTTTACTAATAGCATTTAGGTGAAAAATGTTACGTTTTTTTTTTATACCTGAAGCAATCACATTTCCAGAACTTCCCAATATTCTACACTTTCCATACTTGAATAGAAGATTGTATCCCTTATCAACCATCTGTCCAACACTCAAAATATTATGCTTCAAACCTTAAACATAAAGAAACTCATCAGTATTATGCTAACCATCAAAAGAAATACATCCTCTGCCATGGATTATACCACCATTATTATCACAAAATCTTATAACACCACCATCATACTTAAAATCCAGGCTCACAAATTTCCTTTTATCACTTGTCATGTCATGTGAACATCCACTATTAATTACTCATTCATCCTTTTCTTCAACTCGAGTAGCTAGGCCTTTATCCACATTTTTACAACTAGTAGATTCAATAAACATAGGTTTTGTAGACATGCAAAATTGACATCATACATCTCGATGTTCATACATCTCGCTCTAACATCGTGCATCGAATTCTCCTATTAATCAATTAAGACAATTTATTGATTAATTTCCTAAGGTTCATTAAATAAATTAATTTATTTAATCAAATCCTTAAAGTTCTTCTCATTTGATTTAATAAATCAAACTGATTTAATCAAATGTCAAAATCCCTAAAATCTCCTAAGTTAATTAATCTAAATTAATTAACTTCTAATCATGATTATCATTCTCCAGCTTTTGACTCAACCAGAGTCAAATCCAAACTCCTAACTAACCCACCCACTTGCACCAATAAATCATTTATTTGATTTATAATTCCTCTAATTACATTCAAAATGGCATCAAAATGGAATATTCTTCCATTTTGAATCTTCCCCCCAAAAGGGACTTGTCCCTTCCAACAAGGTTTTAAATGCTATTTGCACAAGTCAACATAGCATTTATTACACCTTTCATCCCCCCAAAACATGTCAAGTCATGCAAAATTCAAATTCAAATTGGCACATTGGCCAAGACTTGCACATTCCTCACCCTCTCACAACTTGACAAGTGGCACCTTGTCATTGGCTTGTGAATTATCCCACATTCATCTAAAATCACTCAATCTCCTACTCTTGAATCTATAAAATGCAAAGCATTTCAACACAAATCATCTACAACAGCCACATATCCAAGCATCTACACTATAGGCAACTTGAGTTCAAGCATCTCATTGTCTATATCATTATCTTGGCAATCTAAGCTTATCAAGGATTGGGAAAGGGCTCTTTCACATACTCAAAGAGCACCAATCCAATATGGGATAGTTTTATTTCATATCTTACATGTTTTGTTCATGTTTAGTTACATTTGAATTATGAAATAATATCTCATAAGGATGTGATTTCTGTTATTTTGTTTGTATCATGGTGCTAACACACTTGCAGATTTTCATGTCTTACAGGTTTATTTTCCTTGATAGCAATAAACACAAACTCATTTTTAGTTACATTCACTTTATCAGATTTATCATCTGTCACATCTTCATCAACAACATAATAACACTTCTTTTGAAATCTAGGCTTGTTATATCTTGGCTTAGGGACTCTTTCTAGACACGTAGATGCAAAATGACCTATCTTACTGTAGGAAAAAAATTTAATAGGAAACTTTCCTTTATACTTACCTTCTCCTCTGACTTCTCTTTTTGACAATAAGTGCTTCAAGCTCATTCAGTTCTCTTTCTTCTTCTCCAATCTGTCTGATTTCTTCTTCATACTTGAATACCTTTCTAGAATAAATTTCACCCGGATCATATCTTTTCTTGTGTCTTCCGGAGGTAGTAGCTTTGAATGTAGATTCTATCTTAGGAAGGGAATCACCGAATTCACTCAACTCAAAAGCAGTAAGTTTACCAATCAACTTATCTCTAGTTACATTTGTCATAGTCCTAAGCTCATGAATAGTTGTAGCTTTAACTTTTTATGAATCAAGCAAGGATCTAAGCACTTTAGGAATAATATTTGATTCATCCAATTTTCCACCAACACATCTAATACCACACAAAAGTTCATTCACTCATTGCATGAGAGTAGTAATATTCTCATCATTGCCCATTTTTCAATAGTTCATATTTCCCTTTCAGACTTTGTAGCTTAGCAATCTTCACATTAGAATCACCTTCATACAAAGTTTCCAACTTTTTCTAGATCTCATAAGCAGTCTTCATATCCATAATATTTGTCATCTCAAAATTAGTCAAAGCACTCAACAATGCTTGCTTAGCCCTGATATCGTATTCAACATCCCTAATCTCAGCAGTAGTAGTAGGACCACTTTGAGGAATACCATCTATATTACTTGTAATATTCCAGTAAGATTCACCAATGAATCTCAGATGACACTCCATTCGAGTCTTTCACAGAGAATAGTTTTTTTCCATCAAATCCTAGATTGTCCTTCTTATATGTCGCCATCCCAGATCACCTCAAGCTATTAAACTTCTTCCAAGGAACTCGCTCTAATACCAATTGTTTCCAACACAAGGACAAATAATTGAGAAGGGGGGGGGGGGGTGAATCAGTTGTCACAAAATTTCAAACTTATTAACTTTGTTTACCCTTATTCTTAGATCTGATTAATAACCATGGAAGCATAAATCAACAACATATCAAAATACACATAACACCACGATTTTTGCATGGAAACCATGGTGGAGGTTAATCCACAAGCTTATACTTCGTTAAAAGTATAAGAAGAATAAATGGGAATGCACATGCATTCATGTACACTGCCTAGAGCTCAATGCTCAGATACAAAGGAAGACTCAGTGTCTTACAAAAATATTTAGATTAAATACATCTAAAGAATTTGAATTGAGAGAGTAGCATCTACTAATGCTTGATTGCAGTTCCGATTAAGCACATGAACACTTCTTCACTTTTCTTCACTCTTCTTCACACTCTAATCTGCCTTCAAATGATCTAACCTTTATTCACACATAACACTTGCATACTTCGCATCATATACACCAAATGAGATAAAAAATCGCTCATATATATCCTTAACAAGTAATTACATTGCTTCATGTCGACTTGAAAAAAATAATAGAAAAAATATAAAATGTTAGCCCAAAATAATAAAGATTACTAATGTGAATCAACCAGGGCTAGCCACAACATAGTAGAGACCCAAAAAAATTTCCTCGAACACAAAACACCTTCAAATATTTTTCCTCGAAGATCCACAACACGCTATAATCACCCTGTCGGTCATGAACATGAAAAATATGAACACGCAAGAGAAAAACATGGATCACGAGAACACTGATCAATGTGGACATGTAACATTGTTAGAACATGATCTAGAAACATCCATAAACATCATAGGAACATACACAACAAATTAGCTTACCAAAATCACATTATCTTCTTCCAGGAACACCAACTTTATTAACAAAATAATTGTCAGAACACAAAAACTCATATCTTGCTCAAATATCCATGCAAACCTTTGAAATTATTGGTGGATAAACTAGATAGGCTTGAAAAAAAACCCTTTAATCTGTAACTTCTCACCATCAATGTATTGAACTTTCCATCATATTGATTTTCACTACTTCATAGACAACCTCCAACTTATGGGTAAACCCACAAAAGTGGTCTACAATTCCAATGAGAAAGAAAAAGTTGCAATAAATAACCCCATGCAAAAAAATTTGGGTTTTGGGGGTTTGAACGAACTTTTGGTTTGAGCGAACCCAAATGGGGTTGGATAGAACCCCCCTTCAAGAGAACCCATTTAATTTCTAGTCCCACATTTCCTGAAAAAATAAGCAAAAAAAGTGCTTGTGGAAAGGGGGTTCGAATGAACCAATGTTTGAATGAACCCTGGTTCAAGTGAACCCCTAGGGGTTCACTAGAACCCCCTATTTCCCCCATTCTCCCCTCTTGCCACCAATAAACTCCAAAAAAATTCCCTTCGAAGCTCGGGTTGAGGATGAAAATGGAGGAGACTTCACAGACCCAACTCGATCATGGTAGTCCTCAAAACGAGCTATCCAACAAATATAATTCTAATATGTTTTGGTTTTATTATGTATTTGGTTTTTTAATTTGATTAAACATAGGTTTTTCACCGAAAATCAAGCTCTGTATTTTGCACATGTATAAAAATGGCAGATTTTCAAAATAAAATTCTAAAAAGTATGTGTGGGCAAAGTAGCAATGTTCTTGATCCAGTAAAAAAAATTTGAACTTCGATGCATAAAATAAAAGTTATGTTGTATACGATCCACTTATGTTTGAATTGTAATTGGTTTGACTTTGAAACTTGAGTAAGGAAAAAATATTCAATAAAACACTATGAAACCAAATGAAAGGACTAGATATTGTAGTTACAAAATCTAAATTTGAAAAAAATAGAATTTTATGGGTATATTCAAGATCATCATGGAAAAAACATGCCCTTAAGTGGCTACGAAAATTCAAAAAATCTGGGTTAGGCAACTTGACATAAAAATTTGAATGCGTTATCTATATTATTTCAAAAATATGTAAGAATAGAATCTGTAGAAAATTGAATGTAGTTTCTAAACTACTAGATTTATCTAAAAAAATAAAAATCTATTTGGTGAAAATTTGAAATTTTAATGCATTCGTACTTAAATTTCAGGGAAAAAATAAGAAGTAGGTATCTGTCTGACCACCCTAACCACAATAAAATGATAACATTTTTTTATAATATTTTAGATATATGTAGAGGACTCATGTCCTGATGTGATGCATACTTTTTTGGTAATTTTTTTCCAAGTAAATAATTAATTATGAATTTTTTAATACAACTTTTAAAAAATATAAAAATTTGTATGTCTAACCACCTTAGCTTGGTCAAAACTTAATGAAATTTTATTTTTCATTTTTTAATCCTATAGTATGCGAAGTATAGAATATGACACATGTTTTGGATTCAAAAAATGTGACACTGATTGAAAGCTATATATATTTTTCAATCAGCCTATCAATCAAGACTTTAGTCATAATTCAAATAGAAAATGAATAATAATTATTTATTAAATTCAAAGGAAAGGATAATTTATATTGGTGGAAAGCTGAAAATCTCCTTTAAAAACCCTTTTTATCATCAATTTTGGGTAAAAAAAAAGTCGTCAGCCACATGGGCCATAATATGACTTACATATTGCCACTTTTTGGCCTATCATGATCTTGCACATACCCTTATCCTTCATGGGAAAAAAGTTATGTTGTATATAGTGAGCGTCACTCCTTAAAAATGTTGTTTACTAAAATGAACTAGTTTTCGGAGGAGACAGAAAAATAAGTGCAACCTGATTCCAATTTTGTAGAAAAAAATATATTTAGAATCTATAGACAAAATGTCACAAATCACTAGTTTGCATCATCTTCAAATTCTTCATGGTTTAGTTGCTATAGGTGCCCGAAAGTGAAGATTTAGTTAGAAAAAAATATTTTAATGTCCAGTTTGGCCAAAAATTGTAAACTAGTATTGTGAGATCACCCTTATTTTATTACAATTTTCTCAATATCCTCAACATATAAAATCTTAAAGACATTAATGCATATAGTGTTGACATCAATGAGAACCACATATTAGCAACACAACTGCAACATCCAACATTATCATCAATCTATATGATGATGAGGAGGAGACTGCTAAGATAGATGAAGAGGTGCATAACACTTTGAATACATTATTTTCCTCTTCATGAGCCTACATGATAAGTCTCCTCGGATGAACATTGAACTAGAGACTAGTTTTGCAATTGTTGTTGTCCCTCTAGCTAGTCGCCCACCCAAATTTTATATTGAGAAAGATTGGGAGATGGATGAATTGCTTGATGATTGATACACATTTTACGTCCTAGTATTTTATCTTTCTTTCGCATATTTTTTTGTGTGTGATGTGTTCTCCCTTAAGTTTTTATGTTTGATGTTCCCTCTCTTTGTGACATTCTTCTATTTGTCTCTTCATTCCTCTATATGTCGTGACTTTTCTTTTGCTTTTTTCCTTTTTCTTTTCACCTTTCTTTTAGGGATGATGCAAGGCATTGATACCACAATACATCTCCTTCATGTTGACCCAAAAGGCTCTTTTCCTTTTCTTCTCGCTTTTCGCCTTCCTTTTGGGGATGATGCAAGGCATTGAGACCACAATGTCTCCTTCATATTGACCCAAAAAGGCTCTCTTCATTTCTCTTTTTTTCTTTTTCTTTTATTTTTCCTTTTGGGGACGATGCAAAGCATTGAGACACCCTATGTGTCTTCCATGTTGACCTAAAATGATACTTTCTTTTTCTTTGTTTTCCCTCTCTTTCTGTCCTTCTTCTAGTTCTATGTATTTGGGGGAATGATGGTAGTTTCGAGCTCTCTTTAAACAAACATTGTAACAACGAAGATACTGATCCCAAATCCATACATCCCTTATGTGTTTGGCGTTTTTCATTTTGGGGCAACCCCTTCCTTTTCATTTTTCTATCTTCCCTTTTTCTTTGCATGATGAAGACTTACTTAGAAACATATCACTTAGCATAGGGATTTCCTAGATTGTCTCTCATGTCTTTCTTTCTTCTTCAAATTTTTCACTTCTCTACTTTAAAGTAATTGCTCACAGTATGATGTTTTGCAATTCCTTTAAAGTGGGGGCATACATTAGCACTATTTCTCTTTTGCATTTTCCTTTTTTTTATTGGTTCTCAGTATAGCCTTATTGCTTCATATGATGCACATTTCTTCCTTTGTGGATGACATTGGGTGCAATGTCCTTCATGAAAGTGATCTATCTTATCATATTGCATTCCTCTTAGTGGCCTGATGCAACACACTATATCCCCTAAGTTGTGAATTTTATTTCCTTTGATTGGTCCTCTCTTGGAGACATTAGAAATAATGTTCCCTAAGTAAAAGACCTTGCATGAACTAAATAAGACTCCTTTGAACATCCCTTTTTCATTTTATGTTTTTTATTTTACATGTTACATTTTTCACTTTGCATACATGACCACCTTGCATAACACAACTTGCATGCATGTGGTGCCATCCTGCACTTGTTCATGAGTTTTAAGTATACAAAGCTTTGCTTGTATCATGAACCAAAAACCCTTGTATTTCGTGGTTCCTTATCAAATTTATCAGGAGGTATAACTTTGGTATGGTTAAGCAGAAATCCCAACTAGTGACATGAATTTCCCCATAGCCACCTATGTGTGTGTGCGTACATACCAGCAATATATTTCTCACCTTTTGGGACTTCTCATCTGGCGGACAACCAAAATTTTCGTTTCCCTAGAGTGAGTACATTTCCTTTCGAAGAAACAGCCTACATCTGATCCACAGCTAGTTGGACAATCAATCAAAGCTTGATCTGAATTTCCATCTCTTTTCAGTCTTTCACATCAATTCCTTATGTGACCTTTTGTACTAATGTTTGGTTTTCCATGGGATCTTGATCTTGGGGGCTTGATCATCCCTCTTGATTATATTTGTCTCATCTCACTAGAATGAATATATTGGATCCCTTTCAATATTCATGCCTTGGCTACTTTAGTGTGATTTTGAAGCAAGGTCATCCTGTAACTAAAGTGGGGGTTAAAACTTTTTCACTCATTTGGGCCTTTTCCCTTGGATTTTTACCTAGTTTTTCCTAGATCTAATGTGGTAATGTGGCCAACACATTCACATTAGGCCTTGAATTCTTGTAAATAAACAATAACCTAACAAATTCTTACACTATTGTTGTGAAGTGTTGTAACACATTTCCTCACTTTTCTAGGACTTTTCCACAATAATTCACCTAAATAACCTCTTTCCAAGCCTTAGTATGAAGTGTTGTGAAATGTTGTAACACATTTCCACTCTTTCCTAGGCTTCTCATCACTAAATCAACCCTTTCTCATGAAAAAATGGCTCCTTAATGCACTTATAGGCCCTACTTAAGTGTGTTTCAGGAGAATCCCATTAATCAACATTAAACACCTCTCAATTCCTGAATACAACTTGAATTTTTCCAAGTGGACTAAGTCACCACCTTGGGTGACTTAGTCCGATTTGACATAAAATTCAAAATTAGAACAAAATTCTAATGGGACTTTGCCCCCAAAACCCTAAGGTTTGTCTATGATGTGTTATTTTTGGGGAATTAGAGCATCACATGTATATATAGGGGTTTTTATCCTCATTTTACCTTTCCTACTCACACATAACATATTTCATCTTCACAAGAACTCAAGCAACCTATATTCTCAAGAAAAAATTCAAGCACTAAGCACTTCAAGCAACATACATTGGAGCTAGTTCTTGCATATCTTCATAATTATTCAATAAGGGCTTGGTGAGTGATTGTACTTGCATTCTATTTGATCATCTTTCCCTTTTATTCTATTTCATTTGGGTTTGATTACCAACATGGGGTTTGACTAAGGCAAACCCCTATTCTCTAACCCTAACCTTTTCCTTCTCTTTACATGTGTGCTTTGAAAGTTTGTATGCAGACTAGTCAAGGAGAAAAATGTTGAAAAGGTGTCATCATTCCAAGTCAACAAATCCTAGAAGGATCTAAAAGACAACTTGTAGGCCATTTTCCGAAGATTCGGACACGAGTCTCTGTCATAAATAGAAGTATAGGTGGGACTCTAAATATTCCAACCTTGAAACTCTTGAATGCTCTAGATGGACTAAGTTGCCATCATTGGTGAATTAGTCCTAGTACTAGGCATGCAAAGTGGTTTCTATGTTTCTGGATACCCTTTTGCTAGAAACCTGTTCCGACAAAGTTTCCTGGGAGGATGACTAAGTCACCCATTCTAGTGTAAGTGTCCCAAAAATATTTTTTAGTAGATTCTAGAGGACTCTAGAGCTCCTCTTCATCAACCTTCAGTTTCCAGGTGCACCATTTTTGTATCTTCCAATTTCTTTACAACTTGCATACATTTTAGGTCATTCTTAGGAAATTGCATATCGTTTTAATTTACATTATTTGGTTATTCATAGCTAGTTTATTTCATTACACTGCAACACTTAGGCACACACATCACACCCATTCCAAAACCACAAATCTTTGAATGAAATCACCAAGAATACCTTAGTGCAAAAGAGAGGCACTATTCCTTAACCTAACTCCTAGGTGAAAAACCCTAGGGGCTCATTGGGGAATCATCTTTCCATAAGTAATGCATATTTTTGGTGGTTCACATATATACAATATAGAGTTTTTGTTTCAATTGTTAAAGCATTTTTGAAAGAAGGATTTAGAGGTGCAAATGGAGGACAGGTTTATATTATTAAGTTCAAACATCTTTGTCAAATGTTTAAGAAACCTACAGTGAAGATGAAACTAACATGGGAATATTTAAAAGATAATTCAAGGGGATTTAAAGACACTAGACAAGAGGTTTGAATCATAATTCACATGTTGCAGAATCTAACTCAAGACGAACTTGAGTTCTTTTCTTCCTTGGGAGTATGGTGCAGGGGCACCCTCTAGTTTCATGCCTTCAATAGGAAAAAGCGTCATTTTGTTTTTATTTTGTGGTTTTATCATGTAATAAGGTAATCTAAGACCATTTTAGATCTGTTTTATTAAATATTAGGTTCTAGGTGTGTTGGAGTGTCAAATTGCACAAGTTGTCAACTTTACAAAATATTGTAAAAGTTGCAAAACATGGAGTATGAAGAGTCATAAGTTGTAAATGAGATAATTTTAATATTTATAAGTTGAAAAGTTTGTTGAGAAATTTTTAAAAATGATTGTAAATTTTTTAAAAGGCTTGGTAAGGTCAAAGCCAAGGTGGGAAAGTTATAATTTAAAGAAAAATCAATAAAACTATCTCTACTTCTGCAATTTTGAATGTGACTTATTTGTTCCAAGACTTTGCATAGACTTGTATGGCCTCACCATGACCTAAAAAATATTTTAATTTGTGGTACTATGAATATTATTTATTCTCCTTTTTGTAGCACTCAAATTCATTACGTTTCAAGCAAGTTAGAGCCATTTTACCTCGGGTAGCCTGAAACCCTAGTAGGCCTAATTTGAGGGAGAACAATCCAAATTTGAGTCTTCTGTTCCAAAAAAACCCTACCCCAATTCTTTTTATATTGTAAAAAGCCCAAATGGGTATCTATAATTGTGTTTATATATTTGGTATCAAGTCTTGTCTGAAAATTATGGCCGAAAAACACCAATTTTCTGCTACCATGCCTTAGGTTCCAAAAATAGGACAGTCAAAATTAGGTTTTGTTTGTATAGAAAAACCTACCCTCATTTTGGGATATGTTAAATAAGAGCCAAAAGGTTACTAAAAATTCTTTTATAGTCTAGGTTTGAGGTATGCACGGGAAGTTATGATGGAAAAACAAGTTAGGAAGTACTATTACGAGATTGAGGCCTAATGAATGAAAACCCACCATTTGAATGGTTAGAGATTGAAAGTTTGCTTGTTTGAGGAGTTTTTGGAGTTTTCAACCCTTGCTCTACATCATGATACATCCAACCCTTGACATGATAATGGATCTTGTTTGTTGCAACAATATTCTACAAATCTACCCTTGAATGCCTTAGAAATTCTCTTGAATACTCTATAATGCTCTTGTGAAGTCTTAGGATGCTTGACTCTTGATTTCTAGGTGAATTGTAAACTTTCCAGTATACTGGCTCATAAAAGTTGCTAGGATACTTGAATACTTAAATTTCTAGGAGAAAATATGTGAAATAACCTTGTACTTATACTTGTTTAAGCCAAATTTCTTGAAATTAAAACACTACAAGCTGACATCAGATCAAGGATAACAAAATCCTTCCAAGAATTTGATTTAAATTAGGTCCTAGTTAAAGAAGAACTCATATGCTAGTTGTGGCATATGTGTCTCATTGGCTTAAACACGAGACATAGATTTCTAGGAGTATCTTGTTCAATGTGCAATTTAAAATCAAGTCCCAAGACCTAGGTGGGACTCATATGTCCAAGGTGGCATATGAGTCCTAGATCACTAGATCTGGAACAGATAACCAAAAACATTGAATTATCATTGCCCATTTGTTAAATGTCAAGATTATCCACAAAAACATGTAATTAATAAGGCTTGTGGGCATAAAGAAGCCAAATTTATTAATAAATCCCTAGATTAGTGTGAAAGTGTGAAGATACACTTTACAACACCCTAAATAAGGCACAATAAAGTCCATTTAGTTTAAAAAGGCCCTAAACCTAATGTGAATGTGTAAAACACATTACAACTCAAAATCAAGGCAACATTACACTCATTGTAATATTAATTATTCCCAAATTAAGTGTGAAAAAGGGATACCTTTTTCTACACTACACTAAGAAGAAAATTAAGACTTTTGATTGCTTAAATAATTTTAAGGCTATTATTGAAAATAAAAGTGGGATTATTTTAAATACCATAAAAATAAATAGAAGGGGATAATTCAATTAAAATATATCTATTTTTTAACAATATCAGCATCAAGAGATAGGTTACTATAGCTTTTACCACCAAAAAAATTGTAAATTGTAAAGGGAAAGAACCATACCATTATGAAAATGGAGTGAAGTACATTGCAGTAAAAATTTCTTCCAAATTATTATTTGGGTAAAGTAGTGACAGCAAAAATATATATTATAAATCTAATCCCAACAAAATTAGTTTAGAAAATCACTCTAAAGGAAGCTTGGAGTGGTCAAAATACTTCCCTAGCTCATTTCTATGTTCTTGGTTATCCAACATATGTTCCTATTCTAGTTAAGAAGTGGATAAATTTGGATTTGGTATGTAGCATATATACATTATAGTTGAGAAGTGAAAGAATTTTGATTCTAAATCCTAGCATTATATCTTTGTGGGATATTCTTATGCAACTAAAGGGTACATATTCTATAATCTTGACATAAAATATTCATTTTTTGTTAGGATGCAAATTTTGTTGAACACCAATAATAATGGGTATAGAATATGGTAGTATTTAACCTCTTGCCACAAGCTCAGTAGAAGTTTAAACTCCAATAGTAGTGTATCACCAAAAAGGGTAGCCTTTGAAACTTTTTCACTCATCTGGGCCTTTTCCATTGGATTTTGGCCTTGTTTTGCCTTGATCTAGTCTTGAATGCTTGCAAATCAACACTGATACATTTTGACTCAAATTCCAATGAAAGTTTGTCAAAATTTTGATGACCTTTCATCGAAATTATTTCGTCGATTTTTTGATGAAATTTGAAACATTGAAACTCCGAGCCAGCATCGTCGACTAGGTCAGAATTTTGATATTTCAAATTTCATTGAAAAATCGATGAAATAATTCTGATGAAAGTTCGTTGAAATTTCGATGACCTTTCATTAGAATTTGAGTCAAAATGTATCAGTGCAACAACAATCTAATCATGTTTAATAAAGGTTTTCTAAAGTATTGTAACACTCCTTCCTACTTTTCTCAGACCCTTTCAACACAATTCACCTAAATATCCCCTTTTTACCCCTTTTCAAGGCTTGTGCCAAAGTGTTGTAATGTATTTTCACACTTTCCTAGGCTTGTCATCAATAAATTAACCCTTTTTAATGATAAATTGGTCGCATAATGTACTTTTAGGCCCGACTTAAGTGTGTTTCAGGAGGCAAGTCTAATAAACATCATTAAACACCTTTTTATTCCTGACCACCACTTTAATTTGTCTAAGTGGACTAGGTTGCCACCTTGGGCATCCTAGTCCCTTTTGGCATAAAATTCAAAATTAAAACAAAAGCCTAATGCGAATTTGCCTCCAAAACCCTAAGGTCGACCTATCATGTGCTATTTTTAGGAAATTAGGGCATATATTATATAAATAAGGGCTTTCACCTTCATTTCACCCCCCTTAGATCATTTTCATCTTCACAAGAACTCTTGCACTCAATCTTCTCAATCAAGCTTTCAAGAACAAGGCACTTCAAGCAACCTCCATTGGAGTTGGTTCTTGCATGTTGTAGACATCTTCAACTAAAGGTTTGGTTTTTGTATATAGATTTTTCAAAGTGAAAGGTGTTAAAAAGGTGTTGTCAACTAATAAAAGTAATTCAAGTCAACAAAGCCCTAGTTGAAGCTTGGACACCTCTTTCAACCCATTTTCTGCATAATCTAAACCAGACATCTGTCAGGAACTGAAGTGTAGACTAAGGGCTTCCACTTCCACTTCCATATTTTCAGAGATTCAAAAGAGGACTAAGTTTCCAACAATGGCGACTTAGTACCACTGAACGTGTTTTCCATTTTTTTTTGTAGATTTGGATACCCATTTGGCCGAAATGAGCTTTGGTGAAATTTTCCAGATTTGGGACTAGGTCACCCAGAATGGTGTAAGTGTTCCAATAGGCCAAAATTCTAGTTTTCAACTAAATCCTAGGTGAACTCCTTTAGTTTTATTTATTTCCGTGACAATTTCTTTATGTTCCTTAGGTTGTTTGTACATCACAATGTGTTTTCTAGCATAGCTCATTCTCTAAGTTTAGCATTAGTATTCAATAATTTTTATCACTTTCCAACATTTAGATCATTACACTTAGGCATATTTAAATCACACACACATTTCAAACCCTAATATTTGAATGAACTCACCAAAAGCATATCATTAAGTGGAAAGAGAGCCATTCTTCCATCCAAGCTCCTAGGTGAAAAACCCTAGGGGCCTAATTGGGAAATATTCTTTCCCTAATTTCATTTGTTTTTGGTGGATCATTTTGGTGAAGTTGATGTTTGAACACCCTTCTTTTATGATTTAGAGTCCTTCTCACCCTAGATTTAGTTGGCTTTGCATTTTGCATTAGTTCCATTGCATTCTAGGGTTTCACATTTTTGCATGCATGAAAGTGTATATACTTTGAGTTATTGCATCTTAAATCATTGTCATTCATCCACAATTTACACCTACCTTTCCTCTTCTAGTCATCCAACATCATAACCATCAAAACCCGGTTGAAAATTTCTAGAACTTTGAAAAAAAACCTAACTAGGACTAATTCACCATTCTGCATGACTTAGTCCCTATCTAGATTTTTCACTGTCTATTACAACATCAAAAACCTCTTTTTTTTTTGTTTCCTAGACCTCCCAATACCATATAATATAAGTATGGAAATTTATGAGAAGATAGGTTTTCTACTTCTAACTCAAAATCATCAATTTAGGGTGGTCATTTTTGATATACCTTCATCATTAGATCTACAAAATCCTTACATTTTTGAAAATGTGCATAAAATTCATAAAAGTACTTTTCACATTTTCTTACACAATGTTTACATTCATAAAATTTTTCTTCAGTTTGATAAAAGTTCTTTTCATTCTTTCATATACATTGTTTACATTCTTAAAACTTAGCATACATTGGATAAAAATATTTTGCATTTGTGCATATACATTGTTCATATTGCTGAAATATTGCATGCCATTGTTACAATTTCTTTCTATTTTTGTTCAAACAATGTTAGTATCATACATATCTATATATGCTAAGAAAAATTCCTTACCCTCTTCCTATGAGAGCATTTTAGTGATAGAGAATACAACCTTGGAAATTCCTAACGATCATATTAGTTCTCCTCCTAATATCTCTCCTATGGGTGAAGAAGATATTTTGTGTTTCGAAGAACCAATCAATGAGCATTATGAGAATTCTAGTTGTTTCTCTAATTTTACCTCTCTCAACAAACAAGGCAACACAACCATGAGGGATCATGACAATAACATTTATTCTTCCCCTCGTATCTCTCCTAATTGTGAAGAAGATACTTTGCTGGTAGAAAATACAATTGATGAAAGTCATAAGTATCTTAGTTGTCCCCCTTCTCCTAGGGAACCCCTTATTAAACAAGAAAATTCATCCATTTATCATTATCCTACTTGTGATAGAATCCCTTTAGAAGAATCCACCATTGAATTTCAAGAACATTTGGTTTTTAATTCTCCTAAGAACTCTCCTCCTAGGGAGAATATCATGGTGCAAGAAAATATGAACATTGACACATATCCTTCAAACATTACACCTTCCCTAGGTGAAGATAATCAAGTGACATTCAAATTCCCTTCACTTACAAGTCATATAAATAAATACAAGATTCTTAAGGTTATGAAAAAACAAGTTGGTTCTCCTTTAATTGGTGAGCTTCCTAAGTCCCCTCCCACTAGTGAATCACACAAAAAACTAAGAGAGTCCTTGAAATCCATGATGTAATCTAATCACAACAATGTTTTGCAGACACTAAGTTGTAACTTAGTGACCCAAACATATAGGGCATCACACATCACTCCTACTTCATTACCCTTTTCTCGACTTAAATTCCATAGTGTTGAGGACCTTGACAAGACTCTTGTTGATCTATTTGTATGGCAACTCCTTCAAATATCATCTATATACAAATTTATATTTCAAGAAATGTTGCAAATATAGATGGATGAGATCTAATCTTACATTAAATTGACTAATGTAACCTCCTCCTCTCGTCCCATGCAAGTAACCCAATCTGAAATCACATTCCCTAAACATGAATTACCCTCACTTGATATTCAAAACCAAGAATGCTCCCTTGATGATGAAGATGATCATTCATGAAACTTTAGTTAGACACACTCTCATCGACAATGGAGCAGAAATTAATATTTGTAGTGTGGACCTCAAAAAAGTTGGCATGGAAAAAAATCTCATTCAACTTAATGATGTTCATATTCATGGCTTTGACAATGTTAATAGGCAACCACTAGGGTTGATCACATTACCTATTGAGGTTAGACCTGTAGTGTTTCCTATCTCTATCCATATCATGCAAGGACCCCTTCCATACAATCTCCCTCTAGGGAGACCATGGATTCATGATATAAAAGGAGTCCCATCTACCCTTCACCGTCTAGTGAAATTTGAGTACAATAACAAGATATACATGGTTGATGCAGATGAACGAAGCTAGGAATCAACTAATCACAACATTTCCAACTCCCCTAATCCTTTCATTTCTAGATCCAAACTTATCCAAGTTGATGTTAAACCTTCACCTACAACAAAACTATTTCATGATCATTGGGGGTCGTTAGATTCTACACCTCCTTTCAATAAAATTTCCAAGATATCACACTCTTGGTCCAAAGAGTCATATACAAACAATTCATTTTCAGATAAAATTTCTAGTAATGATTGGGGTCTTACGCCTCCCTTTAAAGGAGAGTGTGAAATATCACAACCTAAACCAAAACAACCCTATGTTCTATATGCTCAATTTGGTCCTACATCAACAACATTACCTCATGGTGGTGATGGGGGCTATATGACTCCCATCCCTCATGAAGGAACAACAAATAACACTAAGAAGGATTTGTGTTCTTGTACAAAAACCATTCCTTCTCTGAAACACATAACCCCTTCATTCAACTTGGAAGATTGTTATGGTATCGACCACCATCTCCCTCCTACACATGGATGCAATGAACACATGATGAAAATTGATATACCATACTCTTTCAAGAAATATTTAGGGTTACGTCCCTTCTCTCAATTTTCTTCAAACAATAAAATTCAAACATATCACAAAGCTTGGTGCTCTCCCTTCTATGGGGGCACATAATTCCTCTCATTGATACATACCTTTATCCTATTTGGCTCACCTTTGTCCCACACTAAGTGGGGGCAAGGGGTTAGGTAGTCTTTTCCTCATATGTCACTTGTTTTTACCTATTTTGACTAGACATTAGCATCTCATGAACATACAAGAGAAAACTTGGTATGTGGACGACATGTCTTGAATTAACTTGCTTGTGACATATTATCATTTCCATGATGCAACCTCCCTTGAAAACATATCGCTTCGCATAGGGATTTCCAAGTTGGCTCTCATATCCTTTTCTTTCTTTTTTACATTTTTCCTTTCTCTACTTTAAAGTAATTGCTCACAAAACGGTGTGTAGAAAATCCTTTAAGTGGGGCCATACATCAACATTATTTATTTTTGCATTTTATTTTCTTTGTCCTTGGTTTCTAGTGCAGTCTTGTCACTTCACATGATGTGTTTTCTCACTTTGTGGATGACATTGGGTGTAATGTCCATCATAAGTGTGACTTATCTTAGCATATTACATTCCCTTAGTGGCATGATAAAACACACTGCATCCCTGAAGTCGTGAATTTTCTTTTCTTTGATTGGTCCTCTCTTGGAGACATTAGACACAATGCTCCCTAAGTTAAAGATCTCGCATAAACTAAATAAGACTCCTTTGAACATCCCTTTTGTATTTTATTCTTTTTTATTTTTACACATTGTATTGTTACATTCTTGCATACATAGCCACCTTGCATCACACAACTTGCATGCCTATGGTGCCATCTTGCACTTGTTCATGAGTTCTAAGCATCCAAGGCTTTGCTTGTCTCATGAACCACAACCTTGTCTTTTGTGGTACCTTATCAAATTTATCAAGAGGTATAACTTTGGTATGGTTGAGCGGGAAGCCAAACTAGTGGCATGACTTTCCCCATAACCACCTTTGTGTGTGTGTGTGAGTGCATACAAACCGTGTGTATGTATCCCACTCATTTTGAGAATTCTCACATGACGGACAACCGAAAGTCTCATTGACCTAGAGTGAGTAAACCTTTCCTTTCAGACAAAAAACCTTGATCTGATCCACAACTAGCTAGACAAATGGTTGAAGCTTGATCAAAATTTTTCTCTCTCCACTCTTTCACATCACTCATGTGATGTTTTGTGCTAATGTTTGATTTTCCATGGGATCTTGATCTTGGGGGCTTGATCATCCCTCTTGATCATAGTCATCTCATCTTACTAGCATGAATACATTGGATCCCTCTCGACATGCATGATTCAATTACTTTAGTGTGAGTTTGGAGCAAGTTCATCCTCTCACTAAAGTGAGGGCTAAATGTGCCAGAAAAAAGTGTAGCCTTTGACATATTTTCACTCATTTTGGCCTTTTCCCTTGGATTTTGGCCTTGTTTGCCTTGATCTAGTCTTGAATTCTTGCAAATCAACAACAATCTAATGGTGTTTTACAAAGGTGTTGTGAACTGTTGTAACAAACTATCCCACTTTTCTAAGACCCTTTCAACATAATTCACCTAAATAACCCCTTTTTACCCCTTTTCAAGCCTTAGGCCAAAGTGTTGTAAAGTGTTGTAATGTATTTTCACACTTTCCTAGGCTTTTCATCAATAAATTAACCCTTTTTAATGATAAATTGGTCCCTTAATGTAATTTTAGGCTCGACTTAAGTGTGTTTTGGTAGGAAATTCTAATAAACATAATTAAACATCTATTTATTCTCGACCACCACTTGAATTTTTCCTAGTGGACTAGGTCGCCACCTTGGGCGACCTAGTCCCTTTTGGCATAAAATTCAAAATTAAAACAAAAACCTAATGCGAATTTCCCTCCAAAACCCTAAGGTCGGCCTATCATGTGCTATTTTCAAGAAATTAGGGCATATCTTGTATAAATAAGGGTTTTCACCTTCATTTCACCCCCCCTTAGACCATTTTCATCTTCCCAAGGACTTTTGCACTCAATCTTCTCAAGAAAGCTTTCAAGCACAAGGCACTTAAAGCAACCTCCATTGGAGGTGGTTCTTTCATGTTACAAACATCTTCAACTAAAGTTTTTGTTTTTGTATGCCGATTTGTCAAACAGAAAGGTGCTAAAAAGGTATTGTCAACTCATCAAAGTCATTCAAGTCAACAAAGCCCTAGTTGAAGCTTGGAGACCTCTTTTAGCCTGTTTTCTACAAAATTTGAACCAGACATCTATTAGGAATTGAAGTATAGACCGAGGGCTTCCACTTCCAATTCCAGATTTTGAGATTTAGAAGAGGACTAAATCACCAAAAATGGTGATCTAGTCCCAAAAAACTTGTTTCCTAGAAGTTTTTGTAGATTTGGATACCGATTTGGCCGAAACAGGCTTTGGTGAAGTTTTCTAGTTCTGGGAGTAGGTCGCCTAGAATGGCGTAAGTATCCTAGTTGGCCAAAATTCTAGAATCAGCAACATTTCCAGCCACCATTCTAGTCTGAAACTAAATCCCAAGTGCACTCATTTAGCTTTATTTGTTTATGTAACAATTTTTTTATGTTCATTAGGTTGTTTGTATATCATAATGTATTTTCTAGCATAGCTCATTCTCTAATTTTAGCATTAGTATTCAATAATTTTTATCACTTTCTATCATTTAGATCATTACACTTAGACACATTTCAATCACACACACATTCGAAACCCTAATCTTTGAATGAACTCACCAAAAGCATATCATTAAGTGGAAAGAGAGTCATTCTTCCATCCAAGCTCCTAAGTGAAAAACCCTAGGGGTCTAATTGGGAAATAGTCTTTCCCTAATTACATTTTTTTTTGGTGGTTCAAGTAGCTCAAGTTTGATTCCTCCAAGCTCAAGTTTACCAAATTATTCTAATATAAATAAAAAATAGGTGATAGTTCAAGACGAACATCAAGTCTTAAATCTTCATGAAAGGTACAAATTTTAAATGGAATATATGATAAAAGTAGTACTAATATGAATACAATTGTAAATTTTTTTTATAATAGTTCATGTTGTACCGTCTATCTAGAATGAAGAAATAGTGAAATAAAATGTATGGATGAATGAACATATATATGAAATTGATGAAAAAAATACAGAGGAGTTAACACGACTTAGAAAAGATAAAATACTGTTTGGTGTCAAATTGGTTTATAAGGTAAAATATCACGCAAATGATTCTGTACTTAATGACATAAGACAAGATAGTTGTCAAGGGGATTGTACAAACACCTAGAATAGATTATTTGAAAAAAAACTTTTATTTCCAAAATTTATACAATCAAGATTATATTGAATATTGCTACAGAATAAAAGTTGTAAGTATATTAGATAGATGTATGATCAACCTTCCTTAATGGTTTTGTAGATTAATAATTGTATGTGGAACAACCTATATGTTAAGAAATTTTAAGCAAAGAACTTTTGGTGTACAATTTGAAGATTTCTTTTGAGTTAAATCAATCTTTTCATGCTTGGTATGCAAGGATTGATAACTATTTATTGAGTAAGGGATTCAATAGAATCCAATTAGAGAAAACCTTCTATGTCTAACATATTGGTATTTATGATCCTCTCATTGTTTGTCCTTATATTGATGATCTTATTTAAATAGATAACAACAAAAATATCATGCAAAATTTTTCGGAAGACATGAAAAATGAATTTGAAATATTAGATTATAGAATCATGTATTATTTTCTTAGTGTGGAAGTGAAAAATAATTAGAAGGTATATTTATTTTTTAAGCCGATTATATAATTTATTTATTAAAAAATGTAGAATGATTACATGGAAAGTAGTTACAGTACTTGTAGCACTTGGTGAGAAATAAACTTAGATATAATATCCAAGGTGTTTTCTAATTTTTAAATAAGTTATGTTGGAACCCTCATATAGCTTTAATCACAACCATAATTTATATTAGGTATGTTGTGAGCCTCATATCTTGGTCCATGCAAGGTCCAAATGAGTCTTATTTGTATGTTGGAAAAAGAATATTAAGGTATATGAGTGGTCCACAAAATTTTGGAATTCATTATTCTTCCACTAAAAAACATGAACTAGTTGGTTACATTCATTTTGATTGGGTTAGTTCAATGGACGATAGAAAATCAATATTTAGTTGTATTTTTTAAGTTGATCCTTAAATTGTCTCTTTGAGTATTAAAAAGAAAGAAACTTTGGCTCTCTCTTCCACAAAAGAGTACTATAGTATAGTTTGAGTAGAAATTTGTCAAACCATGTGGATTAGAAGGCTATTGGAGGACCTACATTTGTTATAGGAATATCTATAGACATGCAAAACTGACATCATATATCTCACTCTAACTAACATCAAATTCTGCTATTAATTAATTAAAGCAATTTATTGATTAATTCACTAAGGTTCATTAAATAAATCAAAATTATTTAATCAAACCCTTAAAGTTCTTCTCATTTGATTTATCAAATGTCACTTCTTAAAATCCCGTAAGTTAATTAATCTAAATTAATTGACTTCTAAATCATGATTAGCATTCTCTAGCTTTTGACTCAACTAGAGTCAAATCCAAACTCCTAACTAACACACCCACTTGCACCAATAAATCATTTATTTGATTTATTATTTCCTCTAATTACATTCAAAATGGCATCAAAATGGAATATTCTTCCAATTTGAATCTTCCCCCCAAAAGGGACTTGTCCCTTCCAACAAGGTTTTAAATGCTATTTGCACAAGTCAAACATGGCATTTATTGCACCTTTCATCCCCCCTAAACATGTCATTTCATCCAAATTTGAATTTCAAATTGGCACATTGGCCAAGACTTGCACATTCCTCACCCTCTCACACTTTGACAAGTGGCATCTTGTCATTGGCTCATGAATGATCCCACATTCATCCAAATCTATCACTCTTCCTAATCTTGAATCTATAAAATGCAAAGCATTTCAACACAAATCATCCACAACACAACACATTTCTCACTTGCAAGGTTACTCTCTTCATGAGAGAACTAATCTTGCTCATCACAACACCATTTGCTTAGCAACTATATCTTGAGGCAAGGTCGCTCTCTTCATTTGAGAGTCAATCTTGCTCTTCATCATCTATCATTTGGCAATTTGCTTATCATGGATTGGGAAAGGGCAGCTTTCTACAACACTAAGTTGCACCAATCCACCATAGGATAGATATACTTCATGTCTTCTTTGCATGCTTAGATTAGTTTTATTATTTACTTTGAAAAATGTTGTATTATCCTATGAAGATGTTAGAATCATGCTAACCATTTGCAGATTTTGACGTCTACAATATCCAATAATTTTTTATTTTAATAAAACAAGCGAGCCATTACAATGAAAAAAACTTATGTTCAATGATACATCAAAACACATAGAGATCTTGTGTTAGATTTTTAAATACTTGATACTTTGTTTGTATAATTGAAAAAATATATTAATAGTAGGCATGCATTTTCCAATATCCATTAGTTCATTTGGGTCTTTCTTGTGGATTTTGGCCTAGTTTTTCCTAGATTTAATGTTGTAATGTGGTCAAACCATTCACATTAGTTCTTGGACCCTTGTGAATCAATAAGAATTATATGGTGTCCTGTAAAGGTGTTGTGAAGTGTTGTAACACACTTTCATACTTTTCTAGGACCTTCTTACTATAATTCAATTAAACAACCTCTTTTTATCACTTACCAAGCCTTATTTAAAAGTGTTGTAAGGAGTTGTAACAAACTCTCACACTTTTCTAGGGTTGTCATCAATATTTACACCTTTCTTATACCTTAAATGGACCCATTATGCACTTGCAAGCCTTATTTAAGTGTCTTTTTGAGAATAAACCCGATAAACATCATTTAATATATATTAATTCCTGACACCTAGTAAAATTTCCCTGGTGGGACCAAGTCGCCACTAGGGTTGACTTAGTCCCATTTAGCTCAAAAATAAATATAAGTCCAAATTCTAGTAGGTTTTTATTCTCTAAAACCTAAGGTCGGCCTATGATGAGGTATCTTTGGGAATTACGGCATAATTGTGTGTAAATACAAGCTTTTCCTCTCATTTTTTAACCCTAAGGGCCTTAATTTCCTCTTGTTCTATCTTCTCTTCTCTCTTCATTCATCATTCTTCTCAAGCAAGCTAGGGTTTTTGCATTCTCAGTCATCAAGAAGCATTCAACGATAAATTTTTTATCTATTGTTGTAAAATTCAAGATCAATAACCATGGTACTTTTTCGAATTCCTTCACTTCATATTCCATGCTTCATTATCTTATTTGTTAATTTTCGTTTAATTACCTTAGAAAAGGGGTTTGAGAAAGGAAAACCCCCATGCCCTAACATTCAACATTTCTCTCTATTTCTTTGTGTGTTTTTAGATTTAGGTACTTTGAAGGCTTGGAGGTTATTAAATAATTCGTTGCAAGCTTGTTGAAGACATCTCCTTGTTGGCTAGGGAAAAATATCCACTAAAAGTCACTTTTAGTGCCGAAAAGAAGAGTTTCAAATTTAGATACCTAGAGGAGCAAAGAGTGCAAACCAAGAGCTTCTGTTTCCACTTTTGGACTTTTAGAGAAGCCATAGTGGACTAAGTCATCATTAGTGGCGAATTAGTCCCACTACACATGTTTTTTGAGGTTTAATGTAGATTTGGATACCCTTTTGGTTGAAACGAGCTTCGCTATAGTTTTCTAGATTTGGGACTAAGTTGCCCAACTTGGCAGAAGTGTCCTAGTAGATCAAAATTCCAGATTCAACATTTCCAAGTGCACACCTTCTATCTCACAACTTTCTGTTTAGTTTGTTTGAGATTTCTAGGTCATTTGGTGTAGGTTTTCATATCACATTGTAATTGTATTTCCAAGTTTACACTTGGTGGTGAACCCCTTCTATCCACTCTCACCCCCAATAACTCTCCCTTTGACATATTTTAATCTCTTTTGCATTGAGATCTCAAGGGTTTGTTCTTGAATGAATTGTAGATTCCTTGATTTTTCCCCTTTAGGTGCAAAACCCTAGAGGTGAAGAAAGGTAACAAAAATCCACAGTTCATTTTGGTGAACTTGACTTTCAAATACCTTCTTTTGTGATTTAGAGTCCTTCATCCAAGATTTAGCTTGCATTAAGTTTGCATTAGTTAATTTGCATTCTATGGTTTCACATTTTTGCATTAATGAAAGTGCATATACGTTGCATTTTTTGCATCTCAAATAATTGAAAAACATATAAAATCTACATTTAAATTTAATATTTAGGTCATCCAACATCAAAAGCATCAAAACTAGTTGAAATTTTTTGTAAAATTTGAAAAAAACCCTAACTAGGCGACTTAGTCATAGTCCAGATTTTTCATTGTCTGTTACAATGTCAAAAACCTCATTTTTATGTTTCCTAAGCCTCCTAATATCATATACTATAAGTCTAAAAAGTTTCGGGAACATTTTTTTTATGCATCTAGCTAAAAAACATCAATTTAGGGTAGTCATTCTTGAAATCATTTCATCATTAGATCTAAAAATGCTCACATTTGTGAAATTTTTCATAACATGGATAAAAGTCTAGTACTTTTCACTTTTGTATACACAATGTTTCTACTCATAAAACTTTTCATAAGTTTGATAAAAGTTATTTTCATTCTTTCATATACATTGTTCACATTCTTAAAGCTTTGCATATATTAGATAAAAATATTTTCTATCTTTGGATATACATTGTTTATAAATTGTTGAAACATTACATGACATGGTTACAAGTTCTTTTCATTTTTGTTCAAACAATGTTAGCATCTTACATATCTAGACATTCTAATAAAAATTTCCTACCCTCTCCCTATGAGAGTGTTTTAGTGAAAGAGGATACAACCTTGGACATTCCTAATGATCATATTTACATTCTTCTCCTAATATGTCTCCTCTTGGTGATGAAGATATTTTGGTAGAAGAAACAATCAATGAGAGTAAATTGAGAACCCTAGTTGTTTCTCTCCTCTTACCTCTCTTATTGGACAACACATTAATGAACAAGACAACACAACCATAGGTACAATCATGACAATAACATTTTTTCTTCTCCTAGTATTTCTCCTAGTTGTGAAGAAGATATATTGTTGTTAAAAAAAATAATCAATGAAGGTGATGAGAATCTTAGTTGTGTTGGATGTTGTGGTTGTGTTGCTGATATGTGGTTGTCATTGATGTCAAAACTATTAGCATTGGTGATTCTAAAGGTTGTATATGTCGAGGATATTGAAAAAATTATAATAAATATATTGCAGGCATCCAATGAAGTTGAGGTTAGACTGATGAAAATTTTTGTATGTTGATGATCAGGAGATGTGCACTAAAGGGTTTGTTTCTAAGGTTATCTAGTATGTTGTCTGAAATTTTCAGCAGTGCACATCAAGAATTGAGGAAGTTATGAATTTTTGAGTTCCTACAGTTATTCAATCATTGTAGCAGGTGTTTATGGAAGATGAGATCGCAATTCTAATGAAGTGAGTTGTTGCGTATGTTCCTAAGGTATTCAGTGATGTTTATAGATTTTACTGTATTAGTTTGGTACATCCATGTTGAGCGGTGTGTTTGTGATTAAAGATTTTTCCTTGTGTGTTTAAGGTTTTCATGTTCTTGGCCGACATGATAGTGGTAGCGTGTTGTGGATCCTTATAGATTAATATTTTATTGTTTGGTGTGTTTGAGGATATTGATTTATGTCCTCACTATGTTGTGACTAACTTAGGTTGGTGCATATTAAGATTTGTTAATGTATTAAAGTTGGCAGTTATAATTTATTCTTTATTTGTGGCTGACAAAGTTGATGATGTAAATCCATGTAGCAGATATATAAGAGAGATTTTTTATTCATTTTGAAGTATGCTCAGAGTATGCTTGGTGAATATATGTGATGTATATGCAAGATATGTGTGAATAAAGATCAAACCATTCAAGTGAAGAGTAGAGTGTGAAGAAGATTGAATGAAGTATGAGGAAGTGAACATTTTTGTGCGTAACCGGAATTGTAATCAAGATTTTGTAGAAGCTAATTTCTCAGGTCAACCTCATCAGATGGATTTAATATATTTTTTTATGTAAGGCAGTGAGCCTTCCCCTTGAGTAGTGAGCTCTAGGTAGTCTTCTTGAATGCATGTGCATTCCCTATTCATTTCTTCTATTATACTTTTAACAAGGAATAATCTTGTGGACTGACATCCACCATGGTTTTTCCCTTAACATGGTTTCCACATATAAAAATCTTGGTGTTCATGTGTTTTTGATGTGTTGTTGATTCATGCTTTCACTGTTAATTATCAGATATGAGATTAAAAGTTGTTGAAGATTGAATAAACTTAATTTTTGTAACAACTGATTCACCCCCCCTCTCATTTGTCTATCCTTGTTTTGTTGATAATTGGTATCAGAGCTAGTTCCTTTGAAGAATTCTAATAGTTTGAGGTGATCTGAGATGGCATAATACAAGAAGGATAGTCCTAGATTCAATGGTAAAAACTAATCTCAATGGAAAATCAGAATGGAATGTCATTTGAAGTGCATTGGTGAGCCCTTTGGAAGATTACAAAGAGTGCATACACTATTCCTCATAATGGTCCCTCTACTGTTGATGAGATCAAAGAAGAAGAAACTAATACTAGGGCTATAGAAGTATTGCTAAATTCTTTGACATATTCAAAGATGAAAAATGTAATAGATATGAATACTACACATGAGATCTAGATAAAATTGGAAAGATTGTATGAAGGAGATGCACTAGTGAAAGTTGCTAAGCTGCAAAGTCTGAAAAGTAAGTGGGAGAACATGAAGATGAGTGAAGATGAGAAAATATTTTCCTTCTCACAAAAGGTAAATGAATTAGTGATGGAAATTAGATGTGCCGGTGGAACCTTGGAAGAAGATGAGATTGTGACTAAGATACTGAGATTTGTGCCTACTAGTTACAAAACAAAAGCTCATGCTATCGAAGAACTCAAGACAGTAACAAATGTGATAAGAGACATGCTGATTGGAAAACTTGTTGCCTTTGAGTTGAGTGAATTTGGTGAATCCTTTCCTAAGACAGAGTCTGCATTCAAAGCTATTATATCTTGAAAAAGCCAACAGAGATATGGTCTTGGAGAGAGTTCCAGAAAAAAATTCAAGTATGAAGAAGAGATGAAATTGATTGAAGATGAACAAGGAGAGCTAGAAGAACTGGAAGCACTGATTGTGAAAAGAGAAGCCAAAGGAAAAGGTAAGTACAAAGAAAAGCTGCCTATTAAATGTTTCTCTTACAGTAAGATAGGTCATTTTGCATCAAGATGTCTTGAAAGAGTCTCTAAGTATAAACCTGATAAGACTAGATTTCAAAAGAAATGTTATTATGTTGAAGGAGTAACTGATGATGAATTTGATAAAGAAACTAGAAATGAAGATGAATGTGTATTCATTGCTATCAAGGAAAATGGTTTGGTGTCCATTGAATCAGTTGGTAATCAAAATATTGAAAAAATATCTTACAACTAGAATTGATGAGAAAGATGAGTGGGTGATTGACAGCGGATGCTCACATCATATGACTGGTGATAAAAGAAAGTTTCTATTCTTGGAAAAGTATGACGGTGGTATTGTAAGATTTGGAGATAACAATGTTGGTGTGATTTGTGGCAGAGGCACTATTTCTCTTGGTGGAAAATGCAATACTAATGATGTTCTTTATGTTGAAGGATTGAAGCATAATCTATTGAGTGTTGGATAGATGGTTGAAAAAGGTTACAATCTTTAGTTCAAAGATGGTAAGTGCAGGATATCGGGAAGATTAGGAAATGTGATTGCTTCAGGTACAAAGACAAGAGGTAATATTTTTCACTTGAATGCAGCTAGTGAAAGTTGTTTGATTGCTCAAGTTTATGTAAGTTGGTTATGGAATATAAGGTTGTGTCATGTGAACTTTGATAACATTGTCAAAATAAGCTCCACACAAGAAGTCAAAGATCTACCTAAGTTAGTAAATCCTACTAAAACTATATGCAAGGAATGTTAGATGGGAAAATAGACAAGAATTTCATTTCAGAAAAAACAACATCATTCCAATGGAGTACTGGATTTGTTACATATTGATCTATGTGGTCCATCGAGAATCAAAAATTCTACAAGGAGAAAGGTACTTTATGTTGTTTATTGATGATTATTCTTGAATGGTTTGGGTTGATTTCTTAAGAGAAAAACATGAGGCATTAGAGAAATTCAAAAGCTTCAAAGCTCTGGTAGAAACTGGGATAGGTTTGAAGATCAAATGTCTAAGATCAGACAGAGGTGGTGAATTCACTTCTTGGGAGTTTGATTCATTATGTGAAGAGCATGGAATAAAAATACAGTTATATTCCCCGAACCCCACAACAGAACGAAGTTGTTGAGAGAAATAACATAAAAAATTTAGATGCTGCTAGAACTTTGATGTTAGAAGGTAATGTTCATCATTTCTACTGGAGAGAAGCTATAAGCACTATTGTGTATACTATCAATTGGGTGAATTTCAATAGTAATTATGGTAAGACTCCTTTTGAGCTATGGTTCGGTTGTAAACCTATTGTTAAGTATTTCAAAATCTTTGGAAGTAGATGTTATATTAAAAGAGATGAAGATATAGGAAAGTTTGAAGCTAGAAGTGATGAAGGAATCTTTCTAGGATACTCTACTAAGAGCAAAGCCTACCGGTGTTACAATAAAAGACTGAAGAAAATGGTTGAGAGTGAAAATGTAAGAGTTGATGAGGACATTAAAAGATCATCCAATTATTGCAGATATGACTTAGATGACCAAAAGGATAGTACTAATAATGGAAAGAATGCATAGATACAAAATCAAACTCAGAGTGTTTCGGTGAATCAAGAAAATCATGAAGAAGATAGTGGAAATGCAAAAGAAAGAACAAAACAAAAAACTCCAAGGTATGTAAAGTGAAGTCATTTTGAAAGTCAAATCATATGAGACAAGAACAAAGGTGTGCAAACTAGAAGAAGAATTGTAGAAGAATATTGTTTGATATCCAAGACTGAGCCTAGCAATGTCAATGAAGCATGCAAAGATGAATATTGGATGAAAGCAATGAAGGAAGAATTGATGCAGATAGAGAAAAATGATACATGGATTCTTGTTCCTAGACCTCAAGACAAAAATGTGATTGGAACCAAATGGGTCTTTCAGAATAAGCTGAATGAACAAGGTGAAGTGATCATGAATAAAGCAAGACTGGTATGTAAAGGATAGTCACAGATGGAAGGTACTGATTTTGAAGAAAATTTTGCCCCTATTGCTAGAATTGAAGCTATAAGGTTATTTCTTGCTTATTCTACTTTCAAGAACTACAAAGTATATCAAATGGATGTGAAGTCAACATTGCTGAATGGTGAACTAGAAGAAGAAGTTTGTGTTGATCAACTAAATGGATTTCAATTGATTGATGAAAAGGACATGGTGTGTCGGTTGAAGAAATCACTATATGGACTCAAAAAAGCCCCTAGAGCTTGGTATGCAAGACTAGATAAATACTTATTGAAGCTTGGGTTCAATAAAGATACTACTGACAACAATTTGTATTTCAAACTAGATTAGGATAAAGAGTTGATTATTGAAGTCTTTGTTGATGACATTATTTTTTAAGGTGATGATGACTTGTGCATGAAATTTGTTGTTGAAATGAAAAGTGAATTGGAAATGTAGATTATAGGAGAACCAATATTCCTTTTAGGATTGCAAATTACTTAGTTAGATGATGGAATCTTTATCTATTAGTCCAAGTATGTGAGAGAGTTACTAAAAAATTTTTGCATGGAAGATTCAAATCCAGTTGGTACACCCATGGTAACCAGATGCAAACTATCTCAAAATGATGATTCTCCTAAGGGTAATCAAACAAGATATAAGTCAATGATTGGTGGATTGCTATATTTGACTCAAACAAGACCAGACATTATGAATGTTGTGCAAATGGTTGCTAGATATCAAGTTGATCCAAAGGAATCACATGCGACTGCAATAAAGAGAATATTCAGATACTTGAAAGGAACAATTGACTTTGGGTTATGGTATCGAAATAATGATGATCTTAATATGAATGCCTTTATAGATGTAGATTGGGTAGGAGATGTAAATGACTAGAAAAGAACAAGTGGTGGTGTGTTCTTCTTGGGAAAGAAGCTGATGTATTGGCTAAGTAAAAAGAAAAAATCCATTTCCTTATCTACTACTAAGGCAAAATATATTGTTGTTGCAAACAACTATACCCAAGTGTTGTGGATGAAGCAGATTCTAAGAGATACTAGAGTTGACTATGATGAGCCTATTGCTATATTTTATGAAAATTCAAGTGCCATAAACATTTCTCAGAATTCGGTGCTACACTCAAAGACAAAACATATATCTATCAAGTACCACTTTTTGAGAGACAAGGTGAGTGATAAAGAGGTCAAATTAGAATATGTGCCTACAAAGGAAAACATTGCAGATATCTTTACTAAATTGTTGCATAAGGATACTTTTGAGTATCTCAAAGGAAAGTTAGGGATGATTTCCCCTCCTAATTTGAACTAATATGTAAGTCTTTGCATCAATTCATGGACTTATAGTCAGATCTTGTTTTAGATTGACGTTGTGGTGGCTGCTACTCAGGTGGAGTAGTCAGATGATTCAGATGATCAAAGCATGTGTACCTTTTCCATTGATGTCAAAGGGGGAGAATAATTATGTGAAAAATTCTTGAAGTAAGGGGGAGAAGAGTCAAGAAAGGAAGAGAAGAGCTATGAGAGGAGAACTTTAGATCAAAGGGAGAGAAGTATGTGAACAAGCAGTTGTGTTGATGGTATTATTTTTCACATCATGTGTTTCCATCAATGCCAAAGGGGGAGATTATTGGATGTTGTGGTTGTGTTGCTGATATGTGGCTGTTATTGATGACAACACTATTAGCATTGGTGATTCTGAAGGCTCTGTATGTTGATGATAATATTGAGAAAATTGTAAAAAATATATTGTAGGCAGCTAGTGAAGTTGAGAAGGTCAAAGTGATGAAAATTTTCGTATGTTGATGATCAGGAGGCACGCACTAAAGGATTTGTTGTTGAGCTTATGTAGTATGTTGTTTGAAATTTTTAGTGGTACGCATCAAGAATTGAGGAAGTTATGAAGTTTTGGGTTCGTATAGTTATTCAGTTACTATAGCAGTTGTTTCTAGAAGGTCAGATTGCAATTCTGGTGAAGTGAGTTTTTGTGTTTATTCCTGAGGTATTCAGTGATGTTTCTAGATTGTACTCTATCAGTTTGGTACATCTGCGTTGATCGACATGTTCGTGATTAAATATTTTTCCTTGTGTGTTTAAGTCTTTTGTGTTCTTGGCTGACATGATGGTCGTAGTGTGTTGTGGATCCTTATGGATTAATATTTTATTGTTTGGCGTGTTTGAGGATATTGTTTTAGGTCTTCACTATGTTGTCACCGAATTAGGTTGGTGCGCATTAAGATTTGTTCATGTATTAAGGCTAATAGTTGTAATTTATTCTTTATTTGTGGCCGACAGAGTTGATGATGCAAATCTGTGTAGCGAATATATAGGAGCGATTATTTATTCATTTTGAAGTATGCTCAGAGTATGCTAGGTGAATATATTTGATGTATATGCAAGATATGTGAAAATAAAGATCAAACCATTCAAGTGCAGAGAAGAGTGTGAAGAAGCTTGAGTGAAGTGTGAATAAGTTTTTTTGTGCCTAACCAAAATTGAAATCAAGATTTTGTAGAAGCTAATTTCTCAGTTCAACATCATTAGATGGATTTAATCTGATTGTTTTATGTAAGACAATGAGCCTTCCCCTTGAGTTGTGAGCTCTAGGCAATGTTTCTGAATGCATGTGCATTCCCTATTCATTTCTTTCATTATACTTCTAACAGGGTATAATCTTGTGGACTAACATCCACCATGGTTTTTCCCCTAACAAGGTTTCCACATATAAAAATCTTGGTGTTGGGTATGTGTAGGATAATGATGGGCCAAAAAGTGGCAATATGTAAGAGATATGATGGCCCATGTGGCTGACAACTTTTTTTGACCCAAAACTGATGAAACGAAAAGGGTTTTTAAAGGATATTTTCATCTTTGCAACAATATCAATTATTCTTTACTTTTAATTTAATAAATAATTATTATTCATTTTCTATACGAATTACGACTAAAGTACTGATTGATAGGTTGGTTGAAAAATATCTATAGCTTTCAAATGGTATCATATTTTTTGAATCCAAAACATGTGTCACATTCTATGCTTTGCATACTATAGGATTAAAAAAAAAAAAAAGAATTTCATAAAGTTTTGACTAAGTTAAGGTGGTCAAACATATGAGTTTTTATAGTTTTTAAAAGTTGTAATAAAAAATTCATAATTAATTATTTACTTGGAAAAAAATTACAAAAAAATATGAATCACATTGAGAGATGAGTTCTCGAGTTATATCTAAAATATTCAAAAAAAATATTATCATTTTATCATGGTTAGGGTGGTTAGACAAACACCTACTTCTTATTTTTTCCCTAAAATTGAAGTACTACTGCATTGAAATTTCAAATTTTCACCAAATATTTTTTTTTTCCTTTTTTAAGCAAACCTTGTAGTTTAGAAACTACATTCAATTTTCTACATATTCTATTCTTACATATTTTTGAAATAATATAGATAACTTATTAAAAACTTTATGTGAAGTTGCCTAACTTTAATTTTCTAAATTTTTATCGCCACTTAAGGGCCTGTTTTTTCCATGATGATCCTACACATACCCTGTTCATATGTTTATGATTTATTGTTGATTCATTCTTTCATTGTTAATTATCAGATATGAGATTAAAAGTTGTTTAAGGTTGAATAAGCTTAATTTATGTAACAACTGATTCATGCCCCTCTCAATTTTCTATCCTTGTTTTTCCAACAAGTTGTTCCCCTTCACCAAGGAAAAACCTTACTACACAAGACAATTAGAAACTTGATCATTCCCCTACTTGTGATGAAGTCATTTTAGAATATAACCAATATTTGATCATCTAGAGTAGTTGTTTTGTAGTTCTCTTAAAACCCTTCCTCCTAGGGAGGATATCATGATACACAATAAGGATAAGAATGAGAATAATATGATCATATCCTTAGGAGAAGATGAAGAGACAGTATTAGCCTCTCACTCGCTCAAGGATTTTAATATTATTCAACCTCAACTTATCTCCTTTATCCACCATCAAATAAACCTTCAACTCAAACCAAACCTGAACTCATCCTTTATCTACCTAATAACATTTTTTTGTAGTAGTCAAGTTATAATATTGTTTCTCATACATATAACATTATAAATAATCAACAACCCCAATAATCAACCTTGACACCACTACCTTTTCCTAATACCATCTTTCCTAGTGCTCCTCAATTATCTCCTACAGAGTATTATCTTGTTGAACAACCTAAGAATACTCCTAAAAATATATCCCTATGGGATATAATTCACAATTAACCTAACTATTACACTATGCTTCAAATAGCCTCACAAAAAGTTCCTTTCCCTTTTAATGCACAACCAAATGATATAGCAACTATAATTAAAGGAATTAATGTCGATATTGTTTTTCACCAAAGTGAGATCCCTCCTTTGGAAGTGCAAAAACAAATTAAGTTTTCATGACAATCTCTCAATACAAAAGAGAACGAATCAAGAGAACTCTTGTAGATGGGTACGTGTAGGATCATCATGGAAAAAACAGGCCCTTAAGTGGCAATAAAAAGATAGAAAATCAGAGTTAGACAACTTGACGTAAAAATTTGAATAATTTATCTATATTATTTCAAAAAAATGTAAAAAAAGAATTTGTAGCAAATTGAATGTAGTTTCTAAACTACTAGACCTTTATTTAAAAAATAAAAATCTATTTGGTGAAAATTTGAAATTTCAATGCAGTAGTATTTAAATTTCAAGGTAAAAATAAGAAGTAGGTGTCTATCTGACCACCCTAACCACAATAAAATGATAATATTTTTTTATAAGATTTTAGATATAAGTAGAAGACTCATGTCCCAATGTGATGCATATTTTTTTATAATTTTTTTCCAATTAAATAATTAATTATGAATTTTTTATTACAACATAAAAAAAATATACAAGCTCGTTTATCTAACCACCTTAACTTGGTTAAAAATTCATGAAATTCATTTTTTTTTAATCCTATAGTATGTGAAGCATAGAATGTGACGCATATTTCAGATTCAAAAAATGTGATACCATTTGAAAGTTATAGATGTTTTTCAATCAGCCTATCAATCGGGACTTTATTCATAATTCTAATATAAAATGAATAATAAGTATTTATTAAATTCAAAGTAAAGCATAATTTATATGGTGGAAAGCTGAGAATCTCCTCTAAAAACCCTTTTCATTTCATCAATTTTGGGTAAAACAAAAGTCATCAGCCACATGGGCCATCATATGGCTTACATATCACCACTTTTTGGCCCATCATGATCCTACACATACCTAGATACTGGATTTTCTCTTAATGTGTGTAGTGTGAGCCTTCTGGATAGGCATTGAATTGATAGATCAAACATTCAACCTGATTCTTTATCTATTAAGGGATTTGGAAACATCAAAAAGAAACTGCTTGGTGTGATCACTTCTCCTATTACAGTTGGAATGGCCACATTGGAAACACAAATTCATGTTATGCCTCATGCAATCTCATGTAATCTTCTCTTAGGCATACCGTGGGTTCATGCAATGAATGGGGTGCCTTCCACTCTTCATCATAAAGTGAAATACATCTACAACAAAAAAGTGTACACACTTGACACCGATCCTGAGCCTTATAGTGTCTTACAACTTGAACCACCAAAAATGATGTACGGAAAGAGGATTCCCCAATGAGCTTCTAGGGGTTTTCACCTAGAAGCTAACATGTGGAATAGCTCTCTTTCACACCTTTTCATCTTAGGGTTCATTTTAAGAGTTGGATTGGGAATTTTTATGAGATGTGTAGTTGAGTAGAGGACTAGAATGGGGATTGGAAATGTTGATGAATCTAGAATTTAAGCCTGCTAGGACACTTACGCCATTCTGGGCAACCTAGTCCTTTCCAGGGAAAAATCTAGAAAATTGCTTTAGAGCCTGTTTTGCCCAAAAGGGTATCTAAATCTACCAAGATCCCTGGAAAATAGCTTCAGTGGGACTAAGTCACCAAAGGTGGCAACCTAGTCCTCTTCTAAATTTATTAAGATCAGAAGATGGAGTCTGAAGCCCTTGGTTTGTGTTTTCTGCTCCTCCAGGTATCTGGCCCCGAAAGTGGAGATTCTAATCTGTAGGCATCCTCCAAGCACCAACCAGGGTTTCTTCAACCTTGAAGATATTTGGCAAAGCTGTTGAATGATTTTCCACCTTCATTCTTTGTCAAATTTGCAAACAAGACTTGCAAATCACACAAAGAGGGAAGACTTGTTGATTGTTAAGGATTAGGGGTTTGCCTTGGTCAAACCCCTTTTGAGTATTCAAACCAAGAAGATTAAATAAAGTAATGAAATGAAGCATGAAAAAATAGTTATGGATTTTACCTTACCTTGATGGTTGATCTTGAGTTGCAACAATGGAAAATTTATCCCTTTGGATGCTTCTTGAGAGAGATGACATAGACTACTCAAACCCTAGCTTGCTTGAGAAGGAGAGTTGAGAGATGAAGAGCTGTAAAAAATGAGTGTGTCCAATGAGAAATTAGGGTTTTTTAAGGCTTATTTATACAAGTTATGCCCTAATTTTCCCGAAATAGCACCATACAGGATGACCTTAGGGTTTTAGAGACATAATCCCGAAAGAATATTAAGTTAAATTTAAATTTTATACCACATAGGACTAGGTCACCCAAGGTGGCGACCTAGTCCACCTAGGCATTTTTGATTGGTTTTCAGGGATTAGAATGTGATTAATATTATTTGTTAGGATTGTCTCATGAAAACACACTAAGATAGGACATGTATGTGTATTAAGGGGCCATTATAGCATAAGAAAGGGTTGATTTAGTGATGAGAAGCCTAGGAAAGTGTGAAATTGTTTTACAATACCTTACAACACTTTGGTACAAGGCTTGGAAAGGGGTAAAAGGTGGTTAAAAAGGGTCCAAAATCTATTGGCAAGGGTCCAAATGGGCGAAAAGTGTGAAACACTACAATTTTTGGTGACACATTTAGCCCTCACTTTAGTGAGAGTATGAAATTGCTTCAAACTCACACTAAAGTAGCCCAATGAAGATGGTGAAGAATGAGAAATACGAAGAAGGGAGATAAAGATGAAGGAGGTGGTCAAGCCCCCAAGGATTTTAAATTCTATATCAACTTGACATCAATGCAAAATACATTCAAGGGTGAATGCATTACAAGAAAATGAGATATGTATGATCATGCAATGATGAGGATTGAAATTAAAAGAAGAGGGAAAGGGTGAAAAGATGTGCTCACTTTGGGGCCACAAAACATCAGGTCATCCATGGGGTGAGTTGTCCCAAAGAAGGTGAGAAACATACACACAGTTGGTATTTACTCACACTCAAAGGTGGCTATGGGGAAAGTTATGTCGCTAGTTGGGCTTCCCTCTCAAACCATACCAAAGTTATACCTCATGATTACTTTGATAAGGTGCCACATAAGAAAGTGCTATTTGAAATGATTTTTTTCAAAGGGATTTTCCATTGTTCATGTGACGTCTCAACTTAAGGAACATTATGTGTAATGTGTCCCAAGGAGGAAAAGTGCAAATGTACTCATATTGTATCCAAGAGAGGAAGAACTCTTCTTGTATGCAAAAGAGGAAAAATGAAAATGTCTCATTGTGAGAAAAATTGTGTGTGATGTTTCTAAGAAAAGGAATTGCAAGAAAAAAAGAAGACCACACAATGAAATGTGATTGGTGATGTATGCCCCCACTTTAAAGGAATTTCTACACACCGTGTTGTGAGAAATTGCTTTAAAGTAGAAGAGGAGGAGGACATGAGAGCTTGTTCGGAAATCCCTATGTCGAGTCATATGTTTTCCGAATTAAGTTGCACCATGAGAAGGGGTGTATTTAACATGCGAGTCAACGTAAGAAATTTTATCCACATCTCAAGGTTGCTCTTATATGTTCATGAAAGGTTAACAATGAGTCAAAAGAGACAACAAGAAGTGACATACAAGGGAAGAGGCTAACTAACCCCTTGTGCCCACTTATTGCAGGACAAGAGTGAGTTGAAAGTGGTGATGAGGTGCAAGGTGAGGTCAAAATTAGTATCAGTTAGAGGGATGAGGTGCCCCCACATAAGGGAGAGCACCAAGTTCCTTAAGATGTTGTATTTTTCTACTCAGGGCCTTTTTGTCATTAGTGTGATGACCATGAACTCGGTGGTAGGCACATAAGGAATGTTTGTTGTAACCTTTATTTCAAGTTCTAGGAGGAAGGGATATCAAGTGATTATGGAGGATTCTTGACAAGACACCCTCTTGATCGAGGGGGGAAGGCGATCTTTTGGTGTGCAAAAAAGAATGGTCATGCTTAGGATAGGATGCCATACCTACACAAGGTGCTATGGATTGTGATATTTTGTATAGTCCTTTAGAGGAGTGTGTAAAATCTGAATCAATACTGGGTTGCGAGATGACATGGGAATTAAGCAAAGAGTCCTTTGTTGGTTTCAAAGGATTAGTTTCGAAGGTTGGGGTAGAAGGTGATTTGGAATAGTGTTTATGGGAGGTGAAGGCTTGGTGGTTTCGATTAGAGGACAATAAAAAAGACCATGATGTGATGTTCACTTGATAGGGTCTATAGGGGTGTAGATACCTTGTTCGTTAGCACCACAACCTTTTCCAATATAGCCAAGTTGCTTGATGAGATGATAACCTTTTCCATAAAGATTTTTTATCATTTTGGGATTGAGTGATTTATCGTTATGTGCTTTATTGGACGAAGGGGTTGAGGTGGATGCATGCGAAGGACCGACCGAGTCTTGTGTGGACAAGACTATGTTTTCGTTTTCCGAATATTTATTGGTGATCTTGGTTTCTCCTAGTAAAGAAGGGATGAATTCTAAGGAACCCCAATCATCATCTAAGAGCTTGGTGATTTTCTCAAGATGTTGGTCATTATTTTTTGTTGTGTGGGTTCCAATTAGGTGGTTGGTGTTAAGGTGTGGAAATTATTTTCTTTGGATTTGTCAATCTATAAGCAACTATAGATCGACATCACGTGTGTACACTTTGTTGTTGTAGATGTACTTTATCTTACGATGAAGAGTGGAAGGCACTCCATTCGTAGCATGAATCCACGATCTACCTAAGAGAAGATTAAATGAAAGCTCATGAGGTATAACATGGATTTTTGTGTCCAATGTGGCAATTCCAATTGTAAGAGGTATAGTGATTGCACCGAGCAGTTGATTAGTGACATTGTCAAATCCTTTGATAGAGAGAGAATCATGTTTGATGTGGGATCTATCTATGCCAAGCATATCCAAAAGGTGCACACTACACACATTAAGAGAAGAGTTGGTATCTACAAGAGTTCTCTTGATCCCTTTTGTTTTGTATTGAGACATTATTACCAAAGCTTCATTTTGTTTTTGCACGTCCAAAGGAGGAAGCTCACTTTGGTGAAAAACAATATTAGCATTAATTTCATGAATAATAGCTGCTATTTCATTTGATTTCTCATTAGAAGGGATAGGAACTTGTTGTAAGGCTGCTTGAATAAGGTTGTGATAGTGAGGGGAAACTTGAATAAGATCCCATAAGGAGATTTTAGCGGGAGTATTCCTTAGTTGATCGACAAGGTCATACTCGCTAAGAAGTGAATTTAGTTGAGAGGTAGTAGGTAAGAGGGGATTAGGAATAGGTAAGGATGTTGAGCGTGATGGTTGTGGTTGCAGATTATTTCTTGTGTAATGTGTATGAGTAATGTTATTATAACTCGATTGTGGCAAAACATTATTGGTAGGTGGGTAAATGATAAATTTAGGTTTAGGTTTGGTTGAAGGGGGATAAAGGATGAGTTGAGGTTGAATAATATTAACATCCTTGAGAAAGGGAGAGGCCAAGGGTGTCTCTTTATTTGCTGCTAAGGATGTAATATTATTATTTTTATGTTAATCTTATTGCGAATCATGATATTCTCCCTAGGAGGAACGGTTTTAGGAGAACTACGAACTTATTGTTCTTGACAATCAAAGGTTGTTTCTTCTACAATAGCCTCATCACTAATAGGGGAAGGAGCAATGATGGAATGGTTATGCTCAATAAGGATGTGTTTAGGGGAAGGAGGACAACTAAGGTGTTCATGACGTTCATGAATTGTGTTTTCTAACAACAAAGTATGGTCTTCATAGCTAGGAGAAATACTAGGAGAAAAACAATTGTTAGTGTCATGATTAGCTATGTTTGTGTTGTCTTGGTTTTTAAGGTCTTATCCACAAATAGAGGTAATAGGAGAGAAACTACTAGGATTCTCATAACTCTCATTGATTGGTCCTTCTAACAAAATTTCTTCAACACCAAGGGGGGGCATATTAGGAGAAGAACTAATATGATTGATAGGAATGTCCAAAGTTGTCTCTTCGTCCATTACAAGATTCTCATAGGGAGGGGAGATTAAATTTTTCTTAGCATGTCTAGTTATGTAAGAGACTAACATTGTTTGAATAACAATGAAAAATACATGAAACCATTTCATGCAATATCTCAACAATATAAATAATGTATATACAAAAATACAATTTTTTTTTATCTAATATATGTTAAGCTTTAAGAATGTAAATAATGGACATGCTAAAAGGAAAAGCAGTTTTAAAAAAATAATGCAATTTTTTATGAATATAACATTGTATATGCAAAAGTGAAAAGTACTTTTGTTAATGAGATGCAAAATTGCAGAAATGTAATCATTTTTAGATCTAATGATGAAATGATTTTTAGAATGACTGTCCTAAAATGATGATTTTGAGCTAGAAGGAGAAAACCTATGTTCCCAAAAATTTCTAGACATATAGCATATGATACTAGGAGCCTAAGAAAGCACAAAAATGAGGTTTCTGGTGCTGTAATAGACAATGAAAAATATTGACAAGGACTAGGTCGCCCAAAATGATGAATTAGTCCCAGTTAGGATTTTTTTCAAAATTTCTAGATATTTGCAACTATTTAGGATAGGTATGATGTTGGATGATGAGAAGAATAAAAGTAAGTGCATATTTTGGATGAATGAACATGATATGAGATGGAAGAATGCAAATTATATACACTTTCATGCATGCAAAAATATGAAACCCTAGAATAAAAATTAAGCAATGCAAAATGCAATGGAATGCAAACCTAGGATGATAATGGACTCAAAATCAGAAAAGAAGGGTGCAAGAATGTTAGGTTCACAAAAATGAACCACCAAAAATGATGTAGGGAAAGAGGATTCCCCAATGAGCTTCTAGGGGTTTTCACCTAGAAGTTAACATGTGGAATGGATCTCTTTCACATCTTTTCATCTTAGGGTTCATTCAAAGAGTTGGATTGGGGGTTTGTTATGTGATGTTTGTGATTGAGTGTGCCTAAATGAAATGATCTAAGTGCAGTAAACTAAGAATAGAAATGATTTATTATTGCTAAATTAAAGAATATGAAATGTTGGAAAACACATTGTGATGTACAAATGACCTAAAAAATATAAACAAATAGCTACAAAAATGAAGAGAAGTGAAGGGTTGCACATGAAATCTTGTAGAGGACTAGAATGGGGACTAGAAATGCTATTGAATCTAGAATTTAAGCCTGCTGGGACACTTACACCATTTTGGGTGACCTAGTCCTTTTTAGGGCAAATTCTAGAAAGCTACTCTAGAGCTTATTTCGGCCAAAAGGGTATCTAGATCTACCAAGATCCTAGAAAAATAGCTTCAATGGGACTAGGTAGCCCAAGGTGGTGACCTAGTCCTCTTCTGAATTTCTAAAGATTAGAAGATGGAGTCTGAAGCCCTTGGTCTATGT
Organism: Sequoiadendron giganteum; assembly: GCA_007115665.2. Taxonomy (NCBI): domain Eukaryota; kingdom Viridiplantae; phylum Streptophyta; class Pinopsida; order Cupressales; family Cupressaceae; genus Sequoiadendron; species Sequoiadendron giganteum. Next base: position 428,222,994 of record CM021110.1, on the reverse strand, counting down.
TTTCTGCTCCTCCAAGTATCCAGTCCCGAAAGTGGAGATTTTGATTTGTAGGTGTCCTCCAAACTCCAACCAGGGTTTCTTCAACCTTGAAGAGATTTGGAAAGTTATTGAATGATTCTCCACCTTGTTTCTTTGTCAAATCTGCAAACAAAACCTGCAAATCACACAAAGAGGGAAGACTTTAAGGATTAGGGGTTTGCCTTGGTCAAACCCCTTTTGAGTAATCAAACCAAGAAGATGAAAGAAAGTAATGAAATGAAGCATGAAACAATAGATTTATGGAGTTTACCTTGCCTTTATGGTTGATCTTGAGTTGTAGCAATGGAGGATTCAACCCTTTGGATGCTTCTTGAGAGAGATACCTTGTTGACTTAGAATTTTCAAACCCTAGCTTGCTTGAGAAGAAGGAGAGATGAGAGATGAAGAGTTGTAAACAATGAGTGTGTCTAATGAGAAATTAGGTTTTTTTTAGGCTTATTTATACAATTTATGTCATAATTTTCCCGAAATAACACCATACAGGGCGACCTTAGGGTTTTAGAGATAGAATTCTAAAAGAATATTAAGTTAAATTTAAATTTTATGGCACATGGGAATAGGTCACCGAAGGTGGCGACCTAGTCCACCTAGGAATTTTTGATTGGTTTTTGGGGATTAGAATGTTATTAATATTGTTTTTCAGGATTGTCTCATGAAAACACACTAAGATAGGACATGTATGTGTATTAAGGGGTCATTATAGCATAAGAAAGGGTTGATTTAGTGATGAAAAGCCTAGGAAAGTGTGAAATTATTTTACAACACCTTACAACACTTTGGCACAAGGCTTGGAAAGGGGTAAAAGGTGGTAAAAAAGGGTCCAAAGTCTATAAGCAAGGGTCCAAATGAGCGAAAACTATCAAAGGCTACACTTTTTGGTGACACACAACTTGAGAAAAATAAATCAACTCCCTTGAACACATTAACACCATCTACACAACAACAAAAATATACATTTCCTAAACGCTTCACAATAATATCAATCGATGATTTGGGATTGTTGAATTTTGAACCAACATTAATGGGAGAATATAAGATCATAAAAAAAGATTTTGAAAAGGCAACATCAGTCTTGTCAATACAAGATTCAATAGATCCTTAACAAGCATCCACCTTAACCACTTTAAATGACAATGGAACTTCTACAACCAACTCCAATCATGAACAACCACCCAATCCAAAAAGCATTGAGAAAGACTAATGGAAAAGGTTACAAACTTATGAAACAACTTGGTTACAATGGAAAAGGATGTGGTGATAATGAACAAGGTATCCACAACCCTATAGAGCCTAACATGCCAATGTCTCATGGTCTTGGTTATTGTCCTTTGATAAAAATCACCAAGAATTCACTCAACATAAACACCATCACAAACAATTCCTCTAAACCAACCTTAATAGTAGTGCATCCTGAATTTCTCAACACTACTAGTCTTGGGTGTTATCCTTTAATTGGAACAAAAAAACCAAAGAAATATTCAATTAATGTCAATGTCATCTCGCCAAACACTAATGATTTGAATTTTACACTCTCCTCTAATGGAGAGTGCAAAATCTCACAATCTATATAGCCTTGCGTAGGTATTGTTGGCAAGAAACATTGTAGTATCACTTGATGTTTTTATTGATGGAAAATCAAATCGATGGTCAGATACGCACACTATCATTCAATCAAATTGGCATATAGATTGAAGATTAATCAAGAAGAACAGAGTGTCTAGTAGCACAACGTTCATCGATCTATATGAAGATTTCATGTTATTGTTTTGTGTTGCACATCTCATGAAATTATTTTTGGTATATTATATCTGTTACTACTAAAATGCAGTTGTTCATATCAATTCATGTGGAAGTTATAAGGTTCGGTTGGTTTATTCTCAATATTTCTTGTATTGGAGCCAACTTCAAGAATATATATTGTCACGGATGTATAAGGATAAATTAACTAAATATTTCCGTGTATGATTATTTTTCTTTGGGTCCCATGTATGTCTTAACTGACTTTGGAGGATGACCATAAAGATTTAATTAAGGATCTAGTCAATGGTGGTAATTATTTTTGTGTTCTATTGAAGTCGACAAAGTGTAATTCAATTCTATGTTGTGGATATATATAAGATCATTTTTATAATTTTGAATGATGTATGAAGTGTGTTGTGATGCAAATTTTAAGTTAGAGCAAAGTAAAAGAGCGATAAAGAGCACTTTCACTTGCGCATAAAGAATCTATATTGTGAGTGTAAGCAAAACAAAGCAAAAGAGCATTATCAGTTTGTAGAACAAAAGATTGTATATTGTGCTTAATTGGAACTGTAAACATGCATATTTAGATGCTATTTATCTCATTTCAAACTCTCAAATGGTTTTAATCTGATTTTCTTTGTAAGGATGTGATCCTTCCTTTTGAGCAATGAGCTCTAGGCAGTGTGCCTAAATGCAAGTGCATTCCCCTTATTATAAAGTATACTTAGATTAAGTTGTCGATTGTCCATCCACCGTGGTTTTCACCCTCATAGGTTCTCCACATAAAAATTATTATGTTATGGTGTTGTGTTCATTTGCTTCATGTTTATGTATTATGTTTGAATATTGTTAATGCTTTGAAGATAAAATTTTATGAAGTTAATTTTTGCGCAACACTAATTCACCCCCCCATCTCAGTGTATCTTGTGTTTCCAACAATTGGTATCAAATCTAGTTCCTCTAGAAGAATTCTAACCACTTGGGGAGATCTTGGAAGGTGTTCTAATGGATTCAAGCAATCTTCAACAATAGCCTTTGGTGGCCCTGGATGATCTTGATTAGTCAAAGGCTTAAGTTCAGAAATTGCAAGAAAAACTATCTGATGCTGAGAAATTCATTGAGTCTTTGAAAGAAAAAATCAATAAGTCTAGAGAGAAGAGAAAGGAACTATGTGATTAGATTAAGCACAGTGATAATAAGAGCATTGAAGAAGAACAACTCAGTCAAGCCCTGAAAGAAAAGACAGAGGAGTATGAGAAGCTTACCAGAGATAACACAGTTCTAAAACATGAGATGGAATCTATCATGATGAAGCCGACCAAGGAGATTGAAGACATGAAGAAGAATGAAGAGAATCTAGCACAGTCCCTAAAATAAAAATCTAAAGTATTCAACCGATTGGATGATGAATTAGAACAATCTAGAAACAATGAAGAGGCACTTGAAAAACAAATGGATGATCTTAGAAATGAACTTGCTACTGCAAATGAGTATAAAGAGAAGTTCAAATCCATCTCTGCCATGCTTGGTGAACTAATTAGCAGTCAAAGGACTCATGGTGACAAGCGAGGTCTAGGATATGAAGAAGGAGAAAGTTCTAGATCTGAGCAAAGGAGATCCAAACAAGGAAATCAAATGAACACATCTGGAAGGTATCCGATAAGGCAACCTAATGCTCAAAGATTTAATGGATACTGTTTTAGTTGCAATAAATTTGGACACATGGCTACTCAATTTAGAAGTAGAATTAATCAAAGTGGTCCATCTTTCTCAGGACAATTCTTTAATTGTCATAAGGTTGGTCATAAGTCAAATGAATACAAAAATATGATGAATGAATTTCATAGAAATATCAGATGATATACATGCAATAGACTTAGACATACTACTAACTAGTGCAGATGAAGAGGAAATCAGTGGAACAACTGTTCTATAAAAAGAAATGTTGTATGCCATAACTACAACAAAATTGGACACTTTGCTACATTCTGTTGGAACAGAAGAGGTCCGGTAAGTAAAAGGAAGAACATGTAAAAGGATATCGAGGGAAAAGGTAAACTCACTACAAATGCAGTCAGACAACAGATGCAAAATAAATGGGTGAAGAAAGATCCCTCTATTACTGTCGAAGAAAGTGTCCCAACACTAGAACCTGCTTCTAGTAATTCCTCTGGGAATTAGTTTCAAGCCCCTAGCCTAGGGGGAGCAGTCAATAAAATAATTTAAACCCCTAACCAGTAAGTGACACCGGATGTGGATGTTTAAAGTAGATGCATAGATTCTCAATAGATGTTGTTGAACTCACTGGAGAAAGTGATATGCCATATTGGAGGTTCGCACAAGATTTACCCATCACAACATACAAAAACAAGGTAACCGGCTGTATTAGGGTTAAAGAATTTATCGTGACAAAGGAGTTAGGTATGAAAGTGATAAAAGGTAATTTCTACTCTTCACTTTTCACTTTTCATTTGGAAGAGAAGAATTTTGGAGAAGGGTATGTGCAGGATCATGATGGGCCAAAAAGTGACGATATGATGGCCCATGTGGCTGATGACTTTTTTTTTACCCAAAATTGATGAAATGAAAAGGATTTTTAAAGGATATTCTTAGCTTTCCACCAATATAAATTATTCTTTACTTTTAATTTAATAATGAATTATTATTCATTTTCTATTTTAATTACGACTAATGTCTTGATTGATAGGTTGATTGAAAAACATCTATATCTTTCAAGGGGTATCACATTTTTTGAATATGAAACATGCATCACATTATATGCTTCACATACTATGGGATTAAAAGAAAAGAATTGAATTTCATGAAGTTTTGACCAATTTAAGGTGGTCAGATGTAGGAGTTTTTATATTTTTAAAAAGTTGTAATAAAAAAATCATAATTAATTATTTACTTGGAAACAAATTACAAAAAAATATGCATCACATCGGGACATGAGTCTTCTACTTATATCTAAAATATCATAAAAGAAATATTATCTTTTTATTGTGGTTAGGGTGGTCAGACAAGCACCTACTTATTTTGTCCATGAAATTTAAGTACAACTGCATTGAAATTTCAAATTTTCACCAAATAATTAAAATAAAAACAAAAATAAACCTAGTAGTTTAGAAACTACATTCAATTTGCAACAAATTCTATTCTTACATATTTTTGGAATAATATAGTTAACTTATTCAAATATCTATGTCAAGTTGCCTAACTATGATTTTTCTAAATTTTATTGCCACTTAAGGGCCTATTTTTTCCATGATGATCCTGCACATGCCTAGAACTCATAGGTGAAACTTGGTGAATTGAGGCAAGATTCAAGCATGGAAGTGATACGGAAATCAAATTCCAATCTAGCGAAAAATGTATTTTTCAGAAAAGTTTGCAAACTTGTGATTTGGTCAAAATGAATACTCCTCCAGTAGTCGAAGTAAAGGATAGACCTCATCCTAAATTTAAATGGCATCCTTACAAGTCTCTTGAGACCAACCCGCTAGGAACATTTTCGTCTATTCGGCATGAAGTATTACACATGGAGGATATTACGATTTATATCCACAAAAATATTGAAGAACTAGGAAGTTCACAATTGTTAAATTTGTACAATAATCATATCATTGGTGAAGTATACTATGTAAAGCCAAAACATAAAACCCTAGAAACAAAGAAATTCACATAGATTATCAAATTTCCCATGTTTGAATTGTTGGAGTGGGTCTGTTATGTTTTGAGTCAAGTGCATGATGAATTTATGTGGCTCAACATTCTGTTCAAAATTACAAAGAAATTTATTAGTGCAGTAACTGGTCTAAAGTATTCCAGTGTATTAATTATTCTAAAGTCTATGAAAAATCAAACCATCACTGATGCTATAGGCTCTACATATGAAAAAAGGGCAATCACTATTGATAGCATTGCTGATATAGATGCCAAATTTTCATCTATGGTGATTGGATACAAGATTTATCACTTTAGCCAAGACAACTCTATGTCCGACATAGCAATCTATGCCACCTACCAAATGGTGAAGAAAAATGCAGATTATGACCTTTGTGAACTATTGAGAATTCAGCTAATGGAGAATCTAGCAAAAATAAAGAAAGACTGTAGGATGGTGAAATCTTGCACATTGATTGTGTAGATTCAGCCATCCTCATAGAATAACATGGTTCATTTCTCCAAATAAAATGCTAAAACTAAATCAAATATGCATGGAGAAAAGGAAATACAACCTATTCTATTCTATGATGGATTGGTGCCCTCCATGAAGATGTGAGAGAGCCCTTTCCCAATCCCTTTCTAAGCCAAATGAGATAGACAATGAGTTGCTATGAGCTCAAGTTGCCTATAGTTTAGATACCTTCAAATTGTGTTTTTTGAAATGAGAGAAGATGCATTGCTTTTATAGAAGAAGTTGAGAGAAGAGAGGCCAAGTTTAGCCAATGTGAGACTAAATCCCCTCCAATAGAATAGAGCCACTTGGCATGATGGGATTGGTCAAAGCTTGTGCAAGTTTTGGCCAATGTGCCCATTCAAATTTGAAAAATGTCAATAAATGCATGTTGTTGAGGGTTTTGGGGGGAATAATCTTTGTTCAAAAAAGTCAAAGATGAGAGTTATTGAGAGAAAATAGGCTTTTTAATAAATCAATTAAATTGATTTATTGATGCAAGTGGGTGGGTTAGTTAGGAGTTTAGATTTGACTCTAGTTGAGTCAAAAGCTAGAGAATGGTAATTGTGATTAGAAGTTAATTAATTTAGATTAATTAACTTAGGGGATTTTAGGGATTTGACATTAAATCTGTTTGATTTATTAAATCAAATGAGAAGAACATAAGGATTAAATAATTTGATTTATTTAATGAACCTTAGGAAGTTAATCAATAAATATTTTAATTGATTAATAGCATAAATGAATGTTAATTTGTATGATGCCTGATTGTTATTTTTGCATGTCTACAAAGACAAGAAAAAATCTTTCAACTATGGTAACTTGCTCTTGTGTTTATAATTCTGTTATTTCATGGGTGAAGTTTTGGGAATTGTAAAATTTTAGTGGCATAAGAAAAAACTGGTAGCTGCACAGATCAGAGATCTATTGTCTAATTTTGTAGATACAAAAATAAAGAATGCATCTATGTGGGGATACTTTAAAAATTTTCAGGCTATGATGCAAGCTAGGGAAAGGATTCCTACCTCTATTGTAGAGAAATACAAAGATTCAATTTGCTTAATGGTGGATGTTGATCAGTGTATGATGGAAGCTGTTGATCCAAGAACTATCTGGATCATGGCTATGGGGTATGAGGTTGAAGAGAAAATTTTGGACATGTATCCTCAACACCTGCTAAGCAAACCTTTAGATCCAGTACAAGAAAGGTTTGGTACCTATGCTGAGAAGGACATACAATTTTATAATGAGCTCAGAAAACCTATGGTAACTAAAAGAGTCAGAAAAGAAGTTGAAGTCCTTGCAAAGAGTATGGGAATATTTGTAGAACTACTAAAAGAAGCCAGAAAGAAAAGAGAAGAGGTCGAAGTAGCAAAAAAAAGAACAAATGAGGCAACTAAAACTCAATCAGCTAGTCTGGTAGCACAATCTTCTCGAGTAAGAATAACTAAAAGTTATACATCTCATTCAACTCCTGCAGAAAATTCCATTCCTATAAAAACCGAATCCAAGGGATTCGGAAAATAAGGCAAAAGGAAGAGAAAAAAGTTTATATGCCAATTTATGATGATGAGGAAACTGAGTTTGATGAATATGTAAAAGAAATTAAACATCAAGGCACCAAGGCAACAACTATCACAAAGGGAAAACCTTCCAGTGAAGATGTTCAAGTGAATAAAAAGTCAAAGACTAACAGTTTAGGTATGTTAGTTGTAGAAGTTGAAAAGGCATTAGTCAAAGATGGTAATCTCAAACCTCTCTATAAATGGTATGAGTCTTTTGATGATTCTAATAGAAGAATTATTGAAGTAGCCACAATAAAACACATGAATATTTTCAATAAATTTTTAATAAAAATTATGCCTAATTTTCCCAAAAGTCCTTATGACATACTGGAAATGAGGAGAGCTAATGCTAGAATAGAAGAAAAAAAAATGCGAGAAAGTATTATTGTCGAACTATGTCTGGTGATGTTTGTGGATGACATGAAGGCATTCTTGAACAAGGCCCAAAATAAATTTAAAAGATAAACAAGGGTTAACAAGCTAATGATTGTTCTAACCAATGAAGTCACAAAAGAAACAGAGAAAATTCTGAGGGAAATATTGTTGAATGATAGAATTGATGTTGTAGCTAAAGAAAATCATGTTGATGATGCCCCATCTAGTCTAGAAAAGGAAGAAGAAGAAGAAAATTTGGGTACAACTGAGGATTCACAGATTCCTCTTGCAGAGGACAACACAAAAATTCCCATGAAAGTTGAGATACTTAGAAATGTATCTATTGAAGAAATAGAGATCATTGAAGGTAAACTAGTCCCTGCAACTATGCAAGCAACAACTGCAGAAAATAAAGATGGTGTAAAGCCAATCCTAGTTGAGGCAAGAGACACTACTAAGGTAGTGAATTTTTTTTTGGTTGAACAAAAAGAAGAATTGGAACCAGAATTGATTGAAGGTCCCATTGACCTATCCACCTTAAGTCCAATCCAAAAGATGAAAGTAGCTTCGTTTGCTCAAGCCCAAGCCAGAGAAGAGCTACTGAAGTCACACATTGAAGATAGTGAACTGCTAAATCTTGCATTTGGAGTATTGGAGAAGATAATTCCATCTTATGTGAAAGATTTGAATGCTTCCTCCTATAGTAAATTGGAAAAGCTTATCAAATCGATCAGTACACACTTTGAGTCACTAGAAAAATCTGCTATGGTGAAAGTACAAAAGGAATTTGATGTTAAAAGATTTAGTGGATTGAAGGTATTGATTGCCAAAGATAAAATTGTCTTAGCCACTTGTGTAAAGAATGTACAAAATGCTTTATCAGAAGGTGGTAGGATCTACAAATCATGTTTGTTTTTTTCAAATTTTACTGAAGCTAATGAGAAGAAGATCAAAGATCTAGAAAAATAGTTAAGCACTATTTCTGATGGATTTGATCCTCTATCTAGTAGTATTGGGAAAATAGAAGGTGAAGTGATGTCTGTTCTTAAAAATATAAAAGGATTGAAGCATGAGAATGATAAGATTGTTTCCAGATCATGTGAACTCAGAAGCATAATTGGTCCTTAAATTGAGATAATGTCAAGCACCCTAAAGGAAGGAGAGGACTCTATGGAAGCTGGTGATCCGACCAACTTGGAATCGGTAGAGACACAGTCCTACCTAATCTTTGGATACATAAAAATCATGGAGAGTCTCAAAAGAGTTTGGGATGCAAATCTGATGTAGCTAAAAATAGATTTTGGGGATATTTTTTAGTTTTTGTAAGTTAAAAAAGCATTTTTGCATAACAGTTTTATTTGATCCAGTTTTTGGTATGTGCATCCCTACCTTTGCCATTGATTTCAAAGGGGAAAAAGAATGGAGTGAAAAATACTCAATAATCTCAAGGGGAGAATTATATTTTTGGAATTTTGGAGCAAGCAATGTAGTCTATCTTGGTACTAATCTGACACTTATTCATTTTTCACTAAGTGTTGCCATCAATTCCAAAGGGGGAGATTCTTGGCAAGATACATTGTAGTATCACTTGAAGTTATCATTGATGTAAACTCAATTTGATGATCAAATACACACACTATTATTTGATCACATTGGCAAATAGATTGAAGATTAATCAAGAAGAATCAAGTATCCGATAACACAACATTCATTGATATATATGAAGATTTCATGTTATTTTTTTGTATTGTGTATCTCAAGAAATAATTTTTGGTATATTATCTCTATTACTACTGAAGCATAGTAGCTTGTATCAATTCGTGTGGAAGTTAGAAGGCCTGGTTGGCTTATTCTCAATCTTTCTTGTATTGGAGCTGACTTTAGGAATATATTATGCCGCGGATGTATAAGGAGAAATTAACTAAATGTTTTCATGCTCAATTATGTTTGTTTGGGTCCCCTATATGTATTAACTAACTTTGGAGGATGTGCATAAAGATTTAAATAAGGATATAGCCGATGATGGTAATTACTTTTGTGTTCTATTGAAGCTGAGAAAGTGTAATTGAATTCTATGTTATATATATATATATATATAAGATCATTTGTATCATATTGAATAAGGCATGAAGTGTTCTATGATTTGTGAGTTAGAGTAGAGTAAAAGAGTGATAAAGTGTAGTTTCACTTGCGCATAGAGAATTTGTATTGCGAGTGTAATCAAAATAGAGCAAAAGTGTCAAATCAGTCTGTAGAACAAAAGATTATATATTGTGCTTAACCAAAATTTTAAATAGCCATATTTACATGCTATTTATCTCAGTTTAAACACTCAGATGGTTTTAATATGATTTTATTTGTAAGGCAATGAGCCTTCCCTTTGAGCAGTGAGCTCTAGGTAGTGTTCCTAAATGGAAGTGCATTCCCCTTATTGTAAACTTCATTTTAGTATACTCAGATTAACTTGTGGATTGGCCATCCACCGTGGTTTTTCCCCTAACAGGGTTTCCAGATAAAAATCCTTATGTTATGGTGTTGTGTTCATTTGCTTCATTTTGATGCATTATGGTTGAGTATTGTTAATTTTTTGAAGATAACGGTTTATAAAGTTAATTTTTGCAAAACACTGATTCACCTCTCACTATAGCTTGTTTCCAATGGGTATGACATATTTTACTAAGCAATCCACGTCTTTGTCACACGATAAAGGAATATCTACCATTGATCAAGAGGGTATCTTCTTGAGACTCCTCCAAGATCACTTGATATCCCTTCCTCCATGAACTTGAAAGAAATTTTATTACAAGACTTCCTTTTGCACATATTATAGAGTTCATGGTCATTCTACTAATGAATGTAGGGCTTTGAGTAGTAAAATCCAACATCTTAAGGATTTTGGTATTCTTCCTTATGTGGGGGCACCTCATTCCTCTAATCGATACTGATTTTCACTGAACCTTGCATCTCATCAATCCCTTTGGCTCACTCTTGTCCTGCACTAAGTGGGGACAAGGAGTTAGTTAGCCTTGTCCTCGTATGCCACCTGTCATTGCCTCTTTTGTCTAGTCGTTCACTTTTCATGAACATATAAGGAAAACTTCAGATGTGGACGACATGCCTTAAGTTGGCTCACATGTGACATACTCCCCTTCTCATGATGTCACTTTATTTGGAATCATATGAATTGGCATAGGGCTTTCTAAACAAGCTCTTGTTTCTTCTTCTACTTTAAAGAAATTTTTCACAACAATGGTCTGAGCAACCAATTTAAAATGGGGGCATACACCAACACTCATATTTCATTATGCGATTTTATTTTTCTTGTGACTCCCTCTATTGGAAACATTAGGTACAATGTTGCCCAGGATGAGACATTGCACTTGTCCTCTCTTAGAAACAAGATGAGACCATTTTCACTTTTCCTCTCTGGAAGAAATTAAACATGATGTTCCCTAAGATGAGACCTTGCATGAACAAAGGAAAATATCCTTTAACAAAACCTTTACATGACATTCAAAAGCATTTTCACTGTGGTGCCTTATCAAAGTTATCAAGAGGTATAACTTTGGTATGGTTGAGCAAGAAGCCCAACCAGCAGCATGAATTTCCCCATAAACACCTGTGTGTGTGTGTGAGTACATATCGTTTTGCCAAAAAGTGTAGCCTTTGACACTTTTTTCTCATTTGGACCTTTTCTTGTGGATTTTAGACCATTTTCAACCTCTTTTTACCCCTTTCTAAACCTTGTGCCAAAGTGTTGTAAGGTGTTGTAAAATAATTTCACACTTCCTAGGCTTGTCATTACTTAATTAACCCTTTCTTATCCTATAATGACCCCTTAATGTACATACATACCTTAATTTAGTGTGTTTTGTGAGACAATCCCGACAAGCAACAATAATCACACTTTAATCTCCGACAATCAATGAAAATTTCCTAGGTGGTGACCTAGTCTCATGTGGCATAAAAATTGAAATAAACTTAATTTCTTTTCGAGATTTTATCTCTAAAACCCTAAGGTCGGCTTGTATGGTGTTATTTTAGGAAAATTAGGGCATAACATGTATAAATAAGCCTACAAACACTATTTTCTCATAAGACAGTAATTGTTCCCAACTCCTCTCAATCTCTCCTCCCTCCTTCTCAAGTAAGCTAGGGTTTGAGTATTCTAAGTCACCAAGGAATCTCTCTCAAGAAGCATTCAAGGGTTGAATCCTCCATTGCTGCAACTCAAGATCAATCATCATGGAAAGGAAACTAATTCCAATACTTCACACTTAATTCTTTCTCATTTTATTTCTTCATTTGATTTAATTATCTATAAAGTGGTTTGACCAAGGAAAACCCCTATACTCTAACAATCAACATTTTCTCTTCCTTCTTTGTGTGTGTTTCAAGATTAAGGTATCTTGGGACCTTGGAAATCATTCAAGAGTGTATTGAAGGCTTGTTGAAGACACTTCCTTGTCAACTAGGGTAAAGTATCCACAAAAAGACACCTATAGATCAGATTCTACATTTTCGGGACCAAACACTTGGAGGAGCATAAATCACAGATCGGGGGCTCCAAATTCCATCTTCTGATTTACAGAAATTCAAAAGAGGACTAGGTTGCCATTGTTGGTGAGCTAGTCCCATTGAAGTTTTTTTTCAAGGATTCTAGTAGATTTGGATACCCTTTTGGCCGAAACAAGACTCAGCTGCAGTTTTCCAGAAAAAAGACTAGGTCACCTAGATTGGCACAAGTGTCCCTTTCAGATTCTATATCAAATTCAGCAACATTTCTAGACCCTACAAAATTATAGGTGCAAACCTCTTCAATCTTACCCATTTCTATAATATTTTGTTCATATTTCTTAGGTTATCTTGTACATACTTGCATATCATTATGTGTTTTCAAACATAGTTACATTTCTGAGACTTTACATTATTAGTTAGTTTCTATTTTCAATTCATTTCATTTAGATCATTACCCTTGGACAGATCAAAAACCCCATTCAACCCTTAATCCTTTGAATGAACTCACCCAAAATGAGCATATCATTAGGTGAAAGAGAGTCCATTTCCTAACCAAGTGCTCTTCGGGTGAAAAACCCTAAGGGCCTAGTAAAGGGGAATCATCTTTCCCTTTTAGCATATCATCTTTTTGGTGGTTCACATACCAGCCATGAGTGTATGTTTCTCACCTTCTTGGACTTCTCACCTAATAGATAGCCAAGAGTTTTGTCACCTTAGAGTGAGTATGCATTTTCGGACAAACAACCTAGACCTGATCCACAAGAAGCTCGACAAATGATCAAAGCAAGATCCACCTTTTTACTTTGGTTCTTCTTTTCCTTCTAGTTATTACCATTGCATCATCGTGTATCTTGTTTTGTTGCAATTCATTCACCTTATGCGTGTCCTCTTACACTTATGTTGGTTTGACTCCTAGAATCTTGAATCCTAGGGGCTTGATCGCCTCTTTCATCTTTGTTATCTTAGATCATCTACATTGGTACGATTAGACCCCTCCTCTTGAATGACTACTTTAGTGTAAGTTTGAAGCAAAGTTCATCCTCTCACTAAAGTGGGGGCTAAATGTAATATGGAAAAATGTATCCCTTAGACATATTCACATTCATTTGGGTCTTTCTTATGGATTTTGGCCTACTTTTTTCTAGATTTAATGTTGTAATGTGGTCAACATATTCACATTAGGTCTTGGACCCTTGTGAATCAATAAAAATTCTATAGTGTCTTGTAAAGGTGTTTTGAAGTGTTGTAACACACTTTAACACTTTTCTAGGACCTTCTTACTATAATTCACTTAAATAACCTATTTTTATCACTTACCAAGCCTTATTTCAAAGCGTTGTAAGGAGTTGTAACAAACTCACACTTTCCTAGGATTGTCATCAAGAATTACACCTTTCTTATGCCTTAAATTGCCCCATTATGTACTTACAAGCCTTATTTAAGTGTTTTTTTGAGAATAAACTCGATAAACATCATTTAATATCTCTTAATTCCCAACAACTAGTAAAATTGTCGTGGTGGGACCAAGTCACCACTAGGGGCAACTTAATCCCATTTGACTCAAAAATCAAAATAAGCTCAAAATTTTGGCAATTTTTTATTCTCTAAGACTTAAGGTCAACTTGTGATAATGTATCTTCAGGAATTAGGGAATAATTATGTATAAATACAAGGTTTTCCTCTCTTTTTTGAACCCTAAGGGCCTTGATTTGCTTTTTTCTATCTTTTCTTCTATCTTCATTCATCATTCTTCTCAAGCGAGCTAGGGTTTTAGCATTCTAAGTCATCAAGAAGGATTCAAGGATAGATTCTTCATCTATTGATGTAGAAATTCAAGATCAATCACTATGACAAGTTTCTAATTCCTTCACTTCATATTCCATGCTTCACTATCCTATTTCTTCATGTTGGTTTAATTACCTAAAAGGGCTTTGACGAAGGCAAACCCCCATGCCCTAACATTCAAATTTTCTCTCTTTCCTTGTGTGTTTGCAAATTTAGGTACTTTGAAGGCTCAAAGATTATTAAAGAATTGGTTGCAAGATTATTGAAGACATCTCCTTGTTGGCTAGGGAAAAATATCCACTTAAAGTCACTTTCAGTGCTGAGAAGAAGAGTTTCACATCCAAATACTTAGAGGAGCAGAGAGTGTAGACCAAGAGATTTTGTTTCCACTTTTCGATTTTCAAAGAATTCATAGTGGACTAAGTCACCATTAGTGGTGAATTAGTCTCATTGCACATGTTTTCCAGAGTTTTCTGTAGATTTGGGTACTCTTTTGGCTTAAACAAGCTTCAACGCAGTTTTCTACATCTGGGTTAAATCACCCAACTTGACGGAAGTGTCCCATTAGGTAAAATTTCTAGATTCAACAACATTTCTAGTTTTCATTCCAGTCTGCAACACATTTCCAAGTGTGCACCTTTTGTCTCACAACTTTCTGTTTAGTTTGTTTTGCATTTCTAGGTCATTTAGTGTAAGTTTGCATATCACATTACATTTGTTTTTCCAAGTTTACACTTGTGGTGAACCCCTTTTATCCACTCTCACCACCAAAAACTCTCCCTTTGATAGATTTTAATCTCTTTTGCATTGAGATCTCAAGGGTTTATTCTTGAATGAATTGTAGATTCTTTGTTCTTCCCCCTTTAAGTGTAAAACCCTAGAGGTGAAGGAAGATATCAAAAATCCATGGTTCGACAATATCATAATGCAAAAAATTAAATCCCTATTATATTGTTATGCATATATTCTTGTCAAAAACATTTTACAATTACCCTTAAAATGACTGATTTATTTTAAATAATTTTTATTTCACTTTTGAACTATTATAAATAGCATTTAACTACACAATATTTTACTCTTACTAAAAAAATCATTGAACATATTGTCGTTTGCCGAACATACTAGATATTCATGTTTGTTAATGTTAGGAAAGCTCAATGAAAATGTCATCAGTCTCCAATACTATATCATGATCATATTGCAATAGACTTCAACTACAACATCACTTTGTTGGAAATAATTCCAACTTCAGGTTTTACCGCATTACTGTGGCGTCTATCTTTCGGCCCCTCGTGGTTGGCAGTTTTACCACTATACCGCGGCCTGCCTGTTTGCCCCATGCGGTACTATGGTTAACCATCAGCCGTTTGCTCTCCGTCCGTCCATGCAGTTACCACTCTACCACGGTCTCCTCGCCTGCCTTTTGTAGTATCGCGGTGCCTTTGTTTGCCATTCATTGACCGGGTCTTGGCGGTTACCGTGACCACCACGGTTTGGCTTATAACCCCTCATGGTAGTGCAGTGCCCAGTTCTCGTAGTCTGTTGATCGTCAGTGGATGGCTACCATGGCCACCGCGGTCTATTTCTTAACCGTGGCGATAGCGCAGTAAGCTCGTTCCTTCCGAAATCTCGTAGTTACCGCGGCCACCGCAGTCTATTTCTTAACCATGGTGTTAGCGCAGTAAATCCTCTCATAACAGTGCTCATAGTTACCACGGCCATGACAGTCTCCTCGTAAACTCCGATGGTAGTATGGTAGTCTTCACCAGTTGACTGTTTGACTTTTTCGTGCTGACAGTTTGTGCACTCCTCGATGGCTTGAAAGGACGGTTATTTAAATGCGATTGGACATAGTTTTCATGAGTTGGATGATGACATCTTGGCCTTTCTTAATGGCCTTTAATATTATTTGTATATGTGGTTTTTCTGGTGAAGTGTGAAAAAGTGAGAGTGAAAAAAGGTGACATGAAAAAGGCTCTCAAGAACAGAGTAAAATAGACTGTATCTGTAGACATGAAAAATTAACACTATTGATTAACATAATTGATTAATCATATTTCATCCATCAATTAAACAAATCAGGTTTAATTAAATAAATCACTTTTTATCTCCTAAGGTCTCTTGATTTAATTAAATCACATGTATTTAATTAAATGATTAACATTCATTTTCCTCTCATTTGATTTAAAAAAAATACAAAAAATGCAAATCAAATGTCACACCACCTAATCACTAGCTTACTTAGTCAAAATCTCTAATTAATGCTAAGACTAACCCATGTCCCATCCACTTGCACAATAAATCATTTAAATTGATTTATTAAAACACTTATTTTCCTCACAAGACATTCCCAAGGAATATGCCCTCATTAACTCCCCTTGCTTGACTTTTTATTCAAAAAAAATTCCCCCCAAATCCCTCAACCATATGCATTCAATGCCATTTTCAAATTTGAAATGGGCACATAAGCCAACACTTGCACAATCATGCACCAATCCCATTATGACAAGTGGCTCTCTCCTATTTGATGAGGATTAGTCCCACATTCATCAATTTGGACTCTCCTCTCTTCAAGCTCAACTATAAATTCAAGGCTCCTATCCTTCAAACAAGAAACACAGAAGCTCATGCAAAGTTATTCTCTTAATTTGAGAATTAATTTTGTGCATTATCACATAATTTGCTTATCAGGGATTGGGAAAGGGCTCTCTTCTCACATCAAGGGGCACCAATCCCCCTATGGGATGGTGGTGGGTTAACTTAGATTAGATTTTCATATTTTAAGTTGCACATGCTTTACTTAATATTTTTCTCTTCTATGTTTGATCAATAATTTCATAGGGAGAGGTTTATTTCAGTTTACTGACAATAGCTAATCCATCTATTGTTAGGAATTGCAAATTTGCCTCTCAAACCAACAAGCTGCCCACAAAAAGGTGCTCTAAACCAACAAGCTACACAAGCCACACAAGCTGTGCAAGCTACTCAAGTAGCCCAGCACAAGCTGTGCAAGCTACTCAAGTAGCCCACATTCATCAATTTGGACTCTCCTCTCTTCAAGCTCAACTATAAATTCAAGGCTCCTATCCTTCAAACAAGAAACACAGAAGCTCATGCAAAGTTATTCTCTTAATTTGAGAATTAATTTTGTGCATTATCACATAATTTGCTTATCAGGGATTGGGAAAGGGCTCTCTTCTCACATCAAGGGGCACCAATCCCCCTATGGGATGGTGGTGGGTTAACTTAGATTAGATTTTCATATTTTAAGTTGCACATGCTTTACTTAATATTTTTCTCTTCTATGTTTGATCAATAATTTCATAGGGAGAGGTTTATTTCAGTTTACTGACAATAGCTAATCCATCTATTGTTAGGAATTGCAAATTTGCCTCTCAAACCAACAAGCTGCCCACAAAAAGGTGCTCTAAAACCAACAAGCTACACAAGCCACACAAGCTGTGCAAGCTACTCAAGTAGCCCAGCAAGCACAAGCCCAAGCTCAAGCCTAGGCCCAATAGGCACAAACCCGATACCAAGCGCAACTACAAGCAATCCATTGGCAAGCATACCAATAGGCCCTACAAGATTTTCAGGCACAACAACACGCTAGACAACAGACTTCGTTGGCTCAACAATAGCTCGCCCAATAACAAACTTCGTTGTCTCAATAGCAACTCGCCCAACAACAAGCTTTGTTGGTGCAAGAGCAGCTTGACCAATAGCAAGCCTCGTTGGCGCAGTAGCAACTCGACCAATAACAAGCCTCATTGGCATAGCAGTAGCTCGACCAATAACAAGCCTCATTGGCATAGTAGCAGCTCGACCAATAAGAAGCCTCGTTGGTGCAGTAGCAGCTCGACCAATAACAAGCCTCCTTGGCGCAGTAGCAGCTCAACCAATAACAAGCCTCATTGGCACTATAGCAGCTCGACCCAACAACAAGCCTTGTTGGCACAATAGTAGCAAGATCAACAACAAAGCATTGTTGATGCAAATGCAAGCATATTGGCAGGCCTTGAATGCACAGCAGAGTTTGCAGCAAACTCCCACCAGTACGCTTCCCACCAATCAAACACCTCACAACACATTCATCCCACCTCCCGATCCGCACAACGATGTCGCAACATAAATCAAACTACTCTCGCAGCAAGTGTTGGACCTCCAATAAGGGAAAACAACCAGAACACCAGACAACTTGTGCCCCTATCCATTCAAACAGAGATCTCACAATGGTACCATTCCCAAAGGGATTTGAAATCTCCAAATTCCATAAGTATAATGGAACAGGAAACCCTCAAAATCACATCAGGGAATTTCAAGTGCATTGCATGGAGGTGGCATACGATGACACATACCTAATGCAACTCTTCCCCTGAAATCTAGTTGGTCCAACAATGGGATGGTTTTCTCGCCTACCCATGGGCATTAAAACATTCGACGAAATTGTGGAAGCATTCCTTAAAAATTACGCTTTCAAGATGGGTGCAAATGTTAGTTTGGAAGAACTATCAATGCTCACATGAAGAAAAGGAGAGCTATTCGCATCCTTCTTGCAAATATGGCGATCCAAGGCTAGTTAGAGCAAGTGGACCATGCCAAAAGAACAACAAGTTTGCATTATCATATCTAATCTAGATGGAAACTTGGCATTCTACTTAAAAATGCAATGCATCACATCATACGATCAACTGATCCCAAAGGCGCTCAACATCGAAAGAGCCCTTACTGCATGAGGAGGCGTATCAACATTCACTCCACCATAGGATAATTGCCCATCCAAAAATTATAATGATAAACCTCGAACATGGTCAAGGAACAAGAATATCACAAATGACAACGTGGTCGATGCTAAAGTGGTCATCAGTGCCCCTAAGCAGAACATCTAGACTCATCACCAGCCACAAAATCACAATTGCAATAATGTGCAAACTAATGCAGTAGTAGCACAACAACAACCACTTCCCACCAACCAAATCAATAACTTGGGCAATCAAGGAGGATCACCTCCCCGAGGAAAATATCCTCCCAAGTGAAATTTCACGGGTCTTGGAGAATCCATCGAATCCATAATGAAGAAGTTGGTCAAGGAAAACATAATCAAGGTCTCTAACTTTGAGCAATACATGGAACCCATGACCAAACCGCCATGGTACAAAGAAAACCTCATTTGTGACTTTCACAAGATCAAGGGACATACCACCATAAATTACATGAGGCTAAAGAATATCATCCAAGACCTCATCAAAGACAAGATCATCAATATTGAGCAACCAACCGGTAATCAAGATCTAAAAATATACACAAATCCGATGCTGAACCACAATCAAGGAAATACCTAGGAGAACAAAAATCATCCATTCCATCACATTTTGATTAATCATCCATCCACCCATCCGCTCACATCCATACCATAGCTTGAGCTGGTGCCCATATCATATTCCACCATAGTACTACTTGGCATTTTCCTAAGGCTAGCTTGTCCTGCGTTTATCGAAGTAGTCTATCGCTTAAATGCTGGGGGCATGCCCTTGCAACTGGCAGTGGATCGGATTTGTTTATATCTTTTGTGCTCTTCCCAAATTCATAAAAATCCAAAAGAAGGTCAAAATCTCAGAAAATCTTCACAAATTTATCATTGAGTCTTGTCAATCTTTCACCTTGTTTGAACTACGTCGTCTTTGAGCTTGAACGTAGGCAAGGTTGATCTCCGATCATCCCCTGAGACAATTTAGGTCAGTCGTTTAGGCATCTGTTGCAATGGCAATCTATTTTCCCATCTAATTTACAGTTTAGGTTAGTCCTTAGGCATCCGTTGCATTTGACAATTTGTTTGAATAAAGTCAATCATCGCCTTCACTCTTTGGTGAGTCAATTAGAAGCAAGTTTAGCAGGTTCAAAAGTGAACACCTAATCATCAAAGTCTTAAATCTAAGTCAGTAAGCAAGCAAGTTGATCAACTCAGAGTATCAATAGCCTATCACCCAATCAGTCTCATCAAAACCCTGATCACAACATGTCCCTAGGTTGAATCTTTCCTACATTGAACATAAGCATCAGGTACCCCACAGTAGTTTAGCCTTGGCTAGCGGTATGAAGAACATTAGCTTGTTTGATTGTTTTTTTCTTGGTCTTTGTTGACTTAACTTATTTTGCGCTCATTCCAAGGACCTCTCGATGATACCTAAAGAAAATAGGTTTAGAGAGAAAGGAATGGGGCAAAGATCATTATCTTTTTTATCTGTTGTGCTTGTTGGATATTCTTGTAAAATAACTTCATCATGCATACTTTGTTTTGTTTGTCGGAAGGATGTTTTAGGTATCTTGTTGACCACATAAGAAGGCTTGCCTTATTATGTTTTGGCCCGAGATGTTTAAAATATCTGAACTGCATTCCGAATAAGGTTTCATTTTTCAAGTGTGAACAAGAGTACTCCTATCTATTTGATGAGTCAAAGTCCATCACACTAGTTGCAACACCATCCTAGTTTTTAATACCTTGATGCATCACACCTATGTGTGTTATCAAACATAAAGAAGATATGCTCTTTATCTCTCCCATCCTTGGATAAGCAATACATCATTATCATTCATCATCATATCCAATAAAGTCTCGACGACTAGGGGACTTATTGGACTTCTACATCTTCTTGGATTTAAGGGTTTATCCCTCTCATTCTTCTATCCATCCTGCATCCATCTTGCATCCGCATTCTCATTCTACATAAGCACATCATATCATCATAAGACAACATCATCCATCGCATTCATCTCACATGCATTGAATAATCATTTAAGATGTTTAAGATAATATAGATTTGTTATTTTAAGCATCTTCCAAACATCTCATTTTCATAATCATTTAAGTTGTTTAGGATAATGTAAATTTGTTATTCTAAGAATCTTCCAAACATTTTGTTTCTATCATCATTATCATCCATACATCCATTTTGAACCTCTTTGTCATGAGATCGACCTCAAATCAAATATTTTCGCTCGATCTCTCGAGGGGGCAATGTACTAATGTACTTTTCACTGGGGCATCTGAAAAAATAAGTTTTTTTTAATTTCGATGTCGATGGCATCATTCTTTGAACCAATGCAATGAGTACATTGATTCAAACAGGGGAAAAATGTAGACATGAAAAATTAACACTATTGATTAACATCATTGATTAATCATATTTCATCCATCAATTAAACAAATCAGGTTTAATTAAATAAATCACTTTTTATCTCCTAAGGTCTCTTAACTTAATTAAATCACATGTATTTGATTAAATGATTAACATTCATTTTCCTCTCATTTGATTTAAAACAAATACAAAAAATGCAAATCAAATGTCACACCACCTAATCACTAGCTTAATTAGTCAAAATCTTTAATTAATGCTAAGACTAACCCATGTCCCATCCACTTGCACAATAAATCATTTAAATTGATTTATTAAAATACTTATTTTCCTTACAAGGCATATTCCCAAGGAATATGCCCTTATTAACTCCCCTTGTTTGACTTTTTGTTGAAACCAAATTCCCCCCAAATCCCTCGACCATATGCATTCAATGCCATTTTCAAATTTGAAATGGGCACATTAGCCAACACTTGCACAAGCATGGGCCAATCCCATTATGACAAGTGGCTCTCTCCTATTTTTTGGGGATTAGTCCCACATTCATCAATTTGGACTTTTCTCTTTTCAAACTCAACTATAAGTTGAAGGCTTCTCTTCTTCACAGAGGACACAAAAGCTCATGCAAAGTTACTCTCTTAATTTGAGAATTAATTTTGTCCATTATCACATCATTTGCTTATTAGGGATTGGGAAAGGGCTCTCTTCTCACATCAAGGGGCACCAATCCCCCTATGGGATGGTGGTTGGTTAACTTAGATTTGATTTTCATATTTTAAGTTGCACATGCTTTACTTAATGTTTTTCTCTTCTAAGTTTGATCAATAATTTCATAGGGAGAGGTTTATTTCAGTTTACTGACAATAGCTAATCCATCTATTGTTAGAAATTGCAAATTTTCCTCTCACAGTATCAGAAGTTGAAAATTTGCTCAATAGTAGCAGGATTCTTGAAAAGAAGAGTCAAAGCTCTGAAGTGTCAAAATATGTTTTTGAGAATCAATATAATATAAATATCTCGGTTTGGTGCATGTGTTTCAGTTTCATAATTTCAGTGTTTATAATTATAAATGATGTTTTGTTTGTTCTAGCATGCCTCCTGTTATTTCCTACAATGTGGTATCAGAGCCTTGTCGGTCAGGTTGACTGGGAGTAGAATTTTATGGTGAATTTGTGTGAAGTAATCACTATCTAATTTGAGAAAGCCATAAAGTGTCTAGGATTTGTTTGTTTGCAAAATCTGAGAAGTTTGTCTGGGCTTAGAAATTTGTGAAGAGAGTTGATAAGGAAAATAAGTTTTTTTTGTACAAAGAAAAAAAAGGGTCCTTGCCTTAGGATGCCTCAAGTGCTCTGTCAATATAAAAAATTTGTGAATAGAAAAATTGCTAATGTCATATGGAGTTGTGAAGTGAGTAAGAATTCATTCCTAGAGAGGAAGATATAAGAAAGTGTTGAATGTTTGCAAAAATTTGAAGTCACTTTAGCTGACAGGAAGATTTTGAGTTTGTTTGAATCTTTGGAAGAACTTTCTAAGTTTGTTGCTAAGAGAAGTAAACAGGAGGTTGTATACATAAAAAAAAAAGAAAGAATGCTTGAGAGTGAATCATTAAGAAAAGTCAGAAGAGTTGTATTTTGAAGACAAAGAAAAGAAATCACTGACATAAGGGAAGCTAAGCAAAAGCCTACAAGAAGAAGATGTTATAAAGAGGTTTATTAAATCTCTGAAGATAGTTGTTGTGAATTGACAAAAAGAAGAAGTTGTGTTGAAGAAAAGGAACTGAATAGAACACCAGTTGTTTGAACAATCAAAGAGCTGCAGGCCTAGTTGTAGAACAAAAAAACAGAGTCTGAAGAAGATTAGAGTCACACGAAGCTGCTATATCCCTAGAACAAGTTCAAAAGAGGTAAGTTGAAATTTCCTTTACAAATGGGGAAAGTAGGGAAAAGAGTTAAGAAAGAGAATGAAAATTTGTCATCTGTAAAAGATGTTTTAGAAGAAGAGTTAATTTTGCTTAAAGATGAATTGGTATTGTTAAAAAGAACAATGGGTGTTTTATTGAAAGAATAAAAGAGTTGTTGAAAGAAAAGTTTTTGTTGTTAGATGAAAATGATGATCTAGATAAAGAACTGAGAAAGGTTAAAGCTAGAAATGAAGAGCTAGAAGAAAGGTTGAAATCCTTTGAAGAAATTAAGAAAAGAAATGAGGAGGTTTAACAAAAAATGAAGTTGTTTGATGAGATAAGAAAAAAGAATGAAGATTTGGGAAAACTCTCAAAAAGGGTAGAAGAGAAAGATTGTTTACAGTTGAAGGAAATCACAGAACTAAAAGAAGAAAATGATAAATTAATTTTGGCATGTAATGATTGTAAGAAAACAAAACTTTCAATATGTAATGTCTCATGTGATACAATAGATTTGTGTTCTTCATTTGAAAAAATTGTTTCTATTCAAAATACTAGTGATAAAAAGTGTCTAAATGAACCTGTTGATGAATTTGCAAATATGGGTAGATGTGATAAAGTGTTAGAATCTTCAAAAGATGATGTTTGTTGTGAAGAGAATACAAGGTTAAAAATCATGAAAAGAATGTGTTATACTGGACAAGGTCTAGGAAAACATGAACAAGGAATAATAGAGCCAATTGTGGCTACAATGAGGCCGAAGAATGAAGGTCTCGAATACGATTTAGAAAAAGGAAATGCTGCTAAAAGTGTAGGTAACTTTTTAGAGAAATGAAGAGTAATGAGTGTTCACACTGTCATAGAAGAGGTCACATCAAGGAGAAGTGTTGGGATCTACATCCTTGCACGGTTTGTGGTTCAAAGAATCATTGTGATGAAATATACTAGAATAAGGTGTTGAAGAATGAATCTGGTTCAAAATGCATAAAGATGGACTATGGATGGATTTGTGATTCAGGTTGGTAGAAGCTAACAGGTATGCTTAAGAGATTGTACAAGTGTACACATGTGAAGGTTAATAAAAATTTTGAGAGGTATGGATGTTCACATGAAATGAAAAATGTTTGGAGAAAAAAGAAATTATAGTCTAATGAGTCACTTGCAAAGAGTGAAGATGAAAATCTCAGTTTAATGTTTTGAAAGATTGAAGATGTTGAAACTGCAGTTGCAGTAGAAAGGAACAAAGTTGTGCAAGAGGAAGTCACAAGAAATTCTAAGTTTGAGTGAAGGATTGGTCATGTGTAAGGAGAAGTAAAGAATCAAAAAAGTAGCTGATGCTACCACTGCAAAATTTAAAAGTTTGATACAGCAGCAGCTGTCAGAGAATCAATTAAAGCAACATTCAAGAATGTCTTTGGAAAGGAGTTATATGAAGCTGTCAAGAAAGAAAATTATAATAAAAGTTGTTTGTGCACTTGAGAGAAGACATAATATGAATGGATAAAACAGAGGTTACAACCGCAGCTGTTAGTGGTCATCATCATGAATTGAATTTGAAGACAGTAAAAAAGAATATGGATAGAGTCAGAACAAAAGGTGAGTTTATGCATAAAAAAAGGGAGGTGAAATGTGATCGAAGAAGACAAGACTCAAAAATCTGAAAGAAGAGGGTTGAAGAATTATTGCAGTTGGAATTTTTCAAAGCATGAATGGCAGCAGCCACAATGGAAAGAGTTTCATTTTGGAAGAAAAGGTTGAAGTTTTTGAATAAATTCTTGAACCAGAAGTTTGGCTAAAGAGGGAGAAATAACACAATGAATTGAAGTAGCATTTTGTAAGCACGAATGAAATCAAAAGATAAAACTAATGATTGGATTCCCTAGCACCAACAAAGTGCCACTATGGGAAGTGATGAATGAATTTACTTCAACTACTTTGTGGTAATCTAAAACCACCTCATTGAAAGAATGAAATTGAAAAAGTTAAGGAAAGAGCAAGAAATATCTCAATAATATGCAGCAGTTTGCTGTAATCAGTATGAAGACAAAAATGGATTTAATGACAGAACTCCCATGCACTTGCAGTGTGTTTTCATGGGAAGAGTTGAGTGAAATTAGAATGTCAAAAAAATGATGGAACTGCAGAAGCAGTGGCAGTCGGAAGAAGGAAGAGATGAGGGAAAAGAATGATAATAAGAATGAGAAAATTGGTGAGAAGACAGTTGCAATGGAGAGGAAAAATGACAAAGCTGAGAATATAGATGAGAAAGTTGAGAATAATAATCAGAAGGTTTCTGAAAAGATGAATAAGATGGAAGGATGAAGAAGCCCGTTAGAACTCAAATGAAAGAAGAGATCCAGCCGTAGTTGAAGGTAAAGATTTGAAGAAGATCCTAAAGAGATCGTTGTTTTTCCGTGCAGAGAATCAGACATAGTTAAGGCTCATCGATCTATCAAAAATTAATGAAAAAGACAGTTGCAGAAGTTGAAATTAAGGGGGAGTGTTGGAAATAATTCATACTTCGGGTTTTACCACGTTACCGCGGCGTCTATCTTTCGGCCCCTCACGGTTGGGCGGTTTTACCATTATACCGCGGCCTACCTATTTGCCCCATGCAGTACTGTGGTTAACCGTCAGCCGTTTGCTCTTCGTCCGTTCATGCAATTACCGCGGTCTCCTCACCTACTTTCTACAGTATCACGGTGCCTTTGTTCGTCGTTTGTTGACCAGGTCCTGGCGATTACCGTGACCACCGTGGTTTGGCTTATCACCCCTCACGGTAGCGCGGTGCACAGTTCTCGCAGTCTATTGACCGTCAGTGGACGGTTACTGCAGCCATCGTGGTCTATTTCTTAACCATGGTGGTAGCGCGGTAAGCTCATTCCTTCTGACTGCTCGTAGTTACCGTGACCACTGCGGTCTATTTCTTAACTGCGGTGGTAGCACGATAAACCCTCTCCTCATAGCGCTCACAGTTATTGTGGCCACCGTGGTCTCCTCGTAAACCACAGCGGTAGCGCGGTAGTCTTCGCCAGTTAACTCTCAGTGGCTTGAAAGGATGGTTATTTAAATGCGATTGAATATAGTTTTTATGAGTTGGATGATGACATCTTGGCCTTTCTTAATGGCCTTTAATATTGTTTGTATATGTGGTTTTTCCAGTCAGTTGGATATATATTATATATATACATGTTTGTATTTGTAATAAGAAGAGAAGATTGTGAAGTGTGAAAAAATAAGAGTGAAAAAATGTGACATGAAAAAGGCTCTCAAGAGCAGAGTAAAATAGATTGTACTGGGTTTGATATATATTATATATATACATGTTTGTATTTGTAATAAGAAGAGAAGACTGTGAAGTGTGAAAAAGTGAGAGTGAAAAAATGTGACATGAAAAAGGCTCTCAAAAGCAGAATAAAATAGATATAGATTGTACTGGGTTTGATATATATTATATATATAGATGTTTGTATTTGTAATAAGAAGAGAAGACTGTGAAGTGTGAAAAAGTGAGAGTGAAAAAATGTGACATGAAAAAGGCTCTCAAAAGCAGAGTAAAATAGATATAGATTGTACTGGGTTTGATATATATTATATATATAGATGTTTGTATTTGTAATAAGAAGAGAAGATTGTGAAGTGTGAAAAAGTGAGAGTGAAAAAATGTGACATGAAAAAGGCTCTCAAGAACAGAGTAAAATAGATTGTACTGGGTTTGGTGCATGTATATCAGTTTCATAATTTCAGTGTTTATAATTATAAATGATGTGTTTGTTCTTGCCTCCTGTCATTTCCTACACACTTCTCAAATTTACACCATTTTTCCAAGTGAAAATGCAGAAACGTTTTAAATAGGAGCCATGACCACTTTTAACATTATCAAATTACCTTTTATCGATTGAACCGACCATATTAGTAATTGTTACCAATGCTTATTCTAAATGCGCGACTTTCAATGTATTAAGATTTTATTCTGCTTTCTCCAAAAGATGATGCAATCGCGACTCCAAAAGTTTTGATTTTTGTTTCACAATTTCAAGAACCATACGACAGAGAAAGAATTCTAATTCATCACGACACATGTTTATGGTATCCAGATGTCAGCAATATCCTTATGCCATTTATTAAGGAGTCCAGATTGTCAAGGTACCTGATATGTTGTAGGGCCATCCACGATGAAAAGCCGCCAAGGATATATCCCGGTATGATCCTATAGTCAAAAGTGAAATAGGAGAAAAACATGGAAAAACAACTTAATCGGCTATGTTACTGTAACCCAAACAAGCCTTCCTTTTACTCTTTTTAATACATAACGCGATGTATGCCATGACAAAAGGAAAGATGGCACCTTCAGCTTGCGCAGCTTGTCGAGTTCAGCGTAAGAAATGCTCAGATGATTGTTTGCTCGCTCCCCATTTTCCTCCCAACGACCTGCAGAGGATTGCTGTCGTGCAGAAAGTGTACGGAATCGCCCATATTGTCAAAATGATTAGAGTAACTGTGACTCTGCCCTATTTGTATTTGAGAAGACATTAGATGAAATCACTTTCATTACTTAGTTCATATTCTCTGAATCTGCACTGTTGGGCTGAATGTTTGGAATTCCAGAATAACACAAAAGAGATTCATTCCCCCATAGTTTATTATATTTGTACTAAGAGTTATTTAGATTATGTTTACAATTCATTGTATGTAGATGATGTTTATAAACATTGTATTTAGGTTAGATTTTTTTACAAATCATTTATTTCAATACTGTTTTGATTTAGATATTTTTTCTGAAGTCATGTATTTTAATACTATAATGGGTTATACATTTTAATCATTGAATTATATTTTATTTTTCTATTTATAGAACTCTCAAAAAAAATTGTTTCTTGCAAACTATTCATTCTAAAACTCCTTAATTGATAGATTTTTTCTACCATATACTTTGTTTAACTGCTATAAAGTTTCAAGTTTTGGAATGGTATAAATTATAATAACTTACTAATATTTCTATCGCCTTCTACATAATCATTTTCCTGAAATACCAGCAACATGTACCTATTAAGATAAAGTAGTTTAGAGAGAAAGGAAATGGCGACAACTCTGGACATCCCTACTAAAGAAGCCTTTTTTATGTCTCACTAAAATGTTCCTGCTGTTTCCATCTGCATGCATGCAGCATCAAAGAATTGATGCAGTACTCATCTTCCCTTGGATGCTTCCCAATTCCAATCTTCATAAAATAAATGGGATTCCTCCTAGAGATCTGATCTAAATTCCAGGAGCATGAAATATAAGAAGCTTTAATAACAAAAATGGTCACATACCGGGATTTTTCGCTACTAATCTGACGGCAGTCCATCCATTTTCTGAAACAGCAATAGTAAAGCATTGAGGAGGATCAACTAGGTTGAAGTGTTGAGGATCTGTATGAGGATTATAGTTCCAAAACCTTCGCCCACAATATGGGAATCATAACCATGGAGATGGATTGGATGGTTCTTAGCAACAAAAATGTTGGTTCTCTCAAGAATTACTTGCACCATCGTGTTGTACTTAAGCACATTCACCTTTCTTTTCCTTAACCGAACACCAAAGACTTCTGCTCACATTCTGTTCAATGTAGTAAAATTGTAGAAGAGGGTTATACGAAAAATCTATGGTAAAGACTCCATTTTGACGGAAGTAATGGGCATGCAAGATTGAAGAAGAAGATGGTAAAACGAAAGAGACGATGTTCATACTTGGTGCAAACTGGGTGCCATTGGGTTTTCACTATGTTCGCCCCCCATCCCATCTCCCTTCGTTTAGCCATGCGCCATCAGATTCACCCCTCCTCCCTGTACATCATAAATGATCTTCTTGAACCCCTTCACAACCGCCACACGAAAGATGGCTCGCACTGACCTACATAGGAACAAGACACAATAACTATATGTACAGTAGGTCATCCAACCAGATAATTGAAAAAATTATAGAATAACAAACACAAAATAGATCAAAAAATACTCCATACCTCTAATATTCATCCAAGTTAGTTCATAAGTTGTGCCTGCTTCATGCGTAAAACAAAGATATTATGTAAAACAAAGATATCAAATCGATTAGAAACAGTTTGTGCATGAAACGGTTAACCTGTTGGAATGACCCGCATCAGTTACACATTTTCCTACATTTTCGTTTATGAAACTAACTGCAACACTTTATTTATTAATTATATTAACCATTTTAAATATGTGCATTAAATCTTATGTCAAGTCATTCAAGTCATGGTTTTCATTCTTTTAATATCTATTTGAAAAATCTGAAAACTGTTATAACTATCACTTAGTGTTCAAGATTGAATAAAATGCATTTAAAAACTGTTATAATTGCCACTTAGTTTTTAAGATTGACATAAAAAAAAATATAGGGTGATGATTTCAAGAACTTTCATTAATTTAAGGTAGAGTTTTTATAAACACATCCAAATGGCATTGTAAAACGTCTCTCATGTAAGAAAAACAAGAGTTGGAGAGCAGCGAAGTTCCTGCGAGAAAGTTTTAGAATAGTTTTGTTTTTTGTATTTATTGTGTTTATTGTGTTTTAGGAACAATTGGTCAGGATAAAGCAGTTGTCACCTAAATTTAGGAATTTGATCATTGATAGAGTCAACTTTGTCTTTCTTTAGAAAATGACCTTTATAACAAAAGAATTTTGCTCACTTTAAAATTTTTAGATGCTTTGGTTGTGCTTTTAGCCATGAAAAAAGCACAATTTACATGTTGTCAACATTATGTAAATATTAATGAGTTCAAATATTTCCTTAATCATTCAACATATATGATAAAAAATCCTCTTTAAAAAATCAAAGATCTTTAGAACTTTCATTGCACATAGAGTCATGTACAACCAACCTTCTTAAATGTTGTAGTTTTCTGCACAAATGAAAATGAAAGCATATAGTCTTAAGTCCTCTTATATATGCCTAATGTCTCCAAAAAATGACTTACGATAGAAAATTATCTTTTTATTTCATTCAGTAATAGATAACTCATTTATAAGCCTCATAAAACTTATAATGTGAAGTGTATTGAAAAAAGCCTTGATCAAACATCAAAAACCTCAATTGAACCCATATGCCTATTTTGTTGATTGTAGCTTGTAATGGATACAAGCATTGCAATAGTCATTGGACCAAGACCACAAGGTAGAGGATTAATTGATGAAACTATTCTTGAAGCCTCTTCATGGGAAACATGACCGACTAATTGGTATTCTCTTTTAGCACTAAGATCCTACAAAAGTGGAAGCAATCTAGTTTTAATTTGCTATATATTAACTACCTTTCACTTACAATTTTTTTTTTTAAAAGGCAGTTAGAAGGCGTCATACCTCTACTGCAATAAAGCCAAGATCAATTAGTACTACACCAGGTTTTAGCCAATCAACACGACCCAAATTTGGCACACCTGTTGTAGCAACACGAATATCTGCTTCATGAGTAAAATCTATAGGAAATTCTTTATGTTTTGAGTAGCTATGGTCTACATAATTTTTTTGTGGAAACATAGTTTAAAACTTTAAATTAATACTTAAGTAAACATTGTCTACTATGTTTCAAATTTAATAGCTATTCAATAGAATATGGCTCATATTTTGACATGTCAAATACTTTTTTAAGAAGAGAAAATGCAATCCTCCCTTAATCAATGTGTATTTATTTACAGATTAAACATCTATACTTATAAATTTATAGATATGTACTTTTCGAGATCTTTTTTCAATTGAAAATAAAGATTACGATATTTCTTGTAGAGTATGTAAAAAGTGATATATGAAAATTCAAATCTACCCATTTTGTCTAACAAATTTGTTTTTAAAACATTTAATTATTATTGTTGTTGTCCCTTACCTTCAAAACAAAGTGTAAGTTGAAAGTCTGGCACAACTAATTCTCAAGCAAAAGTTTTTAGTATTTTAAATAACCATATAAAATTTTAAATTATCCTTTGTAGCTCAAATTTGGATGCTACTCTTTGGATTGCAAATGTTTTACCCTTAAAGAACTTTCCCTTCATGTGACTTTTTGTCACATCACTATCTTTGAATAATTCATAACCAAATTCGGGAATGAGTGCACTAAATGTGTTACATATCCATCAATGTTTTATTTGGATGATAAGACAAACTTCAGAAAATCATAGACATAAAGAGAAAGATTAAATAAAAGCTAAATGAGATACACTCTTGACAATCTTTGTTTGGAATTTTCACTGTTATTTGGTTCTATGTTATATTCTTTTCAAAATTGGAAGTTTTTTTGCTATGATCAATTGGAATAGACTCTGGAAGAAATGCATAAATATATTGTGTTATGTAAGAAGCCCACAAATAGAAATAATAATTTGTTGATAAATCATAAAAGATAACTCTTTGCAGTCAAACACAAATCTCCATATTTTACACACAGATCCAATAATTATCGCCAATGAATCAAAATAATAGTATCAATTTTAGTTCAATGATATATGTTAATATTAGATTCAAAATTAACAATAAATTATGGATACTCCACACTAGGTATTGAAACAAATTGAAAATTCATCTTTATTTGTATCTCCTCTAGAAACTCATCTATCTTGTAAGTCAGGGAACATCTGCAAACTATATGTACTGACTTGTGCTGCTAGAATTGGCAGACATGTAAATTTTTGTAACATACTGGCTAGTATAAGTTTTGTACTAAGGGCCTTTTCCATTTTGATGGAAAAAATACATGATAGTAGGTCTCTTTAACTTAATCCCCTACTTGGTGAAGAAGACCCTATGGGGGATGATTAATCGAATTGAAAAAGAAGACAATTCATTATAAAATTAGTACTCCCTTGGTTGAAGTTGAAAAGAGGTATATGTAGTAAAGAAGATTCCAATTCAACTTATCAAAGGCTTTATATCCAATTTGATAATCATTCTAGAATAAAAGTTAAATTTTGAGAGATTGAATGGTTCTCCAGGTGTAGGTGGATTTGCAAGGTGTACTTTACTCTTAAGCATTCTCATGAGGTCAAACACAATGATAAAAAATCTACACAATATATAAGGTATATATAGATAAATGCCTTGTGGGCTTCAAAAAGGGGTCTTTAAAAAAAAATGTCATCTAGCATGGTCATGACTTAAAAAGTAACCAATATTATTATACCCTTATTGTACCCTACCCTTTATTGAACCCTAACTTAAGCCTAACCCTACCACTTACCATAGCCCTAACCTTAGCTCCAAGTTTTACTTTGGATTAGTAATTTTAATCCTAACTTAATATTAAACCTAACCCTAATTAAATCCTAATTGAATCCTATTCGAACCTTAATCTAAATGAACCCTAACCCTAACCCTAATTGAACTATAAACCTAACTCTAATTAAACCTTAATTGTAAACTTAACAAAAATAAGCCTAATTGAACCCTAACTATAACTTGAACTTGATCCTAATCATAACACTAATTGAATGCTAAGCCTAACCCTAATTGAACCTTAATTCCAACCATAATCCTAATTGAACCCGAACACTGACTCTAATTGAACCTTTTTGTTGGGGTTAAATTAGGATTCAATTAGCATTCTAGTTAAACCCCAATTGTAAGATTAACCAAAATAAGCCTAACTAAACCCTAACTATAACTTGAACTTGACCCTAATCATAACACTAATTGAATGTTATCCCTAACCAGGTAACTGAACCCTAATTTCAACCATAAGACTACTTAAACCCTAACCCTAACTGTCATTGAACCTTATTGTTATGGTTCAATTAGGGTCTAATTAGCATTCTAGGATGGAGATTAAGGTTAGGTTAGGGTTAGGGCTATGAATATCTTAATATTAGCTTATAAGTTTGACCCTAACTATAATCATAATAGAATCCTAACCCTAACACTAACCATAATTAAATTATCACTCTAACCCTTACCGTAATTAAATCCTAATGTTATGGTTGAATTAGGGTTAGGCTTAAGGTTCAACTAGAGTTCTAGTATAAATCTTTTGGTTGAGGACTATTTATTTCTTAATATTAGTTTATAAATTTGACATTAATCATAAATATATTAAACAAAGAAAATTTAGTATATAATTTTATTCATATGTGAAATTAAGTACTATTAGAGTTAGAATTATTACTGTCTTAACATTAGTTTATAAATTCAACATTAATGAAAAATATTACAAACAAAAAAAAGTATTTTAACCTAAAATTTTATTTGTATGTGAAATGAAGTATTATAAAATTTAACTAAATTTTAATTTCTAAAATTTATATAGTATTTATTATCTAGTTTTGAAAATAATCATTTAAATTATAGTAATTATCTACTGTAAATAAATTAAATTAAAACTAAATTTTATTTTAAAAATAATTCAACAATTATTAATTATAATTTTAGAATAAATTTTTTCTTTGCATGCAAATTATTTTATTTTTTAAAATTACATTAAATTCTAACTAAAAAAATAAAAAATAATTTTGCATGGCTACTTTTGTATTTTTTATTTCAATTAGGTATATTGTTCTTTAAATTTGAAGAACCAATCATTTTGTAAGAATTATTAATCATATAAAAAAATTAAATCAATAAAATATTTTCAAAGCATAGAATTAATTTTAAAATTAAATTAAATTTTAATTTTAAAAAATTATAAATATTTATTATCTATTTTTAAAAATAATTAGTTAAATTATATTAATTATTCAATACAAATAAATTAAATAAAACTACATTCTATCTAATGTATATGTCTATACATCTGTAAAGTCTGATTTGGTGTATGTAGGGATTATTTACAATGCATACAATGTAAAAGGTGAAGTATATCTATAATGGTTGATCATTCTACTATGTTTAAAATAATTAAATAAAACTGATTATTATTTTCAAAATAATTCAACAATAATTAATTATAACTTGAGAATTAATTAAGAAATGAATATATATATAAAAGCAACATTTTTTTATTTCTTTCCATCCAAGTGATCATTTCCTAAAATCATATTAAATTCTAACTTCAAAACATCATAAAGTATTTTGCATGCTTATTTTTACATCATAAAGTATTTTACTATGCAGCTAAGGTAGTGCGAGTAGATCCTGGGAGATCCTGGTCATCCAAATTTCTACCCCATACATCCAATCATAAATTTGAAAAACCAATCATAAATAAAATCAATAATCAAATCAATAAAATATTTGCAAAACTTAAAATTCATTTTAAAATTAAACTAAATTCTTTTTTCTAAAATTCATAAAATATTTTTTATTTAATTATTAAATTCATAATTAATTAAATTATAATAATTATGTAATATAAATGAATTAAATATTAAATAGAATTACATGTTCCTTTTTAAATAATTCAACAATCAAAACAATCAAAGACTAAAATTTAAATTTAAAAGTATTCTTTACATTGTATGTTTTTTCATTTTTACATACAAACCTTTTTATATTATAAAATTAAACTAAATTCTAATTTAAAATTATAAAATATTTGAAGTTGATAAGTTTTAAATTTATTAATTATGACGATGTCTAAAAACTAAAAAGATTCAAAATAACCAAATAAATTGATTACAAGTGACAACACACAAAATTCTACACTGATCAATACTAATATGAAAGTTGAATGAAATTTTATTTGAACATTTATGAATCTTTTCGCTTATATCTAATTATTTTTTTAAATGTTTAAGTTGTATACTTTATAGGTAATTGAAAAATAATAGTTTAGATTGTATATTTTGTTAATAATTTAATGATATTTGTATTGTGAGATTAAAATAATAATTTAAGAGTAAATGTTCAAAATGATCATTTATATATTTTTATATTTTATCTATATATATATATATAGCAAAAAAAACTTATAAATATAAATATTAGAGAAAAAAACAAAACAACAATTAAAAGAAATGTTAAAAAATTATATATTTTATGAATATTTTAATAATTATTTTCTTGAAAATTTTAAAATTAATTTTTAAAAAATATCCATTAAAAATATTGTGTGATCATATAAACAAGTAAATAAATTAATAGAATGAAAACTAAAACAAGTATACAAATTCAGAAGAGTTAAAAAAAATTCTTTAAAATTGTTAAATATTTTTTTGATTATGGTTTTTGTGGAGAAAAACTTTGAAAAGTTGTGATAAAAAGTTTATACTTCTTGAAATCCACTCGCTCAAAGTTTTGTAGCCAATAAAATTGAAGAAAATTAATTTTTGAAATTTGAAAAGTTAAAAATCTTGCATATTTAATTTAACTATATACAAACATTTTTCAAATAGAAAATAAAAATGATCTCTCATTCATTAAGAATAGAGTTATTAATCACTAGTTAAAGCACATGTGGTGCCTATAGTTTCCTTGGAGGAACTAACAATTGCACTTAATATGAGAATCATTAATAACAAAATATTAGTTAAAAACATAATTCTGTTGAATAGATATTATAAGTAAATACTGATTAGACTTATCTTTTGCATAAAGAAAGTGTCAGCCCATCCATGACATAAAATGTTAAACGTGTATCCCCTCCATAAAATTACAAGAAAATATTTTATTTCATTTTATTTTGAATTATGTATTCCATCTTCACAAATTTTGAATGTGTTATACTCAATTAAAA
This sequence comes from Sequoiadendron giganteum, assembly GCA_007115665.2. Lineage (NCBI taxonomy): Eukaryota > Viridiplantae > Streptophyta > Pinopsida > Cupressales > Cupressaceae > Sequoiadendron > Sequoiadendron giganteum. The sequence goes on along the minus strand of CM021110.1, from coordinate 428,187,101 downwards.
CCTATTTCCAAATTGAAAATTCCATCATTATAAAATTAGAATGTTTTGTAGTCAATTAAATCCAATTTTCAAATTAGGTATACTATTTTAGCAAGTTTAAAATTCCTTGCAGTAAATTAATTCATATATTAATGAATATGATCTTATTTGTATAGCCTAGACAAAGCCCTTTGCATATTTTACTTGAGATGGTTTTTGATATTTGTCATAATGTATGATTTCAAGTATACTTATTTCAATTACTTCTTGAGATATCACAATAGATAAAAATATTTGAAAATGAATCTTTTTCACTTTAAAGGAAAATAATATATCAATGTCTAAATTACATTTTTTACCTATTTTTGAAATGTATTTTCCAAAACTATTATTTCTTTTGTGATGCACAATTAATTTAGTTCTCTAAAAAAATCAATTATCTTTGTAAATTGTGAGTTATTATAATGAAAATATGAGAAATGAAAAAATTCAAGCTTACGAGTATGAAAATCAGCTTTTTCCACTTGTAAATAACTCACCTCTAGTATGAAGCTCAATTTTGACAGCTCAGCCAAACCCAACCTAGGTGGCGTGGGTGGGGAAGGGATCATCCATGATCACAAGGGCCTAGGGAATGTTATTTTTGGCTTATGCGATCAAATTGGTGGTTCAATCTTCTAGTTAAATTGAGGTGGGGGTAGCCTTCCACGACATTAAAATTGCCATGCAATCTAGGCTCTCTAACCTAATCACTGAACGGGACTCGTGGAACATGGTTCTTATGCTGACTAGGCTTGCCTCTCCCTGTCGGACTCTTTAGAACCCCATGTCCTCAACTTGCAATCTCATCATTTTTGTTGGTAATTGTAGTGTGAATGACATGTTTTGGAGCAGTAATAAAATTGTCGATGCCTTAGCAAATCTTGGAGCATTTACTCCAAATTTAGTAAAATGGGATAATATTCTCCATATCCCAAGTTAGGTGCTTGAATTAACTCAAAATGATGTCAAAGTACTATCCAAGTGAGATCAAGTTGGATCTGTTGTCATCTCATTTTGATGGTTTCCACACTCGTCATTTATGGAAACTTAAGCCCGCTAATCAATCTATCCATTTTTACTATTACTTGCAACTCTGGTTATTGTATAGCCATTTCCTTTACTGGTGTTTCTTTTCTTTGAAACTTGTGGGTTTCATGATGGGAGGGAATTTGGTCCATGATGAACCTACTAATTGTGATTGTTGGAAGCAAGATAAGGAGGTCTAGGTTATTCTTGAATGGGGCAAGCTAGCCTTGTATGTGGAGGGGATGTAGGGTGTTAACCCAAAATTTCTTTGGAGATCACCATTTCTTGTGTGGATGGGACTATTATTGTTGGTAGGGTTTCTTTTATGGTGACCCTTGAGCTTATTATAGAGGTTACTAGGATTTCTCTAGAAGGGATTTGCATTCCTTGCAAGTCAAAAAGTCATTACCAAAATGACATGAAATGGTTCTTGACAAAGGGAAAGAAGGTGACCAGGTTGTAGAATCATTTTAACCATGCAGACCTACCTAGTGTTTGGAGTGACATTGGTGAAATTCTCATGAGGTACATCACTCTTGAAGGGTGGCTCTGCCACTTCCATTCCCACCTTTTCCCTAAGTTCAATCATCTTAGGTATAAAATTAAGATGAATTTCCCCTTTTGTGTCATGTCCTCGCTTGAGCAATCTATTAGAAATTTCTAGTAAAAATGCAAGAAATTACCCATTCACCAGGGCCTTATTTTGCACTTATGAAAGTTTCATTCTGTGTTGCTTCTCTCTCCTATCACTATGTGAAAGAACACTTATAGGGAGGTTGAAACCTTTGCACTAATGCCAATTTCTTGTTGATACCAAAATGACCACTAATACTACCATTGTGCTTCTCCTAGATGAGATTCTCTCTCATTGATCCTTTGGGAACACACAACTAATTCCCTTTGAACAAAATTCCACTTTGCAATGTATATTATGAGAATTGACTATGAAAGTGATTCTCAAAATTAGAACATACCTTGTATGCTTCAGAGAAGTCTTCATCTTCTCCATAGAGATCCTTGAAACTCTCTATCCCAATGCTCTTGAATTGAATCTCCTATACTGTCAGCAACCTCCTACTTAGTACATCTGCCACCTTGTTCAACTATCCCTTCTTGTGTTTGATGGTAAAGGTGAAGGCTTGGAGGTATTCCATCCATTTCAAGTGCCTATTACTCAACTTTTCTTGTGTGTTGATGTAGCTAAGTGCCTGGTTATCAGTAAACACTACAAACTCCTTAGGTAGGAGATAATGTCTCCACTTTCTAAGAGACTGCACTAGAGCATATAGTTCTAGGTCATAGGTAGAATACTTCTTTTAAGCTTCATTGATCTTTTCACTAAAGAAAGCTATAGGCATGCCTTCTTGGCTTAGTACTCCTCCTACTGCAATTCCACTGTGAATAGCTTATCAAAACTAGGTAACAAAAGGATGGGTTGAGTTTCCACTTCTTGTTTCAAATTATCAAAACCCTTCTCTGCTTCATGAGTCCATTTAAACTTAGTCTTTAGTCTGCCTTTGATAGTATCAAGTACTTTTGCACATATGCCACTAAAATTCCTTATAAACTTCCTATAAAACTGAGCTAATCCATGGAAACTCCTTACCTCTGTCCTGGTGGTTAGTGTAGGCCAATTTAGGATAGCTTCCACCTTGCTTGGGTCCATCTTCAATGACCCTTGAGATACTAAAAACCCCAAATACACAAGCTCTTATTTGAAGAACTCACTTCTCTAGGTTGATGGCTAACCTCTCCTCTCTACAACCTTTTAAGAACCAACTCCACATGCTTCAAATGTTCATCTGCTATCTTACTAAAAATGAGTATATCATCTAGATACCCTACCACAAATATCCCTATGAAATCCTTAAGCACTTAATTTATGAGCCTCATGAATGGGCTAGGGGAATTTGAGAGGCCAAATGGCATCGCTCTCCACTCATACAACCCATCAGTTGTCTTAAAGGTTGTCTTCCACTCATCCCCATCTTTGATTCTAATTTGGTGGCATCCACTCTTGAGATCTAACTTAGTGAAGTATTGTGCTCCTCCAAGATAATCCATCAAATCCTCAATCCTAGGAATAGGGAACCTATATCTGATTGTAATTCTATTTATAGCCCTAGAGTCAGTGCATAGTCTACACTTACCACCCTTCTTGGTTGCTAAGACCACTGTACTACACATGGTCTAATACTCTTCCTGATTATTCCTTGATCTAACAACTCTTGCACTTGTCTAGCCACTTCTAAGTTCTAATCTGGTGTGAGCTTATAAGCTGATTTGTTTGGCAATGAAGCCCCTGGTATAAAGTCAATCTAATGACTGATAGCTCTCTTTGGAGGTAAGGTTGCTGGTGTTCCATCAATTATTATGTCTTTGAACTATTCAAGTAACTTCTGGACTGCTCCTAGTATAACTGTCTTCTTGATCTTGTCTTCTTCCTTGGGTTGCACCATAACAACATATCCTTCACCTCCTTATTGTAGAGTGTTGATAAACTTCTTGCCACTGCTTAACAAGACACAAGGGGTCTTTGACTGTCCTTCTTCTTCATCTAACAGTGACTGTAACTTGAATGTTTTACCATCCTTCTTGAATGAGATGGTGTTCTCCTTTCCATCATAGATAGCTCCTCTTTCATACTGCCATGGCCTGCCAAATAGAAGATGGCATGCATCCATAGGCAACACATCACAAATAAATTTGTCTTTGTATCCTCCAATGGATAATTCTACTATTGTCTACTAATTCACAAGAACACTCTATCCTTTATTCAGCCATGTCACCTTGCAAGGATTGGTGTGGGGCTCCTTCTCCAACTTAGACTTCCTCACTACTTCCTCTGAGATAATGTTATCAGTAGATCCTGAATCAATTATAAATTTGCACACCTTCCCAAGTATTTTGCATCTTACCCTGAATAAGGCTCTCCTTTGCTTTGGCTTGTCCTTGACTAGTTGTCTAATTAGAACCCTTCTAAACATCAAGTTCTCCCCCATTTCTGAATCAATATGATTAACCTTTGGTGACTTGACACTTATAGTGTCTTCTTGAGCATATGCTACTCTCTTTTATATATTTGAAGAAGAGGCTTTCTCCAAGCACCTATAAGTAGGATGACCTACTTGACCACAGTTGTAACATTTCATGCTAGAAAAATAAGAGTTGCTTCTGCTTGCACCTCTTCCTCTATTTGAACCTCCTTGAGATCCTCTACCTCTTCCATAACCTCCTCTAGAAGTTGTCTCACCTCCATGCTCTGTGAGTTTGGACTCTCCCTAATTTCTTTGTTCAGTCCCTCTACCTTGGTATCCACCTCTATGTCCTCTTTGATCTTTGTCTTTTTTTCTCTGCTCTTTGAAGGTTGATCTTGTTTCCTCTTACTTCTCTCTTTAATCTTTATAGCCAATTGATAGCATTGGTGCACTGTTTTGGGACTTAGAAGAGTCATATCCTCTTGAATGTTCCACTTCAAACCGTTAAGGTATCTAGGCACCTTAAGACTTTCATCCTTTGATACATTAGACCTCATGCAAAGTTTTTGAAACTCCTTTCTATAGGAATTCACATCTTGGTCTCTTTGTCTCAAGCTCTGTCTTTTCTTATGCAGCTGAATCTCATAATCATCTGGCATGTATGCTTCTCTCACTTTGGCAACCATTCCCTTCCAAGTGGAAATAGGTTTCTTGTCTTCCTTTTCTCTCTTTGTCTAAATGAACTTCTACCATGTCAAGGCAGAGCCTCTTAATCTTGACTTTGCCACCTTTACCTTCTTTGCTTCAGTGACTCCATGACACTCAAAATGGTTTTCCATTCCCTCTATCCAATCCATGACTAGATTAGCTTCCAATTTCCCACTAAATAGTTGTATGGCTTCAAGTGATTTTCCACTCATAGCCTTCAATGCCTTCAAGAAAGGCTCTTCTTGCAAAATAAGGTCAAGTTTAGGGATCTTGTCTTCCTCTGCAACTTCTTCACTCTTGGGTACCCTTCCTTCCAATTTATCATCGACCTCATCGGTCTTGGTCTACACATTACTCATTGCTTGTTCAAGTTGGGATATTCTTTCCCTCAATTGCCTATTGTCTTCCTCCTGATCTTCAACCTTCTTGGCCAATTGTATGCTTGCCACCATGGTTGTAGAACCACTAGAATCAATCTCTGACATATAATATTCAATCCCAAATCTTTTACTGCTCTAATACAAATCTGATAGGGAGGTTGAATGAATCAATCACAGATTCATGCTCTAGGTCTTGCTTGGAAGACATCTAGGGTGTCTTACTCCACCCCCTGTAACCTATAGGACCTCTTCCTTCTTAGGATCCCCTAGTTCTCCTTACCAACCCAACTATCAATTAAGTTCTTCCTTCCAAGTCAACACTTGCTGCAATTTCGTAACACTTGCCCTAGCCCATAATCCACCCTAAAGGCTACTAATCCTCTAAATTATTGAATTTAGTTTTACAGAGGTGTGTAGGTGCTTTCAAAGACTTCAATCCATCCTATCAAGGGTACTAGGGATTCACCTAGCTCCATGTTCTAGTCGCTTTCACCAAACCCCTCTATTAGGCCTAGAAACTAGGTTTTCTTCTCCGAGGGATTAGGGTTTTTCACAAAGTTCTTCCAAGTAACTCCCAATATTTTCTTGGTATTCCTAGTTCATATGCCCACCTCTCCAAGATTCTTGGGGTTTTGGGCCACAACTGATTGTACCAAGCCCTAATCTGAAAGTGAGGAAAACTAGGCCTTTTAAACCTTCCCTACAATCTATCAAGCCCTTCCCTCACCAGATGGATTGTTAGATTTTCCTTCTCCATACCATGTCTTGGAAAGACTCATACTTGCCATCTCCATAAGGTAATTTTTCAGGAAATTGGCACCCCTACAAATCAAGTTCTCTACACTATGGTCTTCCCTAGCTAGACACTTCCCTGGCTCGCCTAGGAGAAGACTTCCACAGTAACTCTTGTGCTTTCAAAAGCCCTAAACCCTACTATATGTACATCCATGGAGTCTATTCACAATTCCCAAAGGGTCGTATAATTTGTATGGTGGGAAAGTGAACTAACACTCCATTCTTCTCAAACTGCCTGGTTCAGACCAACAACAGTATAGAAAGCAAACTAACTACAAACAATGCTTGGAAACTAAATAACCAATATAACTAGTTCCACATAGTATTCTAATAGATATTTTCCTACATTAAGCATGAATTACAGTGCTGAACTACTCCATTGAAGCAACACTTCAATGCAAACAAAAAAAAAAACCCAAAATTCACACACAATCTCAACTGTTTTCTCTTGAATTCAAAAACTAAGAACAATATCCAATGCTTCCAACATGAATCCAATGTTGAGGCCATCGCTAAATAGGTCACCAAATTAGTTATGCTCTTCATAGGGCTCTCCTTGGCCACTTGTAGCTACAACTGAGCAACATTCAAAAATTTGAAAAAAAAAAACTCCTAAAAGGTCTAAACCTCATTTGTAGCCAAAACCCAATGACACCTATTCTATGGTCAACATGACCTTCATCTAATCAATACTCAATAAAAAATTCCACTAATTCTCACACATAAATGAACATACTTAGATTGATTAGTTGGCCTAAAAAAAGTTGTCCAAGACATGACCTTCTAAACAACCTATGGCAACCTATGGGTGCTCCTACACCAAACACCTTGACTATCCTTGACCCCACCAACCCCTCTGTCACTATTGACGAAACACCTCCCATCATTCGTTGTAGCACCTGGGCCTAGGTTAAAGCTCTTGTTAATGATAATACCCTCTGTCCCTATAAAATGCATTTCCCTATTGAAGCCCATGCCCGCACCCATTTTTTCTGGTTTGGAGGATTTTGATAACTCTAATGATGATGATGATTCATGGAATCTGACCTTGAAAAAATCTCCCATTAACTCCTCAACTTGAGTCCATAACTCAGAGGTTCCTAACAACCCTCTTGTTTCTAACACTAACCCAAAAAATTGTCCCAACTTGTTCATCAATTAGGAGGAACCTGGTACTGAACCTAGGTTGGTTCACCTCTGTGTTGACCTCGTAAGCAAAAAATTGAATGAAATTTCAGAGACTATTAATATTTGGATGGATATTATGAAATGGATCTTACGTCATTTGGTCATGGCTAAAGAAAGAATCCAAATTTTGGAAGGCACGGTTCTAGAAGAAAAGGTCCTATGGCCTAGGGAGGTGGAGAATAAGATGCATTCAGACATGATTACTTCTTTGGCTAGGTCATTTGAGAGGTGGGAAGGGTGGGAAAAAGAGCTGGATGAACCTTGGGCCATTGTTGGTATTGAGGAAGAAAAGAAAACTTTACTAATTGAGATTGATTCCATCCACCAAAACCAAGAGAGAACCGTGCAGTGCCTGAGGGTGATCATCGACTACAACAAATAAACTGTGAAGAATACTGTTGTGACCCCCATTTTATCACAAAGTGTCCCAAGAGAATTTTTTTGAAGTGAAACTCTGTGAGCCTCTAAAGATGGATCAAATAAGAACATTCCCACTAGTTTCATGTAAATAGGTTGGATATCTTTCTCTAGATATGAGTTTTTATGAGCCTCGACAACTTTTTATGATAACTTTTGCAAATTTTTCATTTTTGCACTTTTCAAGGCTTCAAATCCACTTTTTCTTGAACCTATAAACCTACAACACACAAAGAGAAAGAGAAAGAGAGAAAAAAAGTGTTTTTTTGTTAGAAAATGGGGGTTTACCTTGGTCAAACCTAGTTTTGGTAATGAGAAATGAAACATGAATGAAATGAAACATGAAACATAAGATGAAACAATAAAACCTTGTTTGAAACCTTGTAGATCTGCAAACAAGCATGACATGGCCTTAGAGTATGTATATTTTGATCACGGTTCTTGATGAAAGATAATGCCATTGAATACTTTAATTGACCTTAAACAATACATCACAAAATTATCTCAAAACCACATGCATGATGCATCTAACCCTTGGCATGATAATGGATCTTGTTTTCTGTAACAATCTTCTATAAATTTTCCCTTGAATGGCTTCGGAATGCTCTTAAATACTCTGTAATGCTCTTGTGAAACCTTAGGATGGTTGAATCTTGATTGTTAGGTGACTTGTAAACTTGTTAGAATACTTGCTCATAAAAGTTGATAGGATACTTGAATACTTAAATTGTTAGGAGAAAATATGTGAAATAACCTTGTACTTATACTTATTTATGCCAAATTTTTTGAAATTACAACACTAAAAGCAAATATCAGATCGAGGCTAATAAAATCTTGTTAAGAATTTGATTTAAATTAGGTCCTGGTTAAAGAAAGACTCATATGCCAGTTGTGGCATATGTGTCATAGTGGCTTAAACATGGGATACATATTTCTAGGAGTGTCTTGTTCAATGTATAATTTAAAATTAGGTCCCAAGACCTAGGTAGGACTCATATGCCCAAGGTGGTTATGAGTCTTAGATCACTACATCTAGAACACATAACCAAAAACATTGAATTATGATTGGTCATTTATTAAATGTCAGGATTATCTATAGAAAGATACAAGTAATAAGGCTTGTGGGTGCAAAATAGGGCCAATTAAAGCATAAAGAAGCCGAATTAATTAATAAAACCCTAGATTAGTTTGAAAGTGTAAAGATACACTTTACAACACCCTAAATAAGGCACAATTAGGTTCATTTAGTTTAAAAGGGCCCTAAACCTAATGTGAATGTGTAAAACACATTACAAAATTAAATCAAGGCAACATTAGGCTCATTTTAATATTAATTATTCCCAAATTAAGTGTGAAAAAGGGATAATTTTTCTTACATTACACTAAGAAGAAAATTGAGGCTTTTGATTGCTTCAATAATTTTAAGCCTATGGTTGAAAATAAAAGGGGGTATTATCTTAAATTTCATAAAAATAAATACAAGAGGATAATTTAATTAAAATATATATTTATTTTTTTAACAATATTGGCATCAAGAGATAGGTTACTATATCTTTTACCACCAAAAAAAATATAATTGTAAAGAGAAAGAACCATACCATTATGAAAATGGAATGAAGTATGTTGTAGTTAAAAATCATTCCAAATTATATTTTGGGAGAAGTAGTGACAACAACAATATACATTATAAATTAAATCCCAACAAAATTAGTTTATAAAATCACTCTAAAGGAAGCTTGGAGTGTTCATAATCCTTCACTAGCGCATTTCTATGTTCTTGGTTACCTAACATATGTTCCTATTCTAGTTAAGAAGTGGATGAAGTTGGATCTATTATCTAGCATATATACATTATAATTGAGAAGTGAAAGAATTTTGATTCTAAATCCTAGCATTATATCTTTGTGGGATATTCTTATGCAACTAATGGGTACATATTCTATAATTTTGACATAAAATATTGATTTTTTGTTAGGATGTGGAATTTGTTGAACACCAATAATAATGGGTATAGAATATGGTAGTATTTATCCTCTTGCCACAAGCTGAATAGAAGTTTAAACTCCAATAGTAGCTCAAGTTTGATTCCTCCAAGCTCAAGTTCACTAGATTATTGTATTATAAAAAAATAGGTGATAGTTCAAGATGAACATCAAGTCTAAAATCTTCATGAAAGGTACAAATTGTAAATGGAATATATAATAAGAGTAGTACTAATATGAATACAATTTTAATTAATTTTTATTATAGTTGTACACATCTAAAAATGGTCAGTGTTAACCAAACCCGTCAATTAATTAAATATGAATTATTTAATTAATATTCTTAAGTCATCTACATATAAATAAATTTAATTATTTATTTATATTGTTCATTTTTTGAATTCTTCTAGTTTAATTAAATAAATAAAGTTTATTTGATTAATGCTACACTTCCTCTTAATTAATTAAATAGATTTCACAATTTATTTATATTAATTATCACAAATTTAAATTCTAAATTTAAATGATATTCTTCATTTCACATTTAATTAAATATTTTCAATATTTAATTAAAACACTTTCTTAATTCTTCACTCTTCTCAATAATTAAATATTTTCAAATATTTAATTAAAAAGCTTTTTGTCTCACATAACTAAATATTTTTAATATTTAATTAAAAGACCTTTTCATACTTCTCTCACACATAATTAAATATTTTCAATATTTAATTAAAGGCTTTTCATTTCTCACACATAATTAAATATTTATTTATTTAAATTATGGGGACACCTTTCATTTATCTCTTAATTTTCCATCTGTCTCTTAAAATTCCATCTTCTTTTCGAATTCTCGATCTCTCATCGTTCATTTTAATAGGTTTGAACTCAACCGTCAATCTTGGCCAATTGAATTCTTACCTTCAAAAATCTATAAATACAACCCTCTTGTGAGTTGGAAAGGACCTCAAATCCTAGATTTTCATATGTAGTTATTATAGTCGCATTTTAGTATTTCTAGCATTTAATTAGTATTTCAATTTCATAGCTTAAAGCATATTAGCAATGCACATGCATTTTCATTAATCTCATTCTCTCAAGCTGCCATTCTACAAGCTGTTGTTTAAAACAACTGAGAGCAAACATCTTGAAACGAATCCTTGGAGATAGAGGACAATGTGACAAATTTGAAGAAGTTGCTTGTGTTTAGAGTTTGCGTTTTGCTTTCTTTAATTTAGTTTCTTTAATAAAATGTTTCATTGGTGTATTAGATTAGATTCATTTTGATTTGCACATTCTAACATACACATTTCTGGCGTCCACTGTAGGGCCAAGCCTCGCATTTAATATTTCTTTTTGGCAGATTTTTCTAGCAGGTGACGAACTAAAATAACGTTTTGGCACATACGAGTCTCAGTTCGGTGCATTCATGAGATCTTTTGGTGCATACATTAACTATTTTAGTGCATCCATGGCCTGTTTCAGCGCATAGACACTCTGTTTTGGTGCATTCTTGTGAGATCTTTCGGCGCATACATGGCCTGTTTTGGTGCATAGACCTGTTTCGGTGCATACAGTTATAAAAATTTTAAATTCTAATTCTGATGCCATTTGCGAAGAGGATTTTTCAAATTTTATTTTTAATGGAATGAAGCAATCCCAAGGTAGACATTTAAATTTGAATTAACCAATCCTAGGATAGTCACCAAACATAAATTTTCTTTTGGTTAAAATGGATTTCCCATGTTTTTGGTGAAGCAACATCTTCACTTAGTGTAGAGAATTGTCAATTTGGGATTTAAAATTGAACCATTATTGTTTGTTGTGATTGTGGGTAATAGGTTTATGCTCTCCCCTTAACCAGGTGATCAGAACACCAAACTTACTTTTTTATTTTCTGCAATTTAATGCTTTATTACTTCCTTTAGAAGGCCTGCTCTTGTGGGAAAAAGTACTCACCTAAGAGGAACGGCCTAAGTGGGAACACCTAAAGCCAAAGTTTCCAACCCACTTTAATCAAAAGCAAGTTGTTGATGAAAATCCAAATTTACAGTAGTGCGCAGGATAACCATCCCCAAAACCTTTGTTCTAAAGGTTGGGAGGTCTCTCGAGGGAGTATATCTATTAGCCACACTGAACGGATATCCTTACTAAAAACCATAGTGTACAAATCTAGTTGTGTCAGTATCCAAACATCATCTTAATCATAGTGCAAGGGGAGGGAAGAATCTGCCCCCAAGAAACTCACCATATAATCGCCACAGATTGTTTCCTCAAGGGATTTGGTATCCACTTCCGTCACTTTGAGTACGCACTTGGAAAAGACAAAAGCATGCGTGCCCTCTAGGGAGTGACAGGGCTGTGTGAGTCAACGTGATTTTAAGCTGTGGGCTATGATTACTATGATGACCTATTTGATAAATTAAGAGTGAGTCTGATTGAAGTGCTTATCTATTTTAAAACCTGTGGAAATATCAAGAACATACACTCTTTGTTTAGATTTTAGGATTAACAAAACAACTGTCTGCTTCTTTGTGCTGTGTTTTTCACATTTAATTCAGATTAAGATTATCCAAAATGAAAAAATTATCAAATTGTCAAAACATGTCTGTCTCAGAGGTAATTTAGCGCATCTCGGGTCTATTTCGGTGCATTGACGCTCTATTTCGGTGCATTGACACTTTGTTTCGATGCATTTATGCTCTGTTTTGGCGCACATGTGCTCTATTTCGACGCATCTGTGCTCTGTTTTGGTGCATCTGTGCTATGTTTCAGTGCATCTATGCTCTGTTTTGGTGCATTTAGTCTCTGTTTTGGCGCATCTATTTTCCAATCCTAGGTGATTTTCTGATAGTCAAAAATCAAGTCTTATCAGTCTAGTCTTTCCCATGCTCAGAGTTTGAAAGTCTAAAAATTTTGCTAAGAAGTCCCTAGAAAGAAAGATTAGAAAGCCCAAGAAGTCTCTCAGTTATAAGAAGATCTTGAAGAAGAGGAAATTTCTATATCAAATTCGAAAGGTCTTACTTGAACACAAAACCTTTATTCATCAATATCATGACTATATTAGAGGTTTCACTGACGATTATGCTATAGAAGCCTTATACTCCAGAGCTTTCTTTCAAAGAAGAGCCCTTTATCAAAGGCATAACCACAGTCAGCGTATTCGTTCTTCTTATATTCCCCAACCTGCAATCACATACGCTACTCGTCCAAATCAAATTCTGCAATAGAGAACTCAAACACATTAGGCATTCATCCAATCCATCTTTCTACAAAGCTAAGATCAAACTTCAAAAAGTACAAAATCATCTTTATTTTCGATCTTTTGTTTAATTCCCACAAACATGATTTTCATCCTTTCAATCAGGGAGTCATGAGCTAAAGATTAAAAATCTTTTAAGCAATAGAATCTTCATTCTATCCTGACTTTCATATCCATCACCATTGTACTATTTCATTCCCTTGATCAAAGTTAGTAGAATTTGAGGAAAGCTTATGCCTGTTATCACGAGATCTCAAAACTACATAGAAAAAGATGAAAGTACAGTGAGCAAAATGGGTTATAATAGTGAGAGGGAGGAAAATCTCTTTAACAATTCAAATACTGAAGAATTAAAGGGAAGAAAAAATTCAAGAAGCAGAGCAGGATCCTCAATTCCATACTCTTATGGAAAGGATTTTAGAATGAAACAAGGAAAGATACTTTCTTTCTTTAGCTAATCAAGGAGCTAAGTTACTTGCTAATTTTGACACAGAAGGGATTAAAGAAAATCCTGAAACCTCTCTTAATGATTTTAGTTCCCTTACTAAACAGATCAAATAATTACAAGGGCAAATAAAAGAAATGCAAGGGGGAGCAACAAAGAAGTATGTTTTGGATGAAATATGTCCTTATCCATTCAATAGGAGTCTTCGAATGATTCATTTTCTAAAACATTGTGAAATCCCTAAGTTTGATAGGTATAATGGGAAAACTGAACCCATTGAGCATGTAAGGGATTTCTGAAATATGAGCTTAGAATTTTCTCATGACGATACCTACTTAATGCAGTTGTTTCCACGAAGTTTGGGTGGACAATCCATGGAGTGGCTTTCAAAGATCACTCCCCCCATCAAAATGTTTGAAGAGTTGATAAATAAGTTTATATCACAATACTCTTACAACATCCAACACCAAATAACCATGCTTGATCTTTGTAAGATAAAACAAAAAGTAGGGGAATGTTTCACTACATTTTTGCAAAGATGGAGAAGGGTGTTTGCTAGATACTCTCGTCCTGTTCCTGAAAAGTAAAAGATGGAGATCTTCATCTATAGTATTAATCAAGAAATGAGTTACAGACTAAACCTTCACTATCCTCAATCATTTGAAAAATTGATTGAAAACACAATTACTATTGAAGGTGCATTGATCAAGCATGGAGTTCTAAAAATCAATAAAGAGGGTTCAAATTCATACAAAAACAATAACAAGCATAATAATAACAATGACAATTCACGATTTTGGACCTGAAATAAAAATGTTGTGAATAATGGGGTAGTAGGTGCTAACAATATGAATACAAAGCCTACCGTCCTTAATGTGTCAGGTGTTCAACATAGCAATAATACTGGAAATTATAGCACCCAAGGCAATGTTTCCAATCAAGGAAACATAATTTACAATCGTGGAAATAATTTTGGCAATAATCAAAATTCAAATGTGCCCAGATCGTCATATTTTTCGAGTCGACAGAGTTTCACTCCCTTGGGCCAGTCTTTGGAATCCATTCTCAAAGAATTATTGAATGAAAACACTATTACATTGCCACCACAAAGAGACTATGAGCCTCGAGTTAAACCACCATCATGGAATGACTCACACTTTTGTGATTATCATAGGTGCAAAGGTCATAAGACAAACAATTGCCAAGGGTTGAAGAATATTGTTCAATATTTGATTGATAACTATACCATCATAGTTGAGGGACATAATGTCAATAATGACCATCAAGCATTCAATAATCCACTCCCTAATTATCAAAAAGGGGAATCCTCGGGTGACAAGGGTAAGAATGTTAATAACATCCACGACATTATTATCAATCATATATATACTGATGATCCTCAAATCAATGCTATTCGAATCAAAGGTAAGCAAGAATATTGAGAGGTCAATGCTGCAACAAGGGGACAAGCCAAAATCATTGTCAAAGGAAGCTCATCTAAAGCAGCGATTCCCCCTCCAAGTCAATACAATTTGGTTGATCAACTGCGGAAAACATCAACCCAAATTTCTGTCTTGGAACTTTTAAAGTTATCACCTACACATAAGGACATTCTAGAAAAGGCCCTTGTTGATACAACTGTATCCCCTAATCTGGATATCAATAAATTTCAAGCCATGGTGGGAGACTTTTCCTTCTACACATGTTTATCTTTTTCTGAAAAAGATGATTCATCCATAACCCATCCACATAATTCATCACTTTATTTAGAAGTCATGGTTCACAAAGCTCACATTAGACGTGTTCTCATAGATGGGGGAGCCGGATTAAACATTTGTACTTTAAAATTGGTCCTAGCTTTGGGATATTTAGCAGACTCTATAGATCCATGGAGGAAAATTACAATCAAGGCCTATGATGATGAGGAAAAGACTTCCAAAGGCCTCATCATGCTACCAATCAGAGTGGGACCTATTGTGAAGAATACCTTTTGTCAGGTTCTCGATAGGGATCTAACCTATAGCATACTATTGGGTCATCCATGGATCCATGACATGCAAGTTGTTCCGTCTACTTATCATCAATGTTTGAAGTTTCCATACGATGGACAAGAGGTAACAATACCCATTGATCACATTAGCAGTCAAACTTGTTCTAACCTAAGAGCAACTCAGAACACACTTGTCCCACATAATAGAGAGGCCTTGGCCATCTCTACCTCCAAATATAAAGAACAAGTGCAAGAAATGATAAGAAATTTTAGCACCAAGTTAAAATTTAAAGACAATGGGGTGGAAGAATATTCTTTATCTCTCTCTAATCTACCCCTATCCCCAAGATCCCATGGTCAGCCATCAACATCTACACAATAGGCTGCAGCAGTTTTAGCCTCAACTTCAACCCCCATCACCAAGTTTAATGGGATATTTATCAAAGAAACTGAAGTAGAAGATAGAGCTATTCTTGATTGGCTCTATAAAGATGAAGAATCTGTACAACATATCAAGTCACCCAAAAAAAAATATGGAAAGGGTTATGCTATCATGCAACAAATGGGTTATGAAGGAAATGGCCCTCTACGTAAAAGGAAAGACGATATTGTTGAACCTGTCCAATTAAAAACAATGCACCCAAAAGATAAGACTAGGTTAGGATATGGTGAAGATAATAAGGAAAAAGTAACACAAAGGCCCTCTAATGAGGAGTTAGCTGAATCAATTCTGAGAATTTAAGCAAATAATTCTAAAACGAAGTCAAATGAATATGAATGGGATGACTTCTCAGATGATACTTTCATCTTAGAGAAAAGGGTGGATGTCATACACAAATTCTCACCTACATTCTTACAAGGGGAAAGCTCAAGACCTCTGCTTGATTACGTCCTACAAAGCGATCATGACTCTAGTGAGACCAATTCGATTCAAAGTGAGATAGATCATTTTGAGGAAGATACCATCTTAGACTTCTCCCATAATAACGTTGACAATAACATCATGACCCTAACGGCCAATGACCTTACTCATCCTAATGATCCATTACCTTTGGTTCATCCCGAACTCATTGATTGGGAACAAGTCGCACCCATTGATGTTCCAACTTTTCCAAATGATGAAACCATAATAAACTTCCTTTGTTCATCCCATCCCAAAACAAGTTCCATCAGGGAATCACAAGATCAGATTTTTTGATAGGAAAGTGCCAAGTTTCTCAGCTATGAAATAAATAATATAAAAGAAAGATCTAATGGTGAAAACCTAACAAAGGCAGTATTAGATCAAGAAAAAAGAGAAAGAAAGATCTAATGGTGAAAACCTAACAAAGGCAGTATTAGATCAAGAAAAGAGAAAAAATAAAATGTGTATCCAATGGTGAAAACCTTTTAGAGGCGCCAAAGGATGGGAAACTTGACACTCTTCTGAAGCATTATCAGGAAAGATCTTCCATTTTAACTGAACCAATAGAGGCACTCAATATAGGTACTATAGAAAAGCCTAAAGTTTTGCAATTGGCTGCATTTCTAACACATGAAGTACCTAGATTCACAAAATTTCTCAAAGATAATCAAATCAGTTTTGCATGGTCCTATGCAGATATGCCTAGATTGGATCTAGATCTCATCATGCATCATTTATCCATTACACCAGGGGAAAAGCTTGTAAAACAAAAACTCAGAAAAATGCATCCACATGTTGCGTTGTTGGTTAAAGAGGAATTAAAGAAACTTTTAGACATTGGATTCATCCAGTCCATGGACTATGTGGAATGGATCTCCAATATCGTGCCTGTTTGAAAGCCAAACGGAAGGATTAGAATTTGCACAGATTTCAGGGATTTGAACAAAGCATGTCCCAAATATGACTTTCCCTTACCAGACATTGATATGATTGTTGATTTAACTACTGGACATGCAATGTACTCATTGATGGATTTTCAGGATACAACCAGATAAAGATTACACCAAAAGATCAGGATAAAACAACATTCACATGTCCTTGGGGTACCTATTGCTAGAACGTAATGCCATTTGGATTGAAAAATGTAGGAGCTACATACCAACAAGCAATGACAAGAATTCTTCATGATATGATGCATACATTCATGGAGGATTATGTTGATGATCTTCTTTCCAAGTCTAAGACTAGAGGACACATCGATATCTTATCTAAAATTTTCAAAAGAATGGAACAATTCAAAGTAAGACTTAATCCAAAGAAATGTGTCTTTGGAGTGAAATATGGAAAGTTATTAGGATACATTGTGTCAGAAAAGGGAGTTGAAGTGGATCCGGCTAAGGTACAAGCAATTCTTGATATGCCACCACCAAGGAATATTAGTCAACTACGCTCTTTGTAGGGACGGTTACAATCCATTTGAAGATTCATTGCTCAACTAGTGGATAAAAGTTTACCATTTACACATCTATTACACAAGAATTTTCCATTCAAGTGGGAGTACAAATGCAAAGCAACATTTGATCAAATAAAGCAGTATCTCATGAATCCACCAGTATTGATTCCACCAGTACAAGGTGGACCTCTCATATTATATATTGCTGCCATAGAAGTGTCTTTAGGAGCATTATTGGCACAAGAAGATAACTCAGGAAAAGAACGAGCTATTTATTACATCAGTCGAACCTTAACAAGTCACAACCTAAATTATACCTTCATTGAAAAAGCTTGTTTAGCAGTGGTGTTCACTTCTCAAAAGTTGCGACACTACATGCTAACTCATACAATAAAGCTTGTGGCTAAGATTGACCCACTCAAATATCTTCTAAGGCAACCCTAACTAGCAGGTTGGCTAAATGGGTCATGATCCTAAGCGAATTTGATATTCATTATGTGGATCGAAAAGCTATAAAGGGCAAGTAATTACAGATCAATTAGCAGAAGCACCAATACCAATAGAGCACCCAATACATGTTGATTTTTCGGATGCCGACGTGTTCACAACATATATCAAACAGTCATGGTCACTCTACTTTGATGATTCTTATACTCAACATGGTTCAGGAGTGGGAATTATTTTTATTACACCTCAAAGACATACAATCTCAAAATCTTATCAGCTAATGTTTCCTTGCACAAACAACATAGCTGAGTATGATGCATTGATTATCGACATAAGAATTCCAGTAGACTAGAAAATCGTAGAACTTCAATTTTTTGGCAATTCACAACTTGTTATAAACCAAATCAATGACGAATATCACACTAAAGATGACAAGTTGATACCTTACAAAAGAATGGTGGAAGATCTCAAGAAATACTTTGTTAATATCAAGTTCATATAGATTCCATGCATTGATATAAAGCAACAGACGCTATGGCCACAATCGCCTCTCTACTCCAGTTGACAAAGAATAAAAAATGGTACGATTTCCTGGAGGAAAAATCATTTTCTCCCACTCATTACAATCCTAAAACTCAAATCATTTTCCATCTGCCGAGTTTCGACTCTCCCTTATATGGTCAAATTTACACTTACCTGAAAGATACTACTTTACCCTTAGGCTTGTCTAGGAATCAAAAAATAAATTTCATTTGTCAATCATCTTGTTACACCTTAATTGCTAGCATCTTATACCAACATGGTCTGGATGGTACCCTCCTTAGATGTCTTGAACACGATGAATTGGAAAAGGCCTTACAAGAGGTCCATGGTGGAATTTGTGGGACACATTCAAGTGGACTAACCTTAGCAAAGAAACTTGTAAGATTAGGATACTACTGGCCAACCATGGAGAAAAAATCATTCACCTTTGTGAAGAAATGTGCAAAATGTCAGATTCATGGGAATCTCATTCACGCTCTTGCTCAGGAATTACAACCCTTCACCGCAACATGGCCTTTCGCTCAGTGGGGATTGGACTTGGTTGGCAAGATACATCCATCATCTTCAAATGGACATAAATTTATCATTACAGCCACTAAGTATTCCACTAATTGGATTGAAGTTGTTCCTCTGACAACTATTACAGGTAAACAAATCTCTTCATTCATCTTAAATTATATCATTTGCAGATATGGCATTCCCAACTCCATTATCACAGACAATGGTAAACCCTTTAAAAATTAGGATGTTGACAAACTATGTGAAAGATTTCACA
This sequence comes from Sequoiadendron giganteum, assembly GCA_007115665.2. Taxonomy (NCBI): domain Eukaryota; kingdom Viridiplantae; phylum Streptophyta; class Pinopsida; order Cupressales; family Cupressaceae; genus Sequoiadendron; species Sequoiadendron giganteum. The sequence continues at coordinate 428,167,790 of CM021110.1, read as the reverse complement.
TCCAACACAGGTTCTCTACACCTTATTATCCACAAGGGAACGGTCAAGCCAAAGCTTCAAAAAAAATAATTCTAAAGATTTTGAAGAAAACAGTGAATGAAGCAGGTCGTGATTGGCATGTCCAATTGAATCCAGCATTATGGGCCTACAAAACAAGCATTTGCACACCAACAAGAGCTACTCCTTACGCTTTGGTCTATGGAGCAGAAGCTATTCTACTACTGGAAGTTGAGATTCCTTCACTTCGAGTATCACTTAAATGGTTAATAAATGATGAAGATTATCGAGTATCAAGATTGCAAGAGCTAGAACTGCTTGATGAATGGTGTCAAACTACAGTTAATCACCTGAAGGGATATCAATAAATTATGTCCCATAGCTATAATCACATATTCAAACCAAAAAATTTTCAAGTGGGTGATTTGGTTATCAGAGAAAACCCTCAAAATCAACAAGATTGGGAAAAGAAACGCAAGTTCAAACCTAATTCGCTAGGCTTGTTCATTATCATTGCAACATACAGATTGGGGACATATCAGTTGTCAATAGTAGAAGGGGACTTGTTCGAAGGTCCAACCAACAACATTCATCTGAAGAGATTCTACGCCTGAGAAAATATCAGAAATAGTATAAAAAGTCCTAAAAAAAATAAATAAAAAAATTGCCTTGATGAAAACCTGGCAAACAGGTGTCTTGGTGATAGCAAAAAAATCATAAAATCAAGAAAAAGTGCAATAAAAACAAACGGTGAAAACCTGGCAAATAGGCATTGTTTGTGATTTTATTTGGCTATCTCATCTATTAGGATTCATTCTGCATATCCATCTTTTCATTGGCATCCCGTACGCACCTCACCATCGCATTCGCATTGCATCATCTCCTTGTAGCGACAAGGATCTCATCATGGCTTGATGATTTGAGGGTTATCCATCACAACAGTTGTGTCTAGCAGGATTTAGAGTATAGGGTCACTAGGGGGCAGTTCGCTTCTTGAAGCTTTTCTAACAGGCAAAATGACAACATGTGTCTAGAATCAAAGTATCAAAAGCAACAGTCTTTTCCATTTAAAATGAGCTTACATGACTATTTTGATAGATGATTAAAACAAATTGGATGATCTTAATCTGAATAAAATGAATGAAAAACTTAAAAGCATCAGTTGCAATTATTGTTTTGATATTTGATGACATCATATCTTTGGAGTGGTTCAATGATGTACTGAACTAGAATCACAAGGAAGAAGTATGATTTTTCTTTGCTTGTTGTCTGTAAGTTAATCCTTAGTATGGTACAAATTGGTTGTGGGACATGCTCTACAACATATCATTGATGAAATTTCAGAATTTTCATAGAAAAATGGTTAACTTCTGTCTGTTTATGCAAGCAATTCTCGGGTCATCTTTGTTCAATTATACCTCGATGCTTGTATTAATTTGCTACATCAAGCATTATGAAGGTAGTACTTAGGTCATCATTGGTGCTAACATACCCTTTTATGCTTGTACTAACTTTCAAGATATCAAAAGGCTCAATGATGATAACTAAACACAACAAGAAATGGCAACAAGGAGAATGGTTCATTACTTCATTTAGGATTGCATAATTCATTATTACTTTTTAGGATTGCATAATTCATTTTCATTTTGAGGGCCTTTTAAATAGATTTTTGAGGGTTGGCCACATTCTTGAATATCTTTTTCAGACAATGGTTGAGTATGATTGGATATTTGTTACATCTCATTTTCATTATCATTCACATTCATTTCACATCATTTTTCATTATCATTGTCATTGCACTTGCATACTTACATCATCATTTCATTTCATTATCATATTCATTATCATCTCATTTTATTCATCATGATCATTATACATCATTACATATCATATGCATGGTCATTATTGTAATCATTCATTAATCATTAACATATACATTTGCATATTTCACACACATTCATAAATAAAATTGCATTCATTTCATTCTTTTCACATCATCATTATTATCATGGTCATTTACATCATATATCATAAGTTCATTTCCATTACATCATTATTATCATTCATCTTACATCATAAATCATATCCTCTCATTTCATCTAAAGCATTTACATTTTACATCATACATTCATTACATACAACATGAAGAAAAAATCATTTAGATTATATCATATCATATCATTATTGCATCATCATACACGACATAACATATAAAAATAATAACATGCATCCATAACATGTGCATAATCAAATCACCACTGGATCTCATAAATCTCATCAAAACAAATGTCCAGAAATACAAGGATATCAAATGTTTCAAAAAGATATATCGAATACAATGGCATAAATTTGTACAAAATGCTCATCACTAAGGGGCATCTGGCCATGGAACATGACTGTTGTTGCCTCTGAACATAGTAGGTCTTGACGGATCTTTGCTCCCAGAAGCTCTGATCTCTCATCTAACCAACTGACCCATACTCCTGGTCGCACTCCTAGACTAACTGCGTGAATGGGTCTAGGTCCGAGTACTTGACTGTGTAAATGCTATCCGTCGTTCGGGTGGCACTGCCTCAAAATACCTCATCTTGTAGTACTCGGCCTCCCGAGTAGTCTTTAGCCCCTCTCCTACAACCTCTCCAATAGAGGTGCTCTCAACTGATCTCAGCAACATCTCGGCTACCCCCTCAGCTTGTATGCATTGCTCTGTGAAACTGTCTCTCTCGGTTGCAAGCTGAGCTATCTGTGGGTCAGGAGGTAGTAGTTGTGCGATATGTGCCTACAGTTGACTAATGGTCACCTGTGCCTGTGCTAACTAACTCTGAAGAGTCTGAACCTCTACCTGCAAAGCATCCACCTATCCCTGTGATGGAGCCCTGATAGTAATCCATGGAGCTAAAGTACTGGGCTGATCCACCACTCTGGATGTCTGTGGCCTCGTACTAAAAGGAACATCGAGGAAAAATATCTATCTCCCACCACACCCATCATCCTCATCATCCCCACTATTTGAGTCATCTGACTCTTCATCCATCTCCTCATCCTCTGAGCTCTCATCATCCACATCTATAGCCACCCCATCGATATCCTTAGCCTGATCTACCTGTACCCCTCCCTGTGCTGGTACCTATGTTTGACCTTGTGGCTACCCTACTATTGGAGGTCCCTAGGGCTATTTTTGCCTCACCTGTGTAACTGACCCTCCCATCAATGGGGTAGGCTCCTCTGGACTGGTAAATCTCGAGAAGGGATGTGTGTAAAAATAGGTGGCATAATCATCCGTCATCTCTACATCGGTAACCTCCAGATGCATGGCCCATCGAGTTGGCTATAACTCAAAGTCCTTTGCCCTGGTTGTCTCAATGGTCACAAATGGACCCCACTCTGGTACATGCTCTCAGCGTCAGGCATAATATGCCACACCCTATGACATCATTTGAACCATCCTAGCTGTCTTAGCACCCTCATCACCAAAAACCGCTCGATGATAAAAGGTGTCTGCCCAAGCAGGTATCTGGATTTGGTCATATATGGTAACTCTATATCATCACCTCCCATGGGTCACAGTCCACATACGGTCGCCAGATGACAATATCTAAATCATCGAGTACATGTCCCCAGTACTCTAATTTGCCTAGCCTCGGCTAGACAAGGGGCCCTATGTATGCATAAACATATGGAAATCTAAGAGGATGATCTCTCCAGATGATGGGGCGTGTAATCACAAAGTGCTCCCATGTGAATATCTTTAATAGAGTCACCCCGCAGGAGAGACTCTTCCCATCTGTGTACACGACCTGATGAAGATCATGGTACAAATGGGCAAGCATGCATGACCTCCATGCATATCTGGTACGATGGAGAAGCATGTCCTCCAGAATCCTACCCCACCCAATTGATAGTCCCTTTGACCTACGATCAAGACAAAGGAAACCACCGATCATACCTGCTAAAACCGAAGGCAGTGGGGCATATCTCTCCATCATCTCCTTCCAGGGAATCTCATATCCAGAGACATGGGGATCTTGGAAGACTTGTCTCAAAGCATCTGTCCCCCCAATCTCCTTGTGATCATAAATCACAAGCTCTCCAACCATAGGAATATCTAGAATCCTGTAAACATCCTCTGGAGTCGCCGTGATCTCTCCTATAGGCAAATGGAAGGTGTTGTGCTCGTTGTGCCACCTCTTCACTAAAGCAATCAATAGTGCCCTATTGACCCGATACTGCGGGATACTCAACAGAGCTCTCAAACCACACTAATCTATCACTCCTAAATCCTCATGGGATAGTCGAGGAATCATCTCCCACATCTGAGGAAATCTCTCTCTGATCTGGAGGATGTTAAATTCCTCCTTTACAATATCATCAAGCAATCATGCAAATAAATCAGCAATGGATATCATCAATCAATCAATACATCAAGCAAGTTCAAATCAATTTCTATTTGCTTTACATATCGCATGGAAGCACATTTATTAATCATTTCTACTATTTTTTTTTCATATCTCATGGAAACAAATTTAATAGTCATCATGACTCAATATCTATCTATTTGACTTTCAATCAGGAAAGCAAATCTATCATTTTTATTTATTTTTATATCGCATGGAAGCAAATTTATCAGACCTATTTGTTTTTCAAGCACGAAGAAAAATTTATCAAATCAAGCTACTTTATCATTGATGATATTCAAAAGCATTAAATTTGTTGTCTAATCTAGCAACAATCATCAAGCATGCATCAATTTTTCATCCAAAATTGAAATTCAGCAAAAATTCATGGATGCGCCAAAAGAGTCAATCGATGCGTTAAAAACATGGATGTGCAACTTTACTCCATGGATGCGCTAAAACAGATTATGGATGCATGATTTCATGAATGCATTATTTTATCAAGCAAATGCGAAAAAATAGTTCATCTATGCGCTAATCTACCATCCTATGTAGGCAAGTTTCATGGATGCGCCATTTCATCTATCTTGTGCACTAATTCACCTATACGCGACTGTTTTGCACCTATGCGCCACTTTGGATGCACCGATTCATCTAATCTATGCGCTAAAACTGAATTTGAAAAAAAATCAAAACCAAAAAAGCATTTGAAAATCATTAAAAAATTGACAGAGAGGTTTTGATCAACTTAACGGAGGTCCATACACCGGTGGTCTCTCATGACGACGGCCTCGCTCGAATCTATGGTGCTCATAAGGGATCGGCATTGCTAATATCTCTATCAGAGCTCAAAAATTCTCAAAGGTTACTGTTCAAATGAAAATGACTTCTCACCTTTTTCACCTTTTAAAGGGGTAAAAGGGGCAAATTATTATTATTTTTACTATGCAAAGTGCTATTTCGAGAGCTAAATCGCCAAATTTTCTCCGAAATCATCTAGAAATCTTCCAAATCATCCTCATCATCATGCGATTTATCTCTCGAGGGGGCATATAGCATCATCAGTTAAATTTTTCAAAATCAGGGGCAAATTCTTTGAAGCAATGTGTAAAACACATCACATCAAAGAGGGGCAAAACGTACACATCTAAAAATGGTCACGGTTAACCAAACCCGTTAATTAATTAAATATGAATTATTTATTTAATATTCTTAAGTCATCTACATATAAATAAATTTAATTATTTATTTATATTGTTCATTTTTCCAATTCTTCTAGTTTAATTAAATAAATAAAGTTTATTTAATTAATGCTACCCTTCCTCTTAATTAATTAAATAGATTTCACAATTTATTATATTAATTATCACAAATTTAAATTCTAAATTTAAATGATATTCTTCATTTCACATTTAATTAAATATTTTCAATATTTAATTAAAATACTTTCTTAATTCTTCACTCTTCTCAATAATTAAATATTTTCAAATATTTAATTAAAAAGTTTTTTCTCTCACATAATTAAATATTTATAATATTTAATTAAAAGACCTTTTCATATTTCTCTCACACATAATTAAATATTTTCAATATTTAATTAAAGGCTTTTCATTTCTCACACATAATTAAATATTTATTTATTTAATTATGGGGACACCTTTCATTTATCTCTTCATTTTCCATCTGTCTCTTAAAATTCCATCTTCTTTTTGAATTCTTGATCTCTCACCATTCATTTTAAAAAGTTTAAACTCAACCGTTGATCTTGGCCAATTGAATTCTTACCTTCAAAAATCTATAAATACAGCCCTCTTGTGAGTTTGAAAGGACCTCGAATCCTAGATTTTCATATGTAGTTATTATAGTCGCAATTTAGTATTTATGCCATTTAATTAGCATTTCAATTTCATAGCTTCAAGCATATTAGCAATGCACATACATTTTCATTAATCTCATTCTCTCAAGCTACCATTCTACAAGTTGTTGTTTAAAACAACTGAGAGCAAGCATCTTGAAACGAATCCTTGGAGATAGAGGACAATGGGATGAATTTGAAGAAGCTTCCTATGTTTAGAGTTTACCTTTTGCTTTCTTTAATCTAATGTTTCATTGGTGTATTAGATTGGATTCATTTTGATTTGCACATTCTAACATACAAAGTAGTTCATGTTGTACCCTCTATCTAGAATGAAGAAATAGTGAAAGAAAATGTATGGATGAATGAAAAGAAAGATGCATTTGATGAAAAAAATACGTAGGAATTAACATGACTTGCAAAAGATAAAATAGTGATTGGTGTCAAATTGGTTTATAGGGTGAAATATTAGGAAAATGGTTTTACAAAATGACATAAGACAAGAGAGTTGTCAAGGGTATTGTACCAACACCTAGAGTAGACTATTTGAAAAAAATCTTTAGTTTCTAAAATTCATACAATCAAGATTATATTTACTATTTCTAAAAAATACAAGTTGCAAGTATATTAGATAGATGTAAGATCAACCTTCCTTAATGGTTATGTAGATTAATAATTGTATGTAGAACAACCTATATGTTAAGAAATTTCAAGCAAAGAAATTTTGGCATACAATTTGAAGAATTTTTTTTATGAGTTAAATCAATCTTTTCATGCTTGGTATGCAAGGCTTGATAACTATTTCTTGAGTAAGGGATTCAATAGAATCCAATTAGAGTAATTTGAAATATTATATTTAAGACTCATGTATTATTTTCTTAGTGTGGAAGTGCAAATATAATTAAAAGGTATATTTAATTTTTAAATCAATTATATAATTGATTTATTAAAAAATTTAGAATGATTACATGCACAGTAGTTACAATACTTGTAGCCTTTGGTGAGAAATTAACTAAGATGTAATATCCAAGGTGTATGCTACTTTTTAAATAAGTTTTGTTGGAAGCCTCATATACCTCATCACAACTAGAATTTATATTAGGTATGTTGTGAGCCTCATCTCTTGGCCCATGCAAGGTCCAAATAAGTCTTCTTTGTATGTTGGAAAAAGAATATTAAGGTATATGAGTGGTACACAAATTTTTTCCATTCATTATTCTTCCACTAAAAAATATGACCTAGTTGGTTACATACATTTTGTTTGGGTCGGTTCAATGGATGATAGAAAATTAATATTTGGTTGTATTTTTTTAGTTGATCCTTAAATTGTCTCTTTGAGTATTATAAAGAAAGCAACTTTGGCTCTCTTTTCCACAAAAAGAGAACTATAGTATAGTTTGAGTAGCAATTTGTCAAACCATATGGATTAGAATGATATTGGAGGACCTACATTTGTTATAGGAATATCCAACAATTTTTTATTTTAATAAAAAAAGCTCCATTACAATGAAAGAATCTTATGTTCAATGTTACATCAAAACACATAGAGATCTTGTGTTAGATATTTAAATACTTGATATTTTGTTTGTATAATTGATAAAATATATTAATAGTAGGCATACATTTTCCACAATCCATTAGTTTAGTATATATAATTTATTGAATTCAATTGTTTGCATTTTTACATCAATATTTTGAATCACATTTAACAATCTAACATAGAAAGATGAGAGTGTGAGTATGGATCACTAAGTGTGATTTAAAACATTAATACAAAAATCCACATAATCAATGTAATCAATTAAATAATTAAAACAACTCAATCTATTAACAATATCATAATGCAAAAAATTAAACCCCTATTATATTGTTATCCATATATTCTTGTGGCATTTAACTACACAATATTTTACTCTTATGAAAAAAATCATTGAACATATTGCCGTATGTTCAACAGACTCTAGGAAAATTCAAAACGATGAATTTTTCTTTGATGAATTTTTTGCCACAATACATTGTTGGAGTGAATTCTCTGTCTATGAATTGCTGACATTGAATTTGCTGTATGAACATATTACATATGCATGTTTGTTAATGTTAGGAAAGCTCAATGAAACTGTCATCAGTCACCAATATTATACCATGATTACATTGCAATAGACTTTAACTACGGCTTTACTTCTCAAATTTCAACCATTTTTCCAAGTCAAAATGCAGAAACGTTTAAAACAGGAGTCATTACGACTTTTTAGATTAACAAATTACCTTTTATGGATTGAACCGGGCATATTAGCAATTTTTACTAATACTTATTTTAAATGCGCGGCTTTCAATGTATTAAGATTTGATTCTGTTTTCTACAAAAGATGATGCAATCACGACTCCAAAAGTTGTTTTGAATGTCATTTCACCATTTCAAAAGCCATACGACGCAGAGAAAGAAACCTAATTTATCACGACAAATGTTAATGCTATCCAGATGTCAGTAACATTCTTATGCCATTTCTTAAGGAGCCCAGAATGTCAAAGTATCTGATATGTTGTGGGGCCATCCACGATGAAAAGCCGCCAAGGATATATCCGGGTATGATCCTACAGTCAAAAGTGAAATAGGAGAAAAACATGGAAAAACATTTTAATCGGCTATGTTACTGTAACCCAAACAAGCCTTCCTTTTACCCTTTTTAATACATAACACGATGTATGCCATGACAAAAGGAAATATGGCACCTTCAGCTTGCGCAGCTTGTCGAGTTCAGCGTAAGAAATGCTCAGATGATTGTTTGCTCGCTCCCCATTTTCCTCCCAACGACCTGCAGAGGATATCTGTCGTGCAGAAAGTGTACGGAATCGGCCATATTGTCAAAATGATTAGAGTAACTGTGACTCTGCCCTATTTCTACTTGAGAAGACATTAGATGAAATCACTTTCATTACTTAATTCATATTCTCTGAATCTGCACTGTTGGGCTGAATGTTTGGAATTCCAGAATAACAGAAAAGAGATTCATTCCTCCATAGTTTATTATATTTGTAATAAGAGTTATTTAGATTATGTTTACAATTCATTGTATTTAGATGATGTTTACCATTCATTGTATTTAGGTTAGATTGTTTTACAAATCATTTATTTCAATATGATTTTGATTTAGATATTTTTTCAGAAATCATTTATTTCAATACCATATTGGGTTATACATTTTAATCATTGATTTTTATTTTATTTTTCTATTTATAAAACCCTCAAAATAATTTGTTTCTTGCAAACAATTCATTCTAAAACTCCTTAATTGATTGATTTTTTCTACCATATACTGTGTTTAACTGCTATAAAATTTCATGTTTTGGAATGGTATAAATTATAATAACTTACTAATATTTCTATCGCCTTGTACATAATTATTTTCCTTTTCGAAGTCTACTTTATAACGCACATGAGAGAAAAGCTGATGCCTGTGAAACGTACTAGTTTTGATTCTTGACATGAGAAAAGTCGATGTATGTGAAACGTTGTAGTTTTGATTCTTGACATCTGTTTAGGGTTGTCTGAATCCTTAAATAATCTGATATGGTAGATTTCACAATATTTACTATTTGCCCATTGAAGAAAAAAAAGAGTATGGTGTTCGAGCTTTGAATTGGTCGGATAATGGAAATAATTGTTTTGATGTGGTATTGTTATAGGATATTAAACCTGAGCAAAGGGCAGCCGCAGTAAATAGTTTCGTGTATGAAGCAACAGCCAGAATGAACGACCCTGTTTATGGGGTGTGCAAGTGCAACCAATCAACTGCAGAAGCAGATTGCTGATCTGAAATCCCAGTTGGCCACCACACAAACAGAGCTCCTGGATATGCGTTTTAAATATGAGAAACTTTTATCCCTTCACAACATTGGATCTTATGCTACTGAACATGTTTTATGTTCTACTTTACAACAAAATGAATATACCATGTACGAGGAGATGGATCCACTGCTGCTTTTGGAACCACTATGGAAAGCATAAATTGAAGAGATGAGTATATTGGAATCTATGTTATGGAGGCAATAGCACTCCTCGCTGCTTTAAAAAGGGTTTATTCGTTTTTTACAGTTGAATAGTTTTCTTAAAATGTTTTCTCAGTCGCTAAATGCATAACCTTGTATCGTAAACAATAATCTGTATTAAATATATTTAATATATATATTTTTTCCATATTTTTTTGGTCAATGGGTTATTATTATATTAGTTTTTAAATAAATTAGGTTAATATAAAAAACATTTTTTTTATAAATAAAACATCTAAAATTCACATAAGGTCAAGTTCAACCCATCAAAATAAAGGACAAAGTTATTAATTAATAAGAGTTATATTCCTAGAGGGGGAGGGGAGGAGTGGGGAGGGGGGAGAGTGAGAGGAGGAGGTGGGGGCCGGTGTGGCGAGCCAGGGGGTTCGTGGTCATTTTGTTTACCACATACATCAATGGGTTCCAACTCATCCATAGTAGACTCCCTTCTAATAATTATTCAATCTTCATTTTATTCCTTGGTAGATTTAGTGACAGGTAGGAAAGATAGCCAAAGTAGCACATACAACTTTCTTGCAATCTATCCTACTAGCTATATTCTAGTCATGTTGTAGAGAGGTGATACAAAATGGGTGGGAAGGATAAACCTAGCCATGACTACACTAACTATTTGATCTTCTAAGAGGGTTTAGAAACCACATGTTCAAAAATCATGACCTTTCTCAATTACATTGATTGTTTCAATATCATTGTCGATGGGTTGAAGAATAAATCCTAGTGGAGGTTGGAGGTAGTATTACTTTGATATAATCACATACAAGGGGCATTACCCTATTAATCCAAAAAAACTAAAGATGTTCCATTCTTAATATAACTTTGTTAACTTATATTTAAATATACATAGAAACACAAGAGAAAATTATAGCTTTTATATAAAGTGAGAAATAAATATCAATAAAACAACTAGTGAAAACAATAGAGTTTATGTCCTTCCAAATGTTAAAAATGATTTCCACCCTAAAAGGTTGGCATATCTTGAAATGTTTAGAAAGAATTCTACGTCAATCTCCCAACAATACCATATTCCTTGAGAATGGCTCAATTCTAATAGGGTTGATAAAGATAGTAATCTAGTTCTAAGATTTTTGATATCTAGAAGAAAATTTGAAAAGGTCCTTGAGAGTCTCTTGTTGTCTATAAAATGAGTAGTGAGAATTAATGACTATCAAATGTGAAACAGTCTATGTAGAGAAAGCACATGGACAAATGACCTATCATTGGCTCAATAATATACAACCAGAAAATAAAACATGTCTTTCTAAGATCCTAGTAAGGATTGGAGAATTCATGTGTAAATCAATATATGCACCATGTAAAAATACAAAGATAGCTAGACGTGTCTCTTATGAAGTTTGGAATTACAAAATGGTATGTTTGGGTACCATTTCGAAATCTTTAGCCAAAATTTTATACAATAAACCCTTATTTTTTGCAAAATATTAGGGGCAAACAAATCAATAATAGTTTTGTAAGCCTCCAAATTCTCATTAGAAAGTCCATGACTCTATGCTAGGAGTTACAATTCTTCTTACTTTTAAGAAAGATGAAGTAGAGTCTTAATACTTCTATTATAGAATTTTAAAGAATCAATCAATGGATCCTAGGAAATTCATTAATGTCGAGAAGAAAGATAAGACTATTGATTGACAGATAATTATTTATGAAAAACCTTATCATCTTAAATGAGCTAGGGTTTAATGGCATCCTAGGGTTTCCATATATTTTTTAATTTAATAAAAGTACCTTAAATCTAAATGGGTTCCTTCATTATAACAAGAGAATAAGGAAAAAGACCCTTCTAATCCTAAATCCCAATAAGCATGAGCCAAAAACATTGCGATGTCCAATCAAAATATTTCAAGCTTCATTTCCTTCAAGATATTTTACAATCTATTTGAAACATTACATTAGCATTTTGTGTTGATTTAAAATTAGATCCATGCCATATTATGGAAGCATTTAGTAGCATTAGTGGAGCTATATAGAAATTCCCTTAGAGTTTTTTAAACTTTTAAGTAGGAAGCTATAGAAGGGACCCAATAAGAAGAGAAATAGACTTGTGTTGTAGTAATTTTTTTAAAGACCTACACTTTTCCTAACAAGGAAAGAGGATTACTAAAATAGAAGGATACTTTCGTATCAATTTTGGAAACAATCAATTGCCACAAGGATGAAGGATGAAGCAGAGGCTTGGAATGCAAAAAGAAACATGAAAAATTCTCCATGATCAATCTAGTTTTAGCTATAGGATTCTAGGTAGGTAGGTTTATTTAAAATAGAATGTTTTTAAAATTAATTTTTTTATTGAATAATTGACCCAAAATACTTACAAAATATATCCATATATTTTAGTCCATGTTGGAAATTATTTTTTCATTTAAGACAACTAGAAATGATACATTGACATAATCACCATTGAGAATTTACATTAAAGGAAAAAAAATTCTTAACCATGCTTTCAAAAACATTGTTATTCAAGAAAAAGTCAAATATTTTTGTAACAAGTACATAGAGAGTTGGGGAAAATGGAAACCTTAGTAGGCTAAATTAAAAATAAAAAATTAAAGAGATTGTTGTTTGTAAATTGCAATGCACACAAACACATAAAAAAAGAGCATTTTTAGTTAACACAAAAGCTTGGGACCAAATCCTAAATATTGAAGCATAGAAAGGATAAATGATCACTCAATGCCATTATATGATTTTCAAATATCAATCTCAATCTTGTTGTTGATATTTTTTAGCTCATTCCATTCCTCCCAAAATCATAATGATTTTATTATGAATATACGTAGAATTTCTCAAGATAATTTAATAAAACCCCATGACTAAAGAAGAGTATGAAAAATATTTAGAGAAAGCACATGGATACTTATTTTACATGAGACATTCACCAAGTTAATAAATATCTAACTAAAAATATCTTTTGTGTCTCCATAATTTATTGTAAACATTATATTCCCTTTCTTTATAATATTTATTTAAGAATTAGACTAAAATGCTTCAGGATAAAATTTATAAAGATCTTAACCAACCAATACCTAGAGATATTTATATAATTCACAAGGAAAAACATTATAATATTATTTCCCCTTAATTATCCCTTCTAAGTTTAAAAGTGAGTTAAACATTATTATTATTTCATAAAATCTACTTTTTATTATAACTACTATATAAATAAATGAATAATCTAAAAAGAGTTTGTAAAAATAAAGGTTAGAATAATAAAAATCTATTCTTCAACTCCAACTTATTATAAATTCTAAATCAAAAAATTAAATAATAATAAATTTATAACTTAATTAAATACATAAATTCATTTTTTATTAAATATAAAAAATTATAACATTATAATAATCATCAACAATATCTTTATAACATACCATAATGACACTTATTTTAATGTGACATCAAAATAATGACAAGAAAGTCAATTAATTGACACTCATTTGTAATGTAAAACAAATATAATAAATACAGGTTTGTAATGCAATACCATATATTAAAGATTGATTTGAAATAAATACATTGTCATGTAATAGGTACTCTTTTGATTTTAATTTCTATTACCACTAATCACATTCCCACAAGATTTATTACAACACACTTTTATTTTTTTCCCTAATATATGAATCCAGTCGAAAGAAATAACAAAAATATATATTTAGATTCAAATTATACAATACATGATGGATTTGATGAATAAATATAATGTTAGAGAGACAAGTTGAGTAGGAAATGTTGAATGTGATAGTGGTGGATGGAGATAACACAACACAATCTAAATAAAAAACATAAACACATAAAACACAATATCTTATCAAACTCTCTTTTTTGATATAGCATTTCAACACTTGATCAATCCATTTATTACAACAAATACAAATGTTCAAAATGCTACAACTTTCAATTCACTCTCCATCACTTGATTACATGATCACTTGATCATCTAAATACATTGATCAACTAGACACATTATGATAAAACCATTACATGATGCCTCAATATATAGAGGTCTTTGAGATTATAAAGATCATTCTAGAATTTGGCCAAAATTCACAAAAAGTCAATATTTTTCCTCTTTTATCCATATCTTTTTTATTTCTAGAAACCATTTAATATTATCTTTCTCATTTAATGATAATTTTTCATTATAGTGGGAGAAATTATAATACTCCAACACTCCCTCTTAATTGTTTTTACTCTCAGGTTTTTGTAGCCAAGTCTTTAGACTCTCAATACCTTCAAACCATATCTAAGTTCTTTGGATATTTTATAAACTTATTCATTTATTTTCACAATAACTGTATTCATTTAATCCTCCAACTATTGCAGCAATATTTCAAACCTTTTATTTTTAAATCTTCACAAAAATCAATCTAGAAGTACCCTTTCTACAAACTCACTATCGGTAATTTTCCATTTTTCTCGATTTCTTAAAATAAAATAAAATCCAAATCCTCTCTTGATTTCTATCACTTTTCACATATGAACATTTATACTTGAACCTTTTCAACATACCTATTGTAGAGGAGGGGATTTTCTACTCCCATGTCTCTAGGATAAAGAAGAGTCAATAGGAAACAAATTAACCTCAACTACCTCAAGACTAATGAAAAGGAAATATGCTGAAAAGGAAGGGCAAGGAAAGTTCATCCTTTTTATGTTTTTTGATGGAGGTTTTTATGAAATGGGTGAATAGACCAGGGAGGTCTCAGACTACAAACTAATTGGACCTTGACCAGAGGATGCTATCACATTATAGGGATGACATCACACCAACGTTATCATCTCAGAGGTACACTAGCGTCTCGTATGGATAGAGAGTGGATTTTACATACTACAACTCACAAGTCATAACAGCTCGAGAGTCTTAATCTAATTATGGTTTGACATGAATGAAGAAATCCATCAAAATGAAAGGAAACAATAAGAATAATACTATAACTTGAAAGATAACTATCTAATAATGAAATTACAAGAGAGAAGGAAGAAGGCCAACTCATAGAAGGTACAACCTCCCACAAGCTCCTCAAAAAAATAGTGTACCTACACACATGACAATGAAAAAGTGTTGTGATTTTTTTTTGGTGTTTTCCTTAGTCAAAACCCCATTTTGGTGTTTCCACTTCGATGGATAGCTGATAGACCATAGTATAGATAAATTGAAAAAGAAATACTTCAATAGACATAGATTATAGAATGCAAAAAAAAATCTAAATACTATTCTATAAACAAGATAATGCAAGTAAATAAATTGGTTACCCTCTTTTCTATGTTATTGGAGAAGTTGAGAGAGGAAGGAAGAGAGAAAGGAAAACACACCAATATTATGAAGCTTGAAAACCTAAACTAGACAATGGTGTAGAAGATTTTTTTTTTGTGTATTATGTAGAATGGGAAGAACAAGAGTGAAGATTGAGAGAAAGGAAGTGATAGAGAGTCTCAATTGAGAGAGAATATGAATCGAATTGACAGAATGAAGTTCCAAAGTGATTTAGAGGTAAGCGAACATTTTTAGATGGACAAGTTTCAGAGGAGACATTACAATTCATAGGGTGGAAAAGAATGCAACGCCTCCAATGTCTATTGACTCAGGAATCATGTTAGGACACTAGTGCACATGCAAACATTTGTACTGCATTCGGGATTATTTGACAAAAAAATTGTCTTTAGTGGAAAATGGCAAAGGCACATGCGAAAGGCAAGGAAAAGGTAGTGTATTTTTGCATTTTCAGGTTTATAAGGCTAAAGTGAGGTAATATTACATGAAATTTCCATAAATAAATTCCCCCACTATAGCAATCATATGTGTTGGTGTGTATGTGAGCTAAAGTAGAAAGAGGTTGAAGAGAATATACCGAAAGGAGAGGGAGCAGTCTTTTGATCTAACATACTTGAAGTGAAAAGGGGATTTTTTAGGACGTGAGGAGGACATGGGTCTTTGATCGTGCAAAGCTAGCTATGATCTCACGAAAATCATGCTAGCTACAGATGAACATGTTAGGTGAAAAAACAAAGAGTTTTAGACACCATAAATTTTTTAGAAACAATAAGGGACTTTAGTCAGAAAAAGACACCATCGAAAGGTATGGCTAGCTTGGATAGAGACCGTATCACAAAAGTGTAAGTTTGTGGCCACTCCAAACTATGTTGTAGGATAGTCACAAAAAAGATAGGTCTAATCAACTTGCCCCAAGCTATATGCCAAGATATAAGACATTTAAACATCAATACACAAGATGTCAAATATTAGAAATAAGACACAAGTTATAAGACACCAAAGAATTATTTTGAAAAAAGGATTTCATGAAGGGGTCCTTTCTCTATGGATTCCATTCGAAAGAATGCTCCTTTTGAACGCGATTTTTATAGAGGATTTCTTTCAACAAGGATTCCTTTTCACAAGAAATCAAGATGCCAAGGAATTGTTTTGAAAGAACGCTCATTTTGAAAGACATGATATTTTCTACAACTAATTACATCATCAAGGAATCCTTTTGAAATAATTTTTGTCAAGGAACCTTTTTGGAAAGAATACAATTTTTTTGAAAGGAGATTTTTTAGATTCTTTCATCAAGGGATCCTTTTGGGAGAAAATTTTGTCAAGGATTCCTTTTTGAAAGAATACACCATTTTGATAAATGAAGATTTAAAAAATGGATTCTTTTTTCAAGGAATTCATTGTAAAGAATTTTGTACCAAGGAATCCTTTTGAAATAATACTTCTTTTTAAAAATTAAGCAGAGATAAGATCACCCCTTAGAATGATGTGTGCTACATAGAAGAGCACATGCCATTCTAAGGAGAGAAGAGAATGACAAGAGATTTCATGGCACACGATACATGATGAGATGTATTTATGGTATGTTGTTGGACAAATGAGGTAGAGAAGTAGAGATGAAATCAAGAGATAGAGGGATATAATAATTCAAGGTCAGAGCTACTCATAGATATAAATAGATAAGTATAATATAATGTATATATGAATTGTCTTCAATCCTAAAATTTCTTAGAATATGAAGAAGAGAACATGAAGAAAAAGTAAAATAAAACTTGGGTTAACATGGAAGAAGGCCAAAATTCTCCCAATTCCTTGCATCATCCTCAATATTGAAAAGCAAGATGATGACATACAAAAGAATTATGAAAAAAATTAAATAATTTTATGATATATTTTATCTCTTGTATCCAAGCACCTATGAGGGTAGCGAGGGTCCTCTAGGAAAGAGCACAAACATTAAAATAATAGCATTGGGGAACATTAACAAAAAAACAAATCTAATCTATAGATGTATATGTAGGTACCATCCTAGTCCTCATCAATCAATAGATCATCTTGTTCCCAATCTATATTAGTGTAGGGGGAAGGAGTATGATCTTTCAAGGGAGGGATAGCAAGGGTAGTATCCTTTTAATCTATTGCAACAAGAGCCAAGGAAGAAGGCCCTTTAAGGTCTTCTTCATTGAGCTCATGTGAGGGGAAGCTCATCAATTTTGTAAAACTTGAAGACAAAGTTGGGATATCCTCTATCGAGTAGAACATGCACTTCATAGGAGTGCTATGTGTTAGCTAGTGGGAGAAAAGAATGCTCCCAAGAGTCACTGCCAACCTCAAGAAGAGGGGCAATGACCAACTCTAGGGAAATAGGGTTTACCTCCATCACAAGCATGTTGAAAGCTAAAACAAAACTAGACTCCAAAGAAGACAAACCTTTCTTACTTCCATTACTCAAGGTGAGGTCATCCTCCAACTTATGCTTCAATGGAGGATATTGGATCTACATAGAGGAAGCAAAGATAGAGGAGGAATAATGAATTGTAGAGGACACCAACATTGTGTGAGGCATGTCAAGTTGCTATGAAAAATTTGGAGTGTTCAAAAGGGACATGAGAAGAGGACACTCCCCTAAGATAGTGATGAACACCTGCACCCTTTTTGGTTGAGGGTTATCAGAATCCGCTAAAGGAGTTGGAAGAAGGATGAAAGTAGAGGAGACAAAAGTAGGTGGAGCAATAGAAGAAACAAGAATCAATATAGTGAGGTCTTGCTTGGTCTTCTAAGAGGTAGCATGCTCCTTAGTTAGAGCCTTTCATGGGTTCTTATGCTTGCACATAAGATGATTATGTCAGCTATGAGCATTACAGGATGTGGCCTAAAAAGAGGTTGGAGGTTGCTGCTTCATTATAGGAGAATCATTCACAACCATTTTCGATGGAAGGGTGTCAAAGTGGAAGCAAGAGGAGGAGACACAAGAGAAGAAATGATGCAAAAAAGAGATACATAGAAAAATTCCCCATCAATGGGTCACTTCCCATTCACCACTTGAGAGGCAGGTGGAGAAATAGGCAGAGGCTATGGAGGATGAGATGCAAGAACCACCCCACAAGAATTCTTCCCCTTGTCATATAGGGTGGGTCAAGGAACCATGGGAAAAACATAAATTGGAAAGCCTAATGCTTCAACTTTGACCACATAGACACCTTTCCATTTCCTGTACAAGGCGTAGAAGTAGGAACTAAGGATTCCACCAAAGGTTAAGAAGACAAAGCATATGTTGTTGAAGATGAAGGGGAAGGCTCCAAAGTGAGAGGAAGCTTCTCCTTCCCTTTTGATAGGGCACATGAGGTAGCTTGATGTTGAGCATGTATAAAATCATTCACAAAGACAACATATAAGTAAACAAAAGAAATCTATCTTTTGACATTGATCCCCCAATCTTATACCTAACAAAAGCTTAATACAAGAGATATCCCCTAGGAGGGAGTGGCTTTACTAGGGTGGGCCAAAAGTGTCTATAGGGGCAATAGAAAATCCATCATAAGTGTGAAGATTGTAATTCTGCTTATGACTATTGTTAATAAACAAGGCCTCTTCCATGATTACATTCAATCAACTCAAGGGTTCAATCATAACACCTATGACGATGTTACCATTGGTCCTTGTGGGAACATAAAGTAGAGAAGGCTCTTTGTTCAAGGGAAGATCATGTGAGGTAAAGGCTATATGAAGAACATCACTCACGGTTTCTATAGGAGGCATAGAAGTGAATGAGACCATGTTCACATACTCAAACAAAATAAGATCAAAAGAAATGGAAGATTATGTAACTAAGTTAGTAGAATGGTAAGGGAATGGATCTCTATAAATCTATAGTTGGCTATTAGGCTTGGTTATAGATTTATTAGAGTTTTGTTTCCTTCCACTAAGATAGATAGTCTCATCATTGATGTGATTCAGAGTCTCATGATGTAGGTGGATGCATCACTTGGTATCATGTTTGTGTACTTGATGGAACTAAAAAAATTGCTAGACATCGTACCATTGCGGATATGGCTCAGAGAGAGCTCATATTTTTGGTAATGCTACTATTTTATCCTTTAATAGATTATGTAACATTTTGGTATATGGTTCAAATAAATTTGTAGAATTTCTATTGCATCCTATAATTTTTCCTTTGGGAACAAATGTTATGTTTTTGATAAAAGGGTAAAACGGGTTTTACAGGGACCCGAAACCACAAAGTTTACAAAGCAAAAAAAAAGACACTAAAGTCCCACCAAAAAAATAGCTACCCAAGGAAAGACCAGCAACAACTAAGCAAAAAGGACTAGAAAGGTCAAGAAGAAAGGCACAATAGAGAAAGCACAAAGAAAACCTCGGCCATTAATTCAGAGTCTTGAGGACAGACTCTGTCTCCGCCTCCAGATTTTGCATATCTTTAACCCCATTTTTAAAAGTTTGAATCATATTCAAAGTAAGGGGGGCCTTGTGCTTTAGGTTGGCTCTGGTTCTTCTAGAAATGCCAGCTTCTCTATCTTGGCTTTTATCCACAGTTTCCTCCAAATCCACCACCAAAGACCCCTGCTGGGCTTTATCAAGCTTCTCAATCATCGCGTTAATGATTATGGAATTGTGTCTTGCCATGTGGTTGTTTCGCTCAGCAACAGTTTTGATGGTATTCCATAAGTTCTCAGCTTTGGAGTCAATATTTCTATTACTATGTTCCACTTCTTTCTTTTCCATCTCAACAATCTTAGCGCTCATTTCCTCAATCTTGCTTTGCAGGGCCAAGTTTTTAATTTTCAGCTCATTAATTTTAGAGAAAGTCCACTCCAAGAGTTTGGAGTGGGACTCAGAGTTGGTTTTGGCAAGGTTTAGATAATCCAGAGAGGGCTCTTTTCCAGTATTAGGGCACGTATTCTCAGAGTTAGGAGTAACAGGGGAGTTATCATTAAAGTGTTTGTCCAATAAAGGATCAGCATTAAGCTTAGTTTTGTTGGCATCAGACTCCTCTGAATTAGAGGACTCTTTGGAGTAGGAAACAAGGCTTTTGGCCTGGGTTTTCTTATCAAAAGAGCTGATCTTAAGGGAGGGTCTGTCAGGCTCAAGTTCAACACGGGTTTTTCCAGAATTCCTAGAAGGAATAGCATGCAAGCTAGGGATATTTCTAGCCAGACCAGGGTTAGGAAAATACTCCGAGCCACTGGGCTCAATATCATCACTCTCAAAATCATGGTTGGTTTCCAAAATAGTAGAAGTGTGCACATGGAGATAATCAACAATCAACCTTATTAACCCAATATGCAGAATGGGGAATCTTTTAGGGTTTTTCTTATTGTCCTCCAAGCTTTTCTTCAAGGAGCAGTAAATATAATAGGGGATAGAGACCCTTACCTTGTATCAAAAATGGTTGAGAAGAGCAAAGTGGTAGCCATAGACTTTTGTGAAGCACCCGTCCACCGTAATGTACTCCATTATGACCCGCAAAACCTTTCTCCAAATAGCCTTTATGGTGTCAACATCGAAGTAGCTATTAGCAATTTTAACCATCCTTCGCCTTTCCTTGTCCTTTTTAGGAAATCTGATCACTGCTTCATCAGAAAAAGCCCTATCCCTAAAGAAATTCTTCCCTTCAGTGGATAATCCCGTAACATCAGCAATAATATTTTCGTTGAGTTCCACATTCCTACCAATTATTTGCAAAGAGATCCGTAGCCTCCTAGTTAGAGCCATGAAGCTTCTCCAGAAAAGGGATCAACCCTCCGCTTTTAATCTTGTTCCAAACCTTGGCATTTTTTATGTGTATTTTGTAGCTGTTCGGCTCAGTTCACTTTTTGTCTCCTCCCATATTGACCAGCACAGTGAGGTAGACCCAAACACAAGATTTACTAAAATTGGCCCCACCAAATCTAAGAACCCACAAAGCATGCAGAGTTCTCTCGCTGATTACTCCACTGGGCTCGGTCCCATACATTCTAATGATTGTGATGTGATAGATCCAAACTGTCCTCATTAAAGGGATAACATGTCGCTTTTCCATGTGATTTATCATAATTTAATAGGGCACAGACATTAGAGTTAAGATCGCTAATATTTTTCCAGGTACGCACTTCTTTACTCCTAACTCCTTCATTAGTAAAAAAAGTCTGCAACAGCACTGGCTTCTCTATAAGCGTGTGATATTTTAACTTTTTCAAATTTAGCCAAGTTCAATATGGCTTCCTCAATCCATGAGTTGATGGTCCACGAGGGGGTACACTTTCCACAAAGGCAGTCAATAATGTTTTTGGAATCTCCTTCAAGCCACAAATTTTTAATGTTAAGGCTTTGAGCTAAATTTATGATGTGATAAGCACTAGCTGCCTCCGCAAGATGATTAGCTTGAGAGCCTAGAGGCGAGGCAATCGCTCCAATGAAATTTCCATAGGGGTCCCTTATAACTCCTCCACAGCCCGTCGCCCCCAGATTGCCTTTAGCCATGCCGTCAAAGTTAGCTTTGATCCACCCATTTGGTGGAAAAGACCAGCAAACTCCCTCTCTATCCTTTTTGGCCTTCATAGCAGAACTAGACAAATTTAGACTGATGTTACATTCCTTAGCAACAATTAAATCATAGTACGAATACTCCACATTCATGGTCTTCCTGTCGTTCCAGGCCACAACATTGAAATTTTCCTTGAGGGATTTGAAAATTTTGTCAAAGAAAATATCCACAGAGGCTTCTTTGCCCCTAAAAATTATGTTGTTGCATTCTTTCCAAAGGCCACAAGCAATATGAGGAAAGGATAAATCCCAAAAAAACCTAAGCAAAGGATTCCTTATCGAGGCTTTCCATTGTGAAAAGAGATCTTCAATGGACAAAGGGAAAATCCAAGGAAGGTTCCATAACCTGATGAATTTTTCCCAAAGAGAAGTAGCAAATGAGCAATGAAGGAATATGCCCAGATTCAGCCTCCAACTTATAAAGAAAAAATCTATTTGGAATTTGAAATCTACGTTTACATAGGTTGTCAATAGTTAGCACCTTGTTTTGGAGAAGGATCCAGAAAAATATATTAATTTTAGGTATCAGATGTTTGAACTAGGCTTTAGACCAGAAGGGAGGATGATCCAGAGAAAAAGTGATCCTGGCAAAAGCGGAAGACACAGAAAATTTGCCAGAGGGTTCATCGATCCAAACCACATGATCATCCAATTGCTCAGAACTAAGTCTAACATCCATCAATGAAGCCTGGATGGGAGTCAAAGCCTGACTGACACTGCACAAGTCCACCAATTACCATTCACTCTGTAATCTTTCACGTAAGATCCAAATCATGCCTTGCAATTCTCAACCCATTCTCTGAAGGAGTTGATTTTTATCATGGGTTCCTTGAAAAGCCATCTATCCTCCCAGAATCTGGTACGATTACCATTTCTCAATTTCCATCCAATACCATCCTCCACAATTTTTTTTCCACTGAATAAATTGTTCCAGCATATAGACCCTCTAGGAAGAAGGTGGGGGTCCTTCTTAATAATGGAAGAGCAGTTGTTTTCTAAATATTTGCTAGCTAGAATATCAATCCACTCCCTAGAAGAAGAGAAGATTCTCCAAATTTGTTTAGCTAAGAGGATATTATTGATAGTTCTGATTCTTCTTAAGCCAAGTCCACCATTATTTTTAGGTCTACAAACTAGATTCCAGTCAATTAGGGGGAGTCTTTTATTTTCCTCAACCCCCAACCAAAGAAATCTTTTTTGAATTTTTTCAATGGCATCAACAAATTTTGCAGGAATCTTAAAAAGGCTCAGGGTATAGATAGGAAGATTCTGGAGAGATGCTTTGAGAAGCTGAAGCTTACCAGCTTGACTTAGCAGGGCTCCTTTCCAACCTGCAAGCTTCTTGCTGAATCTTTCCACCAACGAGAGCCAGAAAGACTCAGGAGGTTTCATGCTTAAAGGAAGACCAAGGTAGGTGGCAGGAAGGGAATCCACCCTACAACCCAGAATTCTGGCAATTTTGGCCTGTGTATGAACCGGAGTATTGAAGAAGAATAGAGAATTTTTTTGATTGTTAATCAGCTGTCCTGAAGCTCTCCCATACTTCTCAAACAACTGTTTTATAGATTTTCCTTCAGACACAGTAGCTTGACCCATAAGCATAGTGTCATCAACGAATTATTGATGGGAGCACACCAGGTTGCCCGATGAACGTCTGAGACCAGAAAAAAATTTAAAGTCAACCAAAATTTTTAGATTTCTGCCTAAACTTTCAGCCATAATAGTCAATAAAATAGGAGATATAGGATCACCCTGCCTTAGACCTCTAGTACTTTGAAAAAAAGAGGTAGGGGATCCATTGACCATAATCGATATGGAAACTATGGACACAAGTTGTTCCACCATTTGGATAACCCTATTATTAAAACCAAAAGCCTTTAATATTTTAAATAAGAAAATCCAATCGACTCTATCATAGGCTTTTGAGATATCAAGCTTTAATAAGAAACCTTTGCTCTTCGACTCAACAAGGGAATGAATGTTCTCGTGATCTGTAACAATAGAATCAAGGATTTGTCTACCAGGAACAAAGCCATTCTATTGAGGAGAAACCAAGGAGGGCAAAAAAGTTAAGAATCTAGAGGTTAAGACCTTAGAGATGATTTTGTATAAAGAATTAAAGAGACTGATGGACCTAAAAGCCTCAAAGTTATTAGCTCCAGGTTTCTTGGGGATGAGAACCAAGAAAGTAGCATTTAATTCTTTTAAAAGACATCTAGATCCAAAAATTTCTTAACAACATTAACCACATCTTCTTCAACAATCTCCCAGAGCCATTGAAAGAAAAATAAAGGGAAACCATTAGGACTCGAAGCTTTACTCCCGTCAAAGGAAAAGACAGCCTGCTTGACTTCCTCATTGGTGGGGATAGCTGTCAAAAAAGAGTTATTTTCCTAGTTGATAATTCTTGGTATAGCCTCAACAAGCTGATCCTACTCATTTTGGTTTATTTCCTTACTTGTCGATAGAAGATATTTAAAGAAGGAGCTCACCTGCTATCTAATATCCTCCTCTTCCTCATACTTGGTTCCATTCACATCTATATGAGATATTCTATTAACAACTCTGTGTTTCGAAGCCGAAAGATGGAAGTACCTATTGTTTCTATCTCCAGCTGACAGCCAAAGAGCTCTTGATCTTTGTTTCCAGAACTCCTCCTCCTTTCCAATTATGTCGTGCATCTTCGTAAGGAGCTCATTCTCTTTTCCATTAGCATCATTCAAGTAGCCCTCCTTCTGAATTTTGGATTGAATTTCTCCTAGATCCATCTAAAGATCAAACATAATCTTAAAGATGTTCCCAAAAGATTCCTTTTTCCATTTTTTTAAATTACATTTCACTTCCCTTAATTTTTTAGCAATTATGAACATAGCAGTTCCTTGAATTCTTATATTCCACTTTTTCCTTATTTCCTCTTTAAGAGCAGGATGAGAGATCCACATTTTTTGAATCTGAAAGGAGTATTCTTCTTCTTTTTTATTTTATCCCCAGTGAAACTGATAGGAGAATGATCAAAACCAATTCTTGTGAGAGCTTTAACGAAGCAATAGTAATCAAAATACCAATGATTGGAGATCAAAAATCTATCTAATCTGACCTATATGAGATCCATCCCCTTTCTACGATTGGACCAGGTGAAGGAGGCTCCATGAAGATCCAGATCAATCAGCCCTTGATTATCAATGAAATTCATAAGATCCTCTTTACTCTCCAATTTAATCTGGGATCCCCCAAATTTTTCACCGTTCATTAAGGGTGTGTTAAAATCCCCCATAACAATTCAAGGTTCTTTATCAAAAATCCTCCTAATGATAGCTAATTCCAACCAAATTTTTTTTCTCATTCCTTTTCCATTAGGAGCATATATGTTCATTTGAATCCAACTGAAGTTATCTCTTATATGTGTGAATCTAGTAACTGTGTGATTCGTACCTTCCAATATCAGATCTCCTTTGATGTTGTGGCTATTCCAGAAAGTAACAATGCTTCCTGAAGCACCATTCGAGTTATTTCCCTAGTTACTATAATACTGAAACAGTTTCATCTTTTCAATTTTCTCCTTAGACATTTTAGTTTCTTGAATTAAAAGAATGTTTGATTTGTGATCTCTAACAAAATTGTGAAGAACATCCTGCTTGTGGGGGCTATTGAGTCCCATGATATTCCAGGACATAATCTTCATTATATATTGGGGGAGTTAAGACATTCCAGGATGATTTTCTGAGATCCATCCGCTATATCCTACAAGCTATTCAACTCTCTTTTCTTTTTCGAAGACTTTTTACCTCTTGAGTTCTTTACTACTCCACAATCTGCCTTAACTCTTGATCTAGTAGAAGTGCCACGTGGGGTCTTCCCTTGTTTGTTTCTTTCAGTCTTCTTCTTTGATGTATTCTCTTCTTTATCAGTCTCATCTTGACTGTCCGTCTCTCTACTGGATTCCCAATCCTTTTCATTTGGTATTCTTTGTTCCCAAGGTAAGGTGTCCATATTACGATTCTCTTGAAAAAACAAGACATTACTAGATAGGTTAACTGAGTAATCCTATTTTCAAGGGATTCTAAAACCCTAACAATGGAGATGGGATCCGTCAGGTGCTCTACACCCATAGGGGGAAAATTATCAAAAAACGGGGAGAGAAGAGGGATTTTTAGAACCAAGGATAGGCCCTCACTAGGAATATCCTCCAGACCTGGGATCTCTTCATTTTTATCAAGAGGGACTGTCATTTGGGATAAGGAGGGAGAAAGGTTCCAATCTCCTTCTCCAGCTATGGTGCCCTTATTAGAACCCCTTTCCTTTCAAGGAGACACTTTAACAAGATTCAAGTTATGAGGGTCAATAGGGCTCTCACCTTTATTCTCCAAGACCACCTCAATCTCTAAGGAGCTTTTCTAAATATCAGCTTCTATGTTTTCCAATTCCTGCTCTTTATTTTCCCTCTTTTCTTCTCCTGAGTCAGTCTTTTTTTTTTTCTTCCATTCCTTTTTTCCAGGTTCTACTAGTTTTTCTTTCTTTGTAGTAGCATTTAAAGGGCACTTTTTTGCCCAATGACTAGATTTCCTACACTTGAAACAAGCAAATGAGATGGTTTCAAACACTATATTCTATTCCCAAGAACCCAATTTAGATTGTATCTCAATCGATGATGGTAAATCTGCTTCTTGAGGAACTCCCACACATATCCTCGCAAAAACCAATCTCTTTCTAGCAGTTGTCATTGTATCGATCAAAAGGAGCTCACCAAAGGAGCTTGCAATACCATGGAAGATGTCTTCACTCCAATACTCTAGGGGAAAGCCTAGAAGTCTAACCCAGACTGGGACATTCTCAAAGATGGAGTCCGATAGATCCAAGTGGGAGGACCACTTCTTTAGAGCCAGGGAAGATTTCCCTATCACCCAAGGACCTCCACCTCTTACAGTCGTGATGTCCTCTTTGCAAGTAAATTCAAAAGCAAAAAAACCCTTTGGAAGAGCAGCAACTGAGAATTTCCCATTGGTTCTCCATTTATTTTTAACAAACTCCCTGACCAATTCAATATTTGGTCTAGGGCCCATGAAGTTCCCAACTAGAGTTCTTTCCATTAGGGCTAAATTATGGTCTATCATCAGATTTGGAATGGAAATAGCAAACTTACCTCGAGCAGGGGATGATATAATTTGCACTGGAGGGAAGGAAGACTTTCCATTAGGTTTTACCCCGAATAGAGAGGTCTAGGTTTTGCGATTGCCTCCAAAACCGCCTATGGTCCCCACTCCCCCTCTATCTTTCTCATTTTTACTGGTGGAAGAAGCAGCAGGGATATTCTTCGGATTTTCCTTTCCCCTGGGTTCCAACTATTTTTTGTCACCAGAGTCCACATCATCCTGGTCATCCTTACCTTGCTTCTGACTCGATTCTAGCTCTTGATTCGACTGTCGATTTTCTGATCCTGCTCCACTTCCGATTCCAATTCCATTGCTTTGAATTTCAAACTCCTTTTTCTCCTGCCTGTGTCTGCGCTCGTGACCCGCCATTTTTGGAAAAAATGTTATGTTAATGATGGCCTTATTCTTTCTTGAATCACCATAAATTGACACTACTTACTGATTATCTAGATGTGAATGTAAGGAAAAATCCCTGAATTGAGTAACCATCTACTGATACTCTTGCAACACAACACAAAGATGCATGAAGGAAGGGTACTTCATTAGGAAAAACTTTTCTCATAGTGATTTCTTCAAGTTCTTGATGAAAACCTTTCGAACATCAGAATCTGGCAAGGGATAAGAAATTTTAGAGAAAAGAACTTGATAACGAGTAATGGAATTAGTAGCATTTTCATGCTCTCCCTACTTACATTAGATGAGATCAACGAATGTCATCTTTGGCCCAATGTTAGCCTAAAACTGTCTAAGGAACTGATTCACTAACTTATCAAATGAGAAAATAGATTTATCTACGAAAGAACAATACAAATCAAGGGAAAACCCTTAAGAGAATGTGGAAAGAGCTTCACCATTAGAGCATCATGGTGGAAAAAATCAGTGCACATGGCATTGAAAGTTGACACATGTGTCTCAAGGTTTCCATGACCACTATACTTCTCAAACATAGGAATCTCCATTCCCTAAGGTATAGGAGTGTTTAAGATGGCGATAGACAAGGAGTTATGGTGAGACAAAGGTTGGAACATAGGTTGAGATGAAGAAAATTTGGCCAAGTTCTCTAGATGGTTCTACATTTGCCCCATGTTTTGCAATAGGAAATTTAAGACTATATTGATAAACAAATCAAGACTAGAGGAACCACCACCAGAGCCACCAGCCTCCATACTAATAGATCCTTTGACACCAAGACCTATAGGGATGCTATTATTACCACTAGAAGTAGAAACATTATGGGTGGAAAAATTCAATCCTAGAGTTACCTTGTTTACTTTAACACCCATCCTTGAAGAATGTGTGTCCTAGGTAAGTGACATAGGACTCATTCACCATAGGGTGAATGGGTCCTCACTTATGCCTAGGACCTAAATTTAAAATATGTTTTGGTGGTTTTTCAATGATTTAAAATGTATATTGACATGTCGTCTTGTGATATTTAAATTAATGTTAAGATATGTATAAATAAGAGCTCATTTCACTATGTTTCACCTTAAACATCTAATACTTCAAGCATTCTAGCAATTTTATGAGCAAGTTTATGAGTTCAAGAGCACTTTAATAGCATTTTCAAGGCATTCAAGAGAAAAAATATTTAATATTATTGCATCAATCAAGATTCCATTGTCATGTCAAAAACTTTCTTGCATAATGCATGTTGTTTGAGCTAATATGGTGATGTAGAGTTCAAGATCTATTCAAGAATTAAAGGAAACATTTCAAATCAAGTTTCATGACCAATATCCACATCCATTGAATACAACTCATGCAAGTTGTATATCTACAATACAAGGTTCAAACAAAAGTTTGGTGAGTTGTGACATTTCTTGTTCATTCATCATTCCTCTATGCTATTACGTCTTATTTCAAGGTTTAATTACCAAAATGGGGTTTGACCAAGGTAAACCCCCATTCACCTAACAAACAAAATTTTCTCTCTTTGATGTGTGATTGCATATTTTAGGTGAAAGATCCTTTGAAGAGAAAAATTGAAGAAAGTTGTAAATTTGTTGAAGTTGCAAGGAAAGTTGTCATTTCATGGAAACTCTTCTACATAATTTTCTTCTGATAGTTTGACAGTGAGAATTAGAAATTTGGGAGTGCAGACATAGAAAAAGAGAACCCATAAAGGATTTTTCTAGAGCCCTAGCCAAGACCCATTCGCCATAAAGAAAATGAGTCCTCAATGAGCTTCAAAAAGTGACTTTTGGTGATTGGTACACATCATTTTCCCTTTTCTAGATCTACCTTTTGGTTGTTGTTTCTAGTAGTTTTGAATATAGTATTTCATTTGCATTTGATAGATTGCATTTTGGAGTTTGTTTGATGGTCTTAATATTTCTCCCCAAAGTGTTAAATTTGACTTATACCCCCATCCTTGCCTAAAGGAAAAATTTGTTGATTCATACATTGATTTGACTAACCTCTTTGGTTGTTAGTCATCTCATTATTTGGATCTCATTTCTTGAGTGTAATAAAAAAAAATAGGGTTATTTGTTATCATTTTGGTGAACCCCTCTTTACATATATATATGGGTGATCCCACAATGCTAGTTTACAATTTCTAGGAGATTCTATTTTTGTTGAAATCACATATTTTTAGAAAATATAATGATTTAAGCCTTAAAAAGTTTCATTTGAAGGATTCCAATTGAATAGGGTTTGATAAAACCACCTTAGAACAAACCTCCTTGGATAGAACCTCGCTAGTTTTAAACCATACCTATAATGGAGTATCCTTTACACCTATCAAAATGTAGATAAAAAACCACTTTTGATTTACCTTTTGGGGGATCAAATGAATTAATTTAAAATTTAGTTTTTGTAAGTATGTAGTCCTTAATATAAGCTTCCCAAAACGTATAATTTTAAATAAATTTAATTTTAGTATTATATTTATTTTTTATTTCTTGTGAATGTAGGTTTTTCATCGAAAATCAAGCTCTTTGTTTTGCACATGTGGAAAAATAGAAGATTATTAAAAAAACATTGAAAAATATGAGTGCACCAAATATTGAAGTCTTTGATCTAACAAAAAAAAATGATATACAAAAAAATTATGTCTTATATGGTCCACCTATGTCTAAATTGTAATTGGTTTAACTTTGAAACTTGGTTAAGGAAAAAATATTCAATAAAAAACTATGAAACCAATTGGAAGCACTAGATATCGTAGTTACAAATCTAAATTTGAAAAAATAGAATTTATCCTTTATGGAAAAAAAATTATGTGTTATATGGTGAGTGTCACTCCTTAAAAATGATGTTTACTGAAAAAAAATAGTTTATGAAGGAGATGGACAAAGAAGTGCAATCTGGTTCCAAATTTTTTGAAAAAAATATATTTAAAATCTACAGACAAAATGTCAAAAATCACTAGTTTTCATCATCTTCAAATTCCTCCTAGTTTAGCCGCTATAGGTGTCTAAAAGTGAAGAGTTAGTTAGAAAAATCAATTCAATGTCCAGTTTGGCCAAAAACTATAAACCAGTATTGTGGGATCACCCATATATATATATATATATAACCTCATTTTCGTTGTTTCAGGTTTTATGCATTTTTCTATGTACATAGATTCTTTTTCTCAGGAGATTAGTTGTGTCCAACATAACATAAGTGTCTAGACAATTCACAACAAATTGTGTTTCTAAACCTCCAAAATGGGCAACAAGGAATACACATATTTGTAAGGAGGCTTCTACATTGGAAAACACATTATGTTATAGAACTTTTGCATTGTGTTTATAGAACAATAATTCAATTACAAAATTTGGGAAGCCTAATGGCCATTTGTGTGTTATTTTGGCCCTGCCTTTGCAGTTTGTATGGTATATTATACTGAGTAAAAATAATTATAATAACAATGTTCCTTAATCACAACCTGATGAAACCTAACTATGCAACAATGCTTTGCAACTGAACAAAGGTACATGATTTAAATGAAGAAATAATCTAATGTAAAATGATAAATATTATGTTCTTTTGCAAATATATCTGATCTAATTACCAATGATCCAAAGGTTCCTATTCTATTTTGGGAGATAAATCATACCAATGTAGTGTTGGATAAATCATCCTAAAATTAAGACAAATCAATTATGAGGAGGATAATTACAAGGATGCAGTATCACCCTTCACTAATGCTTTCAGAATTTTCCATGTAACACTCACAGTTCAAGGAGGAAACATGATTCACATAAAATTTTGGGATATAGTATGCACATAATAATGTAACATTTAGTTTATTTAAATTAAACTACAAAATGTTTGCATTCCCCACACTAAGCATCTCATCTATAAATAAATTAAAACTTCTAAATGAAAAATAAATTTTGGAAATTAAACTATCAAGTACACTTGCAATTCAAGCTATGACAACTTGAATTGCTTGTATTTAGTGCAGAAGATTCGCATCTCCTTAAAGTGTCCTTCTCCATCCACCTACCCTTGTTTTATTCAATTTTGTTTCCTCACCTATATCAACCACCTAGAAGAAAGACAAGAGCTAGTGATAAATTAAATTGGAAAATTAAAGATATTTGGTGCTACAAATAATTCATTTTATTCTAAACTTCACCAATATTGGATTATATGTTGTGCTAACTTTAACATGCTAGCTTGTACATACAATAAAAAAAAATATTAAACTATATAATGGGAATTTAATTTCTGATTTACCCTATCATTAACACTAGTAAAATATATCAACAATTATATCTGCCATTTTTCCATTCTGCTAGAACTGTGAAGCACTAAACATTTATTTGGATATATGAAAAAATCATCTCTCCTGGCATATGAAAGAGGCCATAACTTGCATAATCAATAAGCCAAACAAGATAGAAAAGAAAGATACCAAGTACCACTATCAAACTTCTATTTATATCCTTACTTGTAAAAATAATTGAAAAAATATAGATTATTGCAAGACACACTGGTTGCAAATCATAGTGTGCATCCGTTATGCAAGAATAAAGGCTAAGAAGTCAATAAAAACCTTGGTGTTCACCTTGATTGAGAAAAATAATCAATTAATCTACTGATCAAATGCACCTCACATAGGTATGTAACATACAAAAAAATCATAAAAGCATACATAGAAACATACATAATATGATGGGATGGTGTAGTTCGAAGCTTGCCAAGATGATGGATAAAAGTGATTAAACTCGCTGATGGGAGGAAATATTATGACTAAAGAAGTGAGGAGACAATGGTGTTCTCAAATTGAGTTTCATGTGTTACAAGCAAGAGTTTCACCATAAAACTAGCCATCCCAGTGGCTTGCACAAGAAGGTATCCCCTTTTCTATATTTTGTGTACCCATGAGCATTATAGGTTGATGTGAGTAAGACATGCATTGCAAATTGTAATAAGTATTATTTTTTGAGAGAATGTGTTTAAATATAATAATGCACCAAATAATTGTAGGTTGGAAAACACTTAGTGTTCTGAGTTATTTCATTTTGCATGCTCAAACCTAAAGGGTGAAGAGCATAGAGAGGATTTGTAGGTGGGGAATACACAAAACATACCAAACTAAGGTGAGGGGTGACTAAGCATTTGGGTTGCTACTTTTAAAGGGTTTTATAATAGTATGTGGGTTGTAGGTTTTATAGCACCCAGTGCTTTTCAACATGGAATTTTACAAAATAGTATGAATTGAATCAAATCCTTTTTTGATTGACATAGTAACAACCCAATTGGTTTGTCACTCTCATCTCAATTTGATTCGACACCTCATGTTTTCCAACATGCAGTTATATATAGACATTATGAATGTAACAAAGAAGTTTTACTTAGTACATAGTAAGAATGAAATGAAGATCAGCTTCAAAATTTATCCAGACCACATTGAATGATATAGATAGAAGGTAATGTATTTAGTGAAGAGATTATTCATGCCATTGAAAAGTTGAGGAAGGTGCATGTGCAGTATGCACAATGGGAAAATGGCAATGCAAAAATTGAGCACTAGGTAGTAGAAAGTATGCAATGGAAAAGGAATATACTCTAAAAACACTTGGAAAGATGAAGACAAATGTAAATGAGATAGATAATTTATTGACGGAAGAGACTATTCCTACTCTTGAGAAGTCGATGAAGGAGCATGTGCACTATGTGAAATGGGAAAATGACAATGTAGAACTGAAGACAACAAGTAATAGAATGCATGGAATGAAAAAGTAATCTTTTCTAAAAACACTTGAAAAGAAGTAGAGCAAAGTGAGTGAGATAGATAATGTAGTGACTGAAGACATCATTCATGCTCTTTAAAAGTCGAGTAAGGTGTATGTGTAGTATATGCAAAGGGAAAATCCAATGCACAAGTGGACAATTTGAAGAGGATTTGTACTACACAAGAATTTATGTAGGCAAAGAAAGTGAGAGATGCTATTATGGGTGGAGTTGAACAAGTAAATTCTATCATGAATAACTTCTACAAAATAGTATATTTCCCACTATGAACTGTAATAAGAATTTTATCTATTAGTTCTAAAGCTTCAAAAGTGTCACTTGCTAGACTAATAACTTGTAATTTTCCCATGACACATTGCACCAAAATTGTCTTGTCTATCGAACCTTTTCTCGAACCTACCTAACTTATTATCCTTTTCAGAAAGAGTACATAGGAATTTGAATATTCTCTATCTTGAAGCACCTTTTAATGCATTTCACTCAATTATCACCACACCTTGGCTAACTCTGCTTTCCTAATTTCGATTGAAAGAGATAAAAGAGGAGTTAGCCAAAGTTTGGTGAACATTGATTCAAAATGCATTAAACATTTTGCTTCAAGAGAAAGATTATTAAAATTACATGTGTACTCTCTTTGAAAAGGATAATAATGTTAGGTATGTTCTTGAAAAGGTTTTGATGGACAAGACAACTTTGGTGCAATGTGTCATAGGAAAATTACAAGTTTATTAGTTTGGCAGAATTATATGTAGACAACATGAGCCTAATGAAAACCTTTAGTTTTGCAGATAGTAAGAATGTAGTGAAGTTCATTCACATTCATAATTTAAAGCAACTCTTACTTACACTAAAAGTTGCATTTAATTTCCTCATATAATTTATAAATAAATGCATAATATAATTGTAGGTTGGAAAACACAATGTGGTTTTCCTTTTATTTCATTCTATACGTTCAAAAAATACCTATCTATAGACATTACAAGATAACACCCATCCCCCATGCCACTCTCTCGATAAAACACACTAACAAAAACACTTGATGGACCACACTGATAGACATTTAGGCACATTCGGGGTGACTTACCAATTGGGTTGTTACATCTACAGGGTTTTACAACACTATGTGGGTTGCAAGTTTCATAAAACCCAGTGTTTTCCAATTTCATTACATTTTTACTATCTAATTCATAAAAGGTTCTCAAGGAAATCAAAAATCATACCAAATTGATCTGAGGGGTGACTTAGCAATTGGGTTATTACTTGTAAATGGTTTTAGAATAGTATGCAAGTTACAGGTTTTATAACACCCAATGTTTTCCAACCTAGAATTTTATAGAATAGTATGAATGCCTTGAAAAGCTTTAGTTATTTAGACAATACGAATGTAATGAAATGAAGGTTCAAAAGTTATGACAAGTCTTATGCAGAGTAAAAATTGAGTTTTAATTTCTTAATATGATCCAAATATACATGCACAGTAATATTGCAGGTTGCAAAACATAATGGAAGTTGAGTACATAGTTTATGAAACCTCCAACCCACACAATGTTGTAAAACCCTCTACACATTGAGGGCAACTGAAAACCCTTCTTCGCAATGAATGGTCATTCAATTCTTCAGTCACTAGGTAGAATGACAAAATGGCATATATTTATGTCTGAGATATATACCTACTAGTTAGTTTCCTACGCCTACCAGATGTGTTTTGGTAGGGAGAATGGTCGCTCTGCTTTAGCCTCCAAACCCTTGCAACTCCCTTTTGAGCTTGCCAACAACCTTCAAAATGAGAATGTCGAAAATGACGACGTTATGGGATTTATCTTGTTTTAAAAGTATATCATTTCATTGTTGAACTCACATTGCATTTTCCAACCTGGTTATATATTCTACATGGTTTTTGGTTGAACTCTAAATGTTATTCAGTTATTTCACTCATATTTCCACAATGGGTTGTCAGTTATTTCATTCAGCTTCCTTTAAAAGTTTTGTGTTGTTAGAACATTAAAATGGAAAAATTTAAAAACCTTCCACACAAAAACACATAAACAGCTCTGCATTTCAAATGAAAACCCCTTGTCACAAGGAAAACCCTTTGTTTTTTGTCAAGGAAAATCCATCTTTGCAATGAATAGTCGTTCAATTCTTCACAGTTCATAGGTAGAATGGCAAAATGACGTATATTTCTAGTAGTGTTAGCTAGTTGCTCGCTCCTGTAAAATGTGTTTTGGTAGGGAGAGTGCCTGCTCTGCTTTGGCCTCTAAACACCTACAACTCCCTTCCACGGTCTCCACCAACCTCCAAAATATGAATGTCGAAAATGGCCATGTTTTGGGCATTTTTTCCATTCAAAATTATTATTTTGAAATGACGAGGTTGGGTTTCTTGTCCATTCCAAATTATGATTTAAAAAACCCGCTAACGCTACCACGTTTTCCCAACAACGGAACAAGTGATGACACTCCAAATGGCAAGTGCCTAAACATTCATCAATATGATCCATCAAATCTTTCTATCAGTCCGTGTTGTCAAGAGATTAGCTTCTCCCTCCGAAAAAAATAAATAAAAAATCCCTTAGTCTACCAATAAAAAAAGATTATATATATAAACACATAAATTGACAAGCAACGAATATTTACAACAGTACTCAATGTCTATTTTAAAGGCATGGTTACCCTGAAATTCGAGGCCAGCTTGGGAAAATTAGACCCAAGAATACGTTGGGAGTTGAGTTTGTCTCTTTCGAAAAGAAATTCAGTTACGTAATCCCACGGACTCTTACAACGTTGTTGATGACGTAGCTCGTGCCAGGCATGTTCTTCAGTAGCAATTTAATACAGTCGTTTCCATGGGCGGTCGTTGTCCATGACGTGGCTCATGCCGGGCGTGTTCTTCCGTCCAAACTTGATACTGTTGATTTGGCGGCCTGTCTTTTTCGTCATTAACAACTTTGCCAAATTCACACGCTATGGATTCAATTTGGAAAGCCTTACTTTTATAACCGAGTGATCCGTCAATGAACATAGACATCTTTCTCACCAAATGACAGTTACATCTCCTGGTAAGACGAGGCAATGTCTCAATGTACATTTGACTGACAAATTTTAATTAATTGATTTTTATTTTTTATCAATCGATATATTATTATTTATAAAAATAATTAGCCGATAGGCTATTATGTGGGGGAACCCCACCGAGATCTCGTCCAGTCTGACGTCAAAATATCTTCTCACATCGGAAAACAACAGTCGTGCACATTTCCTTAAGTATATTGTGTACAGATTGCTTAGGACTAAAAAATTCGCCTTTAACCGGTTTTCTATGAAAGTGAAAGGACATTTGAAATCTGGCGCTTTGGCAACAAAAGTTTTTGTACTTTGCCATTGATGAATTTTTTTGAATATCTTACTTACTTTAGTACTTACGAGAGTTGACAGAGGAGGTAAATGAATGATACCATTGGACAAAGAGGATTGACTGCGGTGAATAAATTCCGAGACTTTAAAAAATCGCATGGCTGTACATAGTGCAATTGTCGAGCACCACTGCCTTGAGGACTGTTCTGACAGGAAAGGTGACATACAAGCTGTTCCACTATCGTCGGCACCACATTCCGCTCTCCAACCATCTCTGACTATAAATTTAGCAAAGCTTTTTGCAGATTTCCTATTTGCCTCTGCTCTAATTTTTGGCGATGCCTCCAAATACATATAACCTGCATGACATTGTAATGAGAGATGTAATGAGAGATATGCGATGGTAGATAGGATATGAATAGAAACACTTGGAGTAAAAAGATGGGTTGAGCAACCTAGCCGAACCACAATCAAGCAACAAGATTTTCAAAATCTGAGGACAAATTTATGCATTTAATTCAATTTAATACACAACCAAACCTTGACTGCATGCAATAAATGTGGTTAACCATAAATACCTCTGAGGTGGACGAGATTTGCAAAGTCTCACGTGCCTTGTGTTAGCCTCTGAGTCTTCTCCAACATTCTTCAAGTTGGATCGAATAGTTCCAGGTCTGAGCCTTATTCCTCTTCGCTCATTTCTATTTCCTCTGACCTTTATCAAATTGCATTCACCATGCACTATTAATGCATGGATACATGCAATAACAATTCATTAAAAAAATTTGTAGAAAAGAGTAAAAGATTTTAAATGACTGTTGTTCTCCAAGCGTTCATAAAGTTCTAACTTCTTCTCAATATTGAGTCTCTTGCCATTAGATGTCCGTAGAATTGGCATGCAAAACGAGTGTCACCGTTCCTCTGCTCATTTTTTATGCCACCGTTTTTAATGATTTGTAGGATCTAGAGCGTTAATAGATCAAATTCTACTGTGAGGTGGAGCTTTACAAAGGTAGTGTTTCTTCTAGAAAAGAGGAAAAATTTAGATCAAGAAATATATCATAAAGTTTTCATAGCTGCAACACCTAAAAAGATATAAAAAAAATAATAATTTTGACAAAAAAAAATAGAGGAATTAATGTACCAAGCATGGGTGGAGATTAATATCACTCATGGAGTATAAAATTTCATTACTTTTATTTTTAGGCTGTGATTTTAAATCAAAAGAACAGTGATAATTTAATAATTTGAATAAGATTTGAGATTGATTTTTTATGTGCATGATTTTTTAACAAATTGATTTCAATGTAATCGTTTTTTAATTTAACAATTCTTGTTTTAGTAAGACTGTAAATTCTTTTTGAAAAGTAAACAAAAATATAATGGATCTGCAGCCGTCTATTCTGCACAAGATTAATAAAAATAAATATAAATATACAACCCCCCTCTCTGTCAGCTAAGAGATTCATTGGAGAAGTGAACGAAGTTTCTCAAAACAATAATATCCATATAGCAGAGAAAATTGTGAAGTTAACAATTTTTTTATTATTTTTTAAGAAAGACTGAAAATAATTTCATTACCTTAGCCATTTTATTTCTCAAGCATAATAATGCTCATTAAATATAGATAATCAATTTAACTCAGCCACATATTGCACTCTATAAATAAATCCTGCTGATGCTATGCCCTGCCGCCATACTTCTTTTGAGCAAATAAAAGAAAAAAAATGAAACCCTCAGATAAACTTTTAGGGTTTTTAATGTATTAATAATGATAATTATCAGACTTTATGAAAAATTTAATTTGATTGCTTTAAAAAAATTAATTATATATTCTATTTTTATTTAAATCTTTCTCAAATATCTTAACTCATCAATTATTATATTTTGTAAATGAGCATGAAAGACCCAAAACTACTAAATTCTGCAAGAATAGGTGTGATCGGTTGTCTCTGAGTCAAGAAAGAGCTCAATGAGTTGTTTTTACTTGATGTCTTAAACTGATTAGGATTTTAAGTTGGTGTCTTGAAAGTCAATTTTCAACTTATTAGGATTTACAGTTGGGGTTTTAAAAGCCAATTTTCAACTCGTTAGGGTAATAGGCTACTCATGATGAATAAATATTTTGGATATGATTGTGCATTATTAAAGCAAATTTCTATTGATTACAAGAATGACACATAATGTTAGTTTTATTATTTTTATAGAACACATGTATTCTCACTATCTAATTTATTTAGATAATATAAAATTAGTTTTTTGATTTGGTAAGGATAATTTGAGTTTTTACTTTTATTCATATTTTTTTGAATGTCTCTCTGTATTGTGACTATAGCAAGAGAATCTCTAAAGCTTTGTAATCTGATAGTTCTCTATAGTTGCATTGTAATGGTGTTTAAAATACAAAAATGTTGGGCCTTGCCAGATAACAGTAATTTATGAGTTTGAGTTGAATGTTAGATCTGCATACAAGTGCAAGAAACAGTTTGTTTCATTATTATTGTGCAAAACTGTTGTGATCACATTGACAGTGAGTTTTAAACCCATTTCTTGAGCTTGTAATGTGTTGGTATAAATTTATGAGCAATTATTTAATGTCTATTAGAACCTCTTTGTTAATGTTTGAGCCAATGAATTCATTTAATTATATTTAAAGAAACTTTATAAACCAAATAATGAAATTAATATTTTAAAAAATAAAAGAAGAATACAATTATACAAACCTTTTTTTCATAAGCAAAAGGAACAAATCAAATATTGTTTATTATATTAGTATTTTTACCACAAAGATTTCCTTTATTATATATAATGTGGAATTTATTTAATAGTTAATAAAGATTAAAATTAAATATATATAATAAAATATTAGATATATTATTTAGATTTGGGGTTAGTGAGTGTGAAAATATTTAAATTAGCATGATATTATATATCAATAATATGGATTTAAGGTGACATAAAATTATATAAAAAAACCTTTTTAGAATATCTTATTTTCCAACAAAGAATTGAACTAATAAAAGAAGAAAATAATCCTTCAAATTAAGTTGTTGTGTAAGACTCAGTAAATTGTAGATAATGCAATTGACTTTGAATCTCACTCTATAAAATATGATTTAACTTGCTATGCCTTGATCATTTTCAAAGAAAATGCTTTCATAATCTTTAGTCTTCTCTAAATCAAAATGTCTTTGTAATTCTTATTCCTTAAAATGTGTAGAAAATTAGTAATAATTAACATAATAAAATAATAATTGAATAGAAAATATTGAATGATTCAAAGTTGAAAATTTATAAAAGGTGAGTTTTAGAAGAATTAGATTTGACAACTTTTGTGGTTGGAAATGTAAGATTTATTTTCTATATCATGGATCCTTACACACTATTAGAAAAAAAAATGACACACTCCAATTAAATGGTGCACCTCATAGGGTCGATTATGAAAAGAAAATAGGACGTAATGGTGTGTGTAATATTCTTGTAGTTTGGATCTTATTGAATACCTATGCCCTTGTTAATAACAACTATTTTTAATATTAGTGTTGCTATTTTGAATTATAGTTTCAGGATATGGCTAATGCACGAGCACCTCAAGATGTTATTACTATTTCAAGCACTGA
The DNA here is from genome assembly GCA_007115665.2 of Sequoiadendron giganteum. Taxonomy (NCBI): domain Eukaryota; kingdom Viridiplantae; phylum Streptophyta; class Pinopsida; order Cupressales; family Cupressaceae; genus Sequoiadendron; species Sequoiadendron giganteum. Next base: position 428,127,331 of record CM021110.1, on the reverse strand, counting down.
CTCTGAGTCCAATACACCCTCACCACAAATGAGCCATGAGTTACCTCTATCAGCAATTGACTCAACATCTGTGGATTGGTTGGGTTTTCCTCGCACTAACGTTGAAGCTTTTTCAAACAATATCTTCACAAGTTGCCGCGAATTTTTTGAAGAAGCTATGCAAACAAGCCAAGATGTATGTGATGTGCAGGATCATGAAGTTGAATTGGTACAAGAAGTTGTTCAAAAATTTTATGCAACCTATGGAGCTCTTGAGCTATATTATGGTTTCTTGTGTGAATTAAAGTACTGTGAATATTATGGAGTGGCCAATGCATTTCAACTAAACCATGAATTCCAAGCTTTATTGACTGATATATGGTCCAAGAAGTTCAACTAACTTCTTCGAAGTTAGCTACTTTTTTGTGATTGTCAATCGATATTACTAGCATGATACAAGTTAGATGCTTTTGTGAAGCCAAATGACAAAGCCAAATAATTATATATAGAGCGAAATAGATTTAGTGGGAGATCAACTATCTTCTTGGAAGTTAATTACTTTTTTGTGATGTCGAAAGATGCCAAAATAGTTATATGTAGAGCAAAATGGATTTAGTCGTGAACTTTATATTTCAAGCCTTAGTTTCTATATATTATGTTTATATTGTAATGTCATTGTACATATTGATCTTTATAGTTCTAATTTTAATGAATAGAACTTATTGTAATACTTGTGTCCCCTTATTTTCAATATTATTTTGAACTATAACCTTAAGTCTAACAAATATATATTGCAACGTTGCTAAAAATAATGATATATTTGAACATCATTGTAAAAATTCACCCTTGCAACATAAAGACCATGAGAGATGTGAATATTTTAGAGTGGCCAAAGCATTTGAGCTAAAACATGGTTTTCAAGTTTTATAGAGTGATATATGGTCTTATAAATTCAACTAACTTCTTGGAAGTTAGTTATTATATTGTGATGTTGACCAAGATCACTAGCATGATACACATTAGACATTTTTTGGAAACCAAATGAAGATGCCAAAATAGTAATACGTAGAGTGAAAAGGTTTTAGTGGCGGACCTTATATTTGAAACCTTAGTTGTTATATATTATGTTTTCACTATAGTGCCATTATGCAAATTATTCTGAATAACACTAATTTTATTGAATATAACTTATACTACATATTCAAGGAAAATTTTGCTCCTCACAATTTCATATTTTTTGACTATTACGCACTGCAACACTTTTGTATTCTTATTCTCTTGACAATATGTTGAGGTATATTTTTTTTGAAACAAAAAAATACACCAATTCTATTCAAACACTATCTTACACATAATATAATTTTGTAGGGTTAGTCAACTTCCATAGACCATGGCTACAATATTAACCACAAATGCGATTAAACTTATCCACGATGGGAATCAAGGGTGTGAACCTAATGTGCAGATTTGATCTATTTCCAACTTTAGACATGGCCATGAACGCAACAACCGCTACAAGGTAGAAATATTTGATGGGGCCTACAAACTAAAAGCATCATTACCTCAAAAATGCAATCATTACATAGCCTCTGGTGAAATTTCAATTGGAACGATATTACGATTGAGAAAATATAATTGTCCCAAAACGAGTGGGCCCGGGTGAGTAAAGAAATCGTCAAATTTGAAAAGAAAATATTATGAGCTTTTTACCTTGTTCCTTATATTGCTAATTCTTATTCTTGTGTTGTGCATGTATAGGTGGATTTTCATTGTGAACCTTGAGATTGTTTCTAGAAACCAAGATATAATCGGTGAACCTACTTCACTTTATATGGAACAAGAGCACCATATAGAACAGGTAATGGGAAATTCCTCACATCCACATGCAGAGTCTGAGACAATTAGCACTGCTAGAGTATCAAATCCTAAGAGAAGATTATTTGGTGCGAATCCTTCTAGGGGTGAAATGGAAGCACCAATCACAATTACGCCTATTAAAAGTTTGAACCCTTTTCAACCAAGATGGACTGTCAAAGGTCGTCTGACTACCAAAAAGGATATTCACCAATACAATACCCAGAAAGGTATAGGTCAATTTTTCACCTTCGACATCATTGACACAGAAGGGGTTGAAACACGTGTGACTTGTTTCAATGAAGTTGTTGATCTCCATTATGAATATAATACTATTGGAAAAACCTATACATTATCTGGTGGTGCAGTAAAGGTTGCTAATAAGCTTTACAACAAGTTAAATAGTGGGCTAGAAATTTCCTTGTCAATAGAGTCAAAGGTCACTCTTTGTGAAGATGACCATTCTATTCCAAAATACCTATTCTCCTTTACACCCATCAGTCAACTTGCAAAGAAGAGTAAAAATTCAACTGTTGATGTTATTGGAGTTGTCACTTATGTTAGTCCAAGCTCCATAATTCGGAGAAGAGATGGGACAGAGGTCCTAAGGCGCACGATATCCTTGTTGGAAATGTTTGAGGCTACTATAGATATCACTCTATGGGTCACAATAGCAGAGCAGGAAGGTGCTCGTCTTCAACAAAAGTATCACCTAAAAGAAACAACTATTCTCGCTATTAAAAATGGACGAGTCTATGAGTACAATGGAAAGGTGTTGAGCACATCAAGTAGTACAAATTCATTCATAGACCTTGACATACAAGAGACAGATAAACTAAAAACTTGGTTCAAATAAAGTGGGGCTAATATTCTATCACCATCAACAAAGTTTAGCGATCCATCTATGCCTACCACAAGAATAACAATTAGGGATGTTCAAGAATAAATGCTGCATAAAGTGCATCATCTCCAATGTACAATAAATGTAACATTGGTGTTCATCAAATCTGAATCATTTTGCTATCCGGCGTGCCCTAATGTAATGGGGGGAAAATAGTGCAAGAAAAGATTGGTGCAGACTAGAGATGAAAAGTGGTTTTTCTCAAAGTCTAACATAGCATTTACCTCTTGTAATTATAGGTACACACTACAAATAAGGTTGCAAGACCCCACAGATATTCTATGGGTAGTTGCATTTGATAAAGGAGCAACAAAACTCATGGAAATGTTTGTGGAGAAGCTATACTCTCTGTAGTTTGAGGATTACATAGAAAGGGATACTCAATAGGTAGTTAGAGACGTGCTAAACAAAAAATACTTCTTTACTTTGACATGTAGAAATGAAACATACAATAATGAAGAACATTTGAAGGAAACTATCACAAAGATTGAGTAGGTTGACTTCACTGCAGAGAGCAACATCTTACTTTCTAATATCAAAGAAATGTGCAGTGACAACAATGACCAACAACATTATATAGTTGAGAAGAAATCTGAGCAACATAGGAGTCTTTCTGAGGTGGTTTCTTTGGAATCACAGGGTCTAGGGGAATCCTCTCCATATGTCTTAAGTGGTGGGGTTGCTTATGCTATGCAAGATTACCATGTTGAAATCCCTAAAGAGAGAGAGAATGAGCCTAAGGCTTCCACTTTTGGTGATAGCGCTTTGGCTATCATTTCTGGTGGATTTTCTAATAAGGTCACGCCTGTAGGGAGGAATACTAATGAAATCTCTAAGACATTGGATGTAGACAATTTCCCTTTAGGATCAGTGCAAGTGGAAGAGGGTTGGATTTCTGTAAAGGGCAAGGAAGCCAAGTCCTCTAAGCCTTCTTTTGACATGACTCTCCACTCCCACAAGAGTAGCTCTAAATGTAAATCTTGATGGTCCTTGTTTGGGGGTTGGTTTTTGGTTGGATATAGGTTGTTTTCCTTGTAGCTTTGTTTTTTGGTTATGGTTCTTTAGCTTTGAATGCATTCTTTACCCTTGGTTTTTTGTGCTCTCATGGTCTTTATGTTAGAACAAGTTTCTATTTCAGGGTTCCATATCTATTTCAAATCTGTTTGTAAAGGGTTTCGGGTCCCTTCAAAACTCGCTTTTCCCTTAATCAAAAACCATAGAGTATGTGTTTGCTTATGTCTATATATATGTGGAATCTACTTCTTCTAGCATTGCAGGAATCAATTATTTTGACATGATGTAATCTAGAACTATCCTAAAACTACACTTTAATAGATATTAGTTCTAAAATCTATGAGTTGAATATGTAATTTTTGATTTTCTATTTTTTGTTTTTACAGATATATATGAATTTTAATTATTTTTCCCCGATGCTATTGGGTTTCTTAACTAAGGAGTTGTATTATTTTACCTTAATATACCTTCCTACAATTTTATTGAATCGTGTGAAGAACATTAAATTAGGATAATTGTCCATTATATATATGTATGGGTGTGTTTGTGTTTGTTTAGATGTATAAATATACAAAATGTACTTCTTTTCACATTGTAAGCTTTACATATGTTGTGTTGATGCCACATATAGTTCTTCAAGTGTGTTGATGGTTCTCTTATTACTAATTCAACTTTGCATTCCCACAGTACAGATGGCAGACCAATTCCTTGAAACAAGCCAAGCTCACTTGCAACAACTAGAGATTACAAGACAACAAACCCAAAAAAGAAACCGAGATTACTATGCTCGGCATAAAGAAGTGATAGCTGCCCAAAGATGGATGAAAAATTTGTGCCCCAACCAAATCGACCCCCATGAAAGAGAAGCACAAATGTTACATGATCATGAGAGATACCACAATTACTATGCTCATCACAGAGAGGAAATAACAACACATAAACGCATTAAAAATTTACAGAAACAAACATGTGAAGGTCACCATATGCAAACACACAAGACATAGAAGGTCAAACATCTTTCAACATAACTGCTACCTTCATAAAAATAATGAAAATCTTTCGACAAAAGATAGATGCACTTTCCAATAGGAAAACATGCATTGTATGCAAGGAAAACTACCCAGACATGCTTCTCCATTCATCGGATACTCATGCTACTTGCAAAAGATGTTCTAATGAGAGAGGTGTACATTGATTCTCCTCACTCAACAACATGGACCTAGGAGAACAACTTGCTGTGCTAAAAAGACTAACCTAAGTGGAGGAAATGCTCATTGCTAGAGTAAACCCAGTACTACAAGTAACCCATGCTCCTGGAGGGCAGTATAAATATAGTGGTCACACAATTAGCTTCCCACAAGATATCAAAAACATTTTAAAAGTTCTTCCTCAAAGGATAGAAGACTTGAATGTGTTCATCATTTGAAGGCTACACACTAAAGGCAATTCCTATGATTTTTATGTAAGCAGAATTCACATCAGAGATGCATTGTAATACAAAGTGAAATATGACCCATATTATAATGATGTTGTCATAAGTGCTAATAGCTTGGCTCAAATTCTTGAAGGTAGCACAAATATTTCAAGCATGTCGCACACCATTTGTACTAGCGAATCTACAGGGGCGCCAAATAGTGGGAACACCATTGATGAAGATGAAATTGATGAGAGCATAGTACACACATCATCATTTATGGGTAAGTTTCCAAATAGACATCGTGAGCTAGAAATTATTAAGCAAGCACTAGAGCTTGAGGACAACACAAATACCACTATGGATTGGCCTGAGATGAACTCATCACCAATAAATGAATACAATACTGAAGGCTTGCTTGATATGGTGTTTCCAACACTCTTCCCCAATGGGGTTGCACTGCAAATGCAACTGCGGATCAGGGAAGTTCGAATGCACAAGTATGCACTGCACTTGATGAGGTTCCATGACCAAAGGTTTGGAAGGAATCCAAGGTTTCGATATTTTATGTTCAATCTTCTGTTGCGACATCGTAGCCAAGGGCTTCCAATAGTTATCATTAAAAAAAATGCAGAATAGAACATCTCCAAAACTATTGAAAACCTTCATGCACACTTGAAAAGCCTCCCTGACACACAATTAGCTGAAGAGATCATGCGCTTTGGATCTTCAATTCGAGGCACAAGACCATATTGGAACAAGTTTCGTTATGAGCTAACAAATATGATCAACCAAATAGGGTCTCCCACTCTATTTTTCACATTGAGTGCAACAGACACAAAGTGGTCGGACTTGCAACGATTGCTCTCAAATGACACAATAGTGGAAATGTAATCAATAATCCCCACATCACATCATTATATTTGCAACAACAATTTACAGTATTCTGTGAAGAGGTCATCCAAAAAATTCTTAGTGCAAAAGATTATTGGTATAGATATGAATGGCAACATCGAGGCACTGCACATGTGCATGGATTCCTCTGGCTCAAAAGTGCACCAGACATGGATAAACTTGATTGGGATAACAACACAGAAGTTGAACAGGCAAGGAAATTCTTCGATAAGTGTGTAAGTGCTTGGAATCCTCACCTTGCTTCACTTAGAAACAACACAGCCTACCATCCCCAACATGATGACCCATGCTCGCTACACACAACTTAGATATTAGCTACAACTCCCTCTCATGACTATGAGGAGATTATCAATCGTGTCCAGAGGCACACAAAATGCAAAGAGGGAACATGCTTATGCAAAAAGGGGAAACAACTACAGTGTCGATACAAAGCTCCATGGAAAGAACAAATTGTATCTACCTTATCATGTGATGATAATGGGAAGAAATAATATGCACCTGCAAGAAATGATGATAGGCTAAACGTACATAATCCAGAAATGCTTTTGATATGGAGAGCCAACATAGATTGCCAACTAGTTATCTCATGAGCACTTGTACTAAAATGCATTGCCAAATATGCATTCAAAGCAAAGAGAGCATCTGAGTCTTGTATTGATATGTTAACAAGAATATCTGCATGATAGAGAACAAATGACTTGGATATCACAACATTTCAAAAATTCATGGCCGAGCTTGTTGCAAAGCGTGATATAGGGGCACAGGAAACATGTCATATGCTTCATAAATTATCGTTCATTGTTTGTAATCGACCATTCACATCTTTGAGTGTTGGTCGGAAAGTGTTCCAATGAATAACAAGACAAATAGATGAAATCCACCTCCATACGAGTTACCTACATTCCTACATTAATCGGCCTGAAGAAATGTAAACAATAACACTACTTGAATATGCAAGATCTTTCTCCTATTCTGCAAGGTGCAAAGGATGCAAATGGAAAGAGAAGGAGGTAAAAGCGATTTTTAATGTTTTCCCAAAGTTCTATAGCATCCCAAAGGAGGATGCAGACAACTCTGAAACTTTTTGCTAGAGTGAGCTACTACTATACAAACATTTTCGAAGCATAGAAAGTGAGGTAGGGCTTACTAAGGATACAATTATTGCAAATTGGAAGCAAATGTATACAACCAAATATGATGTATGGCACATTAATCCCACAATTGAAATGGAAGCAACCACTGAAGAAGAAGATGGCAGCGATATAGAGATGGCCACAAGGGACACAACAAAACTTAACGAATGGGAATTTTTTTCGCAAATGGGTCCCCCAAACAATGTGATTTTGAATGAACTTCAGATGCTTGGTTGGCATGAGTTTGATAGCAACAATAAATGGGATCAACTATCGGTACCCCAAGATTTTCATGAAATTTCCACCCAGTTCATACCCATGAAAAAGGCATGTAGCAAAGAAGAGACTATGGCAGGCAACTTGGATGTCCCAGACTATAAACTATCAACACAAAAAAAACTAGCACTCACAATTATCATTGACCATAGTGAGTGCCCCTTAGAAAAACCGTTGCACATGGTTGTTCAAGGAACATCAGGTACGATAAAATCATACCTAATTGCCTGCATAAGAAAAGCACTCACAAGTAAGAGCCCAGAACAAAAAAGCCAGCTACTCACATTAGCTCCTATAGGGGTGGCTGCATTTAACATTCATGCATCAACTATACATTCAACACTCTGAATCCCTATTAAAGAAATGAACCCACTACAAGGACAGACATTAACAACATTTCAAGAAGATATGAAACATATAAGATACATTTTGATTGATGAGATGAGCTTCAAAGGCCCAAAGTTGCTGCTAAAAATAGACACAAGACTACGTGAGGCTTTCCCACATCGAAAATATCTACACTTTGGTGGAGTGTCTATAATATTGATAGGTTACCTTGCCCAGCTACCACCCATAATGGAAAAACCTCTGTACACATCCCACTCAATTGCAAAAACACTATGGAGCAAATTTACAACTGTTGTCACCTTACAAACAGTCTTTCGTCAACAAGGTGAGACTCTAGCACAATGAAGATTTCGTCAATTATTGCAAAACATATGTAATGCAAAAGCAACAAAAGAAGATTGGCAAATTTTAATGACACGCACAAATGACCAACTCACATCAAGAGAAAAAGAAGAGTTCGACAATTCAATGCACTTGTTTGCTACCAATAATTTAGTTGGTCTACACAATAGAAGAATGTTAAAATAATTGAACCACCCAATTGCAATCAGTGTTGCACCAAGCACTTGAGGTCGAATGGATAATGCAGCTAATGATCAACAACTTGAAAAAGAAGTATTGCTTTGTAAAGGGCAACACATCATGCTCACATCCAACATATGGACACAAGCAGGACTGGTGAATGGAGCTCTTGGCGAAGTTGTTGAAATTATTTATAGTCTAGGTTCCAAACCACTAGATGTTCCCATGTATGTTGTAACAAGGTTCGATACCTACAATGGGCCACCATGGAACAAGCTTGACCCCAAGAGCATACTGATAATACCTATTTCCCTGGGAAATAGAAGGTAGATACCTATCACAATGGCATGGGCTATTACCATACATAAAGCTCAAGGCCTAACACTGCAAAAAGAAACAATTGATATTGGTAAAATAGATAGGTAGGGACTAACATTTACAACCATATCTAGAGTTCAATAATTAAATGATCTTCGAATTCAACCACCATTCTATTTTGAAAGATACTCCAAAATGCAAACCAATCCATTCGCAATCATAAGGAAACGAGAGGAGTCTCGCTGACAACAACTATGTCTCTACTAAATCAAGGTACGTAACTCTCATTCCTATCTATCTACTATCTCTCCCAAATTTCGATGGTTCATCAATACCATTGTTACAAATTCCTCTCTTGCAAAACTCTCCTCCGAGCACTTACAGATCATTACACAATTCACACTTCTAAGCTTAAAATTTGTGCTACAATTTGACTACATCAATGCCTTATCTACACACCTCACCACCCCGTTGCTTTCGTTGTGCAGGCCTTGAAGAAAAATTGCAAAGATCGCAAAATCTCATCACTACAAAAAAAATTCACTGCTTCTACATGTTCATGACTGTATATCGACCTAGCGGCGTAAGTATTGCACCTCATTGGGGTGCAAGTGCTAGTATTATACATGTTTAAAAAATGGCTAGACAAGTTGTCAAGTGGCAAGAGGAGAGGGAGGATGATCCGGTCATATGGATTTCCACATACATCAATGGTGTTCAATGTGTCCCCAAGAGGGTTCTATCCATCATTATCACTTTTGAAATTTGCATCTTGATTATCTTTATTAACAACATGAACAAGAGAAATAGCAAGGATCAGCTAATGGAATTTGTTACAATCTAGCTAGTGTGTATTTCTACTACCAAGAGGTAATGGAGAAGTGAAGTGGTGGTTAAGAAGTCATGGTCAATCTTGCTAAGTATGATATTTTTTTATAGGAGGAAGAGACACATGAGAATGAGCATTGTGATTGCCACGAGTTAATTGACTACATCCTCAACAATGATCATGAGGTAGAGACATCTACGGCCCATGAAGTTTTCTATCTCTACTAATTTACATATCAATTTCCCAAAAATAGGGAATGTTAAGGATTTGACCATAAGGAGTAGCATGGACTCTTAAAACCCCTATTCTTCTTTAGAACTCCCTTTTTCCTTTCAATCCATAGAACAATTAAGTGTTAGGATATGACATAAATCACTTGCATGCCACTATATAAATCCTCCAAGCCTCTAGAGAAGCACTTGGCATCCATTGCTTGCATTCCACTAGCTCTATGGCCTACATGTCTTTAGAAAAATCTAACTAATTTTTGGTGCAACTAAAAAAATTTATAGGTAGAACATGCTCCCTGACTGCCATCAAGTTTGAGCATTGAGAAGATTATCTTATGTGGGTCATAGGATTTCAAATAAATGATTACCTTAGAAGGAGTGAAATTTGCTAAGTCTAAGGGGGTATACAACCCTCTACCTATGCCCCCATAGATTATTTTACTTTCACTGGATCTTGTGTTTCCTTAGAAGTTAGCTATTGTACCAAGCTTAGCTCTATAACTAGAAAGAGTGGCTCTTGATTTAGAACAAATAAATACACTGGTTTTACATCTTCTATGGCTATCCTACAGATTTCTAGCATTGGTATTATGTGAAGGACATGATGGTCTATCCATCACCAAGGTCCTTTCAAAAAACTACTTAACTGGTAGGAAGTACTCCAATGTATACCGATCTAAGGTGGGTAGAGGTAAATAACCAATGACTAGACTTGGAATATGAGAGTTTGTGGCACCATTCCTCTTTGGAATTAATATGTAAAAATTAGTTGTTTGAGGTTTATACAATATCTTATGTAACATTAAAAATATTATGACAATTTTTGAATAAGGAGCCTTCTTGTTCCAATGAACCTAGTTAGATCATAGATTTAGTTATTTCCATTCTTTTCTGTTCCCTTTTTAGATAGACCGTCATTTTTCAACACTACTAATAAAATGTACTTACACCCACACACCCACATAATTATATATCATATTTAATCATTTAATTTATAAAAATTACTTTCAAAATAATAGATAATTTTCCCAACATTTAAAAAGCATTCATAACACAATATGCTGAAACATAATTTTCCTCTATATCTTCCAGTAAGTTTGGCTTCCTTGACATTAGAACACAATTACATTAGGTTTATTTCTTTTATAAAACAGCTAAGGGTCTATGCCCTCCTATCACAACCAATCAATTGAATGCAACTCTAGCTAAGGAATGTTGATGGCAAGGTAAATGTAAAAGAGGAAAAAGTGTAGGAAGCCTACTTTGAGGTATCTCATTTTATTGATTAAAAAAAATATTTCTAGATTGGGGATTTAACCAACAATACCAAGGCTTCATGTATATGCATATTTAGTTGTTAGAGAAGTGAGTTGGACTAACCTAGGTTATTTAGTTTAAATTACTTGGGTAGAAAGAAAAACTCAAACCATGGATTAAAGCAATGAGAGAAGGCCTTAAACTATTCTAGTGTGAAATAAATAACCTAAATTTTTCAACAATAACAAAGGAAATGAGTTGAAGAGAGAAAAAGACCTAGAAATAAGACATTGAATTGATCTATACACCTAAAAGTGGGTGCTAAACTACCTCTCCTTAGTCACCCTTGTATTTTTTCTCCAGAAATTGCTCCTTCTATCTGCAAAAATCCCCTTTTTATTATTTCCTAGTCACCTAATAAATAAATTTTCCTAATAAGGTTAGATGCCTAGCTAGTAGGTGAATACAATGTGGTTTTATGAAAAGGAATTTCCTCCCTTAGCACCTTACTAGAGATTATTGAACACACCATAAATTCATTCCCAAACTAGTTTGTAGTAGTCTCATGCCTCTCTAATTGGTCCTTCCTATCTTGTTTTTCTTTTTCTTTTTTCCTTTCTTATTTCTCCAAGGTTAATGAAATGAAATATTTAGTTTAATTATATATTATTTTTAATGTTGCCTAATAATCTTACTTATTTTATTTTACTTTTAGAATTATTATATTCTATGTCATATCATATCATGTATCATATATATTTAATGATTTGCTATTAGTTTCTACCTAAGGCTATTTGAAGTCAATTCGAGTTTATTAGCATGCCTCCATATTTAACATGTCTAGAAAATAGTGATTGATACAATTGAATAAGTTTCCATGTTCTCAAGGTTATGAGAAAGTTTTAGACAATCCTTGTGTAGATGTCAAAATCTGCATGAGAGACTTAAACCATTTCATGTTGTAAGCATAAGTTAGTTTAAATCAACAAACTCAACACCCCTATGAAATATAGAATCATGTTAAAAAATGAAAGTAATGAAAACAATGCAAAAACATGAATCATTCCTATCCCATATTGGATTGGTGCACCTTTGGTATGTGAAGGAGCCCTTTCCCAATCCTTGATAAGCTTGTATGAAGATGATAGACAAAGAGATGCAAATTGAACTCAAGTTGCCTATAGTGAACATGCTCAAATTGTAGATGAAAAATGAGAGAAAAGGCATTAAATTTATAGGAGAGGTTGAGAGAGGAGAGGCCAATATTGAGGAATGTGGGACTAATCCCCCCAAAATAGAAGAGAGCCACTTGTCACAATGTGATTGGCCCATGATTGTGCAAGTTTTGGCCAATGTGCCCATTTGAAATTTGAAAATGGCCTTAAATACATGTAGTTGAAGGATTTGGGGCGAAATTTGTTTCGACAAAAAAGTCAAAAAAAGGGAGTTAATGAGGGAATATTCCTTAGGAATATGCGTTGTGAGGAAAATAGGGGTTTTAAATCAATCAAAATAAATGATTTATTGTGCAAGTGGGAAAAGCTAGAGGATGAGACATGGGTTAGGCTTAGCATTAATCAAAGATTTGACTAATTAAGCTAATGATTAGTTGGTGTGACATTTGATTTACATTTTTGGATTTGTTTTAAATCAAATGAGAGGAAAATGAATATTATTCATTTAATTAAATACATGTGATTTAACTAAATGAAGAGACTTTAGGATGTTAATTAATTAATTTGATTTAATTAATTAAGAAGAAAATGATCAAATATGATGTTAATCAATAATGTTAATTTTGCATGTCTACATTTTTCCCCTCTTTGAAGCAATGTACTCGTTGCATTGATTCAAAGAGTGATGTTGTTGACATCGAAATTAAAAAAAATTCTGATTTTTTTTGAAGCCCCAGTGGAAATAAGTACGTAAGTACATTGCCCCCTTGAGAGATCGAGCGAAAAGAATCAATTTGAGGTCAATCTCATGACAAAGAGGTTCAAAATGGATGTATGGATGGCTATGACTAACTCATCTATATTATAATCATGATGTAAATGAGATGTTTGGAAGATGCTTAGAATAACAAATCTATATTATTCTAAACAACATAAATGATTATGCAATGCATGTGAGATGGATGAGATGGATGATGTTGTCCTATGATGATATGGCATGATTATGCAAGATTAAGGATGGATGCATTGTTAGTGTGAAAGAGGATAGAAGAATGAGAGGGATCAACCCTTAAATCCAGGAAGATGCAGAAGTCCTACAAGTCCACTAGTCGTCGAGACTTTATTGGATATGATGATGTATTGCTTATCCAAGGATGGGAGAGACAAAGAGCATACCCTTCTTTATTTATGTTAACACACATAGGTGCGATGCATCAAGGTATTAAGAACCAGGATGGCATTGTACCTAGTGTGGTGGACTTTGACTTGTCAAACAGATAGGAGTACTCATGTTCACACTTGACAAATGAAACCTTACTCAGAATGTAATTCAGATATTCGAAACATCTTAGGGCAAAACATAAAAAGGAAAGCCTTCTTATGTGGTCAACAAGACACCTAAAACATCCTTCCTATAAACAAAAAAAAGTACACATGACGAAGTTATTTTACAAGAATATCTAACAAGCACAACAGATAAAAAGATAATGATCATTGCCCCTTCCTTTCTCTCTAAATATATTTGTTTAGACATCATCAAGAGGTCCTTGGAATGAGCGCAAAATAGGATAAGTCTAAACAAGACCACGATAAAGTAAACAAACAAGTTGATGTTCTTCGTACCGCTAGCCAAAGAATAAACTATGGTGATACACGATGTTGATGTCCATCGCAAAAAGGTCACATTCCTAGGACATGTTGTGATAAGGGTTTTGATAAGATTGATTGGAGGATAAGCTATTGATACTCCAAGTTGACCAACTTGTTGACTCACTAATCTAGACTTGAGACTTTGATGATTAGGCATTCACTTTTAAACCTGGTAGACTTGCTTTTGACTGACTTACCAAAGGATGAAAGTGACGATGCTTTATTAGGAATGATGATTACTACGGGTGAAACCGAGATGAGACAAATACACCATTTTGGGTTTTTTCAAATGTTTTGAGGCTATTTTTTTGGAATTTTGAGATGTTTTTCAAATGTTTTTTGTATTTTCTAGATTTATGATGAAGAGACTAACTTAAAGACCTATCCTAGGGGTCTCGGGAGCTGATCCATAGATTAGCCTTGCCTACATTATACACGAAGAGACCACATAGTTCGACTGACGACAAACTTAAATCAATGATAAAAATGATGGGAAAACGAATTGCCATTGTGACAAATGCCTAAAGGACTGACCTAAAATGTGAAATAGTTGGACAACAGATTGCCAATGCGACGGATGCCTAAGGACCGACCTAAAATTTCTTGGGGGATGATCAAAGATCAACCTTGCCTACGTTCAAGCTTAGAGACGATGCAGATCGACCGATGACTCTGTTTTTTTAATTTTTTGGATTTTTGAATGATTTGGATGTTTTTGGATTTTGGATTTTCTGATGTTTTTGAATTTTGATGAAATTTTTCAATGTTTTTAGATTTTTTGATTGATTTTTTGAATGTTTTTGGTTTTTTTGCATGTTTAGGGAGATCACGAGAATATACACGAATCCAATCTGATGCAGATACAGGAACATGCCCCCAACGTGGTGCGATAGACTATTTTGATGAAGGCGGGACAAACTGACCTTAGGAATATGCCAAGTAGTACTATGGTGGAATATGATACGGGCACAAGATCAGGCTATGGTATAGGTGAGAATGGACAATGGAAGGATAAATGGAATGTAATGGATAAGTGGGTGCACAAAATAGGCCATGAAAATCCTAAAGGATGGAGAGTGCTTTATTTACACTTGGCGCCTATGTGCCAGGTTTTCACCAAGGTACTTGTCCAAAGTGCCACCGAAGTGGTTTTCACTAGAGGACAATTTTTTTCTTTTTTTAATTTTCAATCCTTTTTCTGATTTTTTCAATTTTTGTGTTTTATTTTATTTTTTTATTTTTTATTTTTGTTGTCGCTGAGATGCCTGTTTGCAAGGTTTTCATGAAGGTAACGATTTTTTCAGGACATTTTTC
This sequence comes from Sequoiadendron giganteum, assembly GCA_007115665.2. Taxonomy (NCBI): domain Eukaryota; kingdom Viridiplantae; phylum Streptophyta; class Pinopsida; order Cupressales; family Cupressaceae; genus Sequoiadendron; species Sequoiadendron giganteum. The sequence goes on along the minus strand of CM021110.1, from coordinate 428,112,202 downwards.
CATTTCTTTTGTATTTTTTGGTTTTATACCTTGCAAGCTTTTTAGGCATAAAACTTTTTGAGATCATAGTTGTCCATGGGTTCCTGAAGAGGCTCACCTTCTGGTGTTGATAGTTGATAAGGCCATGACTTATAGCTTGTTGTGATGACAAAAGGTCCCAACTAGTTGGGTTCAAATTTTCCTTTGCTTTCTGGATTCGATACGTTCTTTTGGTTCTCTTTTAGCACAAGTTTGTTGACTTGGAAGGTGCGTCTCCTAATCTTCTTGTTGTGGTTGCGCTTTAGCTAGTTCTAATAAACTTGTAGATGATTGAGGACATCCATGTTCCATTCATCTAACAACTCCAACTCACTCAAACTTGAAATCCGGTACTCCTCATCTGTTATGAGGTTTTGTAATGATATTCTCAGCAATGGGAGCTCGATCTCAATTGGGAGGATGGTTTCAGATCCATAGACTAGGGAGAATGGGGTGGTGCCTGTTGGTGTGCGGATGCTGATACGGTAGGCCCATAAGGTGGGATTTAGCTACAGATGTTAGTCACGACTAGAGTCATTAACTATTTCTTAAGGATTTTCAAGATAGTTTTCTTAGTTGCTTATGCTTGGCCATTACCTTGTGGGTAGTACTGACTAGAAAAGTGATGTTGGATATTGAATTGGTCGCATAAGTCATAGACATCCTGATTCTTGATAGGTGTCCCATTATCAGAGATAATGGATTGGGGGACACCGTATCGACAAATGAGATAGTTCAGGATGAACTTGGATATCTACTTTTTGGTTGTGTAGGGCATTGGAATTGCTTTGACCCACTTTGTGAAATACTTTATGGTAGTGATGATGAATTTATGGCCATTAGATGAGGTGGGTGTGATTTTCCTAATGAGATCGAGCCCCCACTATGAAAAGGGTCATGGTGTAACAATAGGATGGAGTTCCTGAGCTAGTACATGAATAAGGTCTCCATGTTACTGGCCAAAATTTAGATTTTAAAATTTGCATGAGACTTAAACCATTTCATGTTGTTAGCATAGGTTAGTTTAAATCAACAAACTCAACATCTCTATGAAATATAGAATCATGTCAAACAATGCAACTAATGAAAACAATGCAAAAAAATGAATCATTCCTATCCCATATTGGATTGTTGCACCTTTGGTATGTGAAGGAGCCCTTTCCCAATCCTTGATAAGCTTGAATGAAGATGATAGAAAAAAATATGCAAATTTAACTTAAGTTGCCTATAGTGAACGTGCTCAAATTGTAGATGAAAAATCAGAGAAAAAGGCATTGAATTTATAGGAGAGATTGAGAGAGGAGAGGCAAAGATTGAGGAATGTGGGACTAATCCCCAAAAAATAGGAGAGAGCCACTTGTCACAATGTGACTAGCCCATGATTGTGCAAGTTTTGGCCAATGTGCCCATTTGAAATTTGAAAATGGCCTTAAATGCATGTAGTTGAAGGATTTGGGGGGAAATTTTTTTGGCCAAAAAATTCAAATAAAGGGATTTAAAGAGAGCATATTCCTTGTGAATATGCTTTGTGAGGAAATTAGAGGTTTTAAATAAATCAAAATAAATGATTTATTGTGCAAGTGGGAAAAGCTAGAGGATGGGACATGGGTTAGGCTTAGCATTAATTAGGGTTTTGACTAATTAAGCTAATGATTAGTTGGTGTGACATTTGATTTACATTTTTGGATTTTTTTAAAATCACATGGGAGGAAAATGAATATTAGTCATTTAATTAAATACATGTGATCTAACTAAATGAAGAGACTTTAGGAGGTTAATTAATTAATTTGATTTAATTAATTAATAAGAAAATAATCAAATATGATGTTAATCAATAATTTTAATTTTGCATGTCTATATTTTTTCCCTTTTTGAAGCAATGTACTTGTTCCATTGATTTAAAGAATGATGCTGCCAACATCGAAATTAAAAAAAATTATGATTTTTTTGGATGACATAGTGGAAATAAGTACGTTAGTACATTGCCCCCTCAAGAGATGGAGCGAAAACATTCGATCTGAGGTCGATCTCGTGACAAAGAGGTTCAAAATGGATGTATGGATGGCTATGACTAACTCATCTATATGATAATGTTGATGTAAATGAGATGTTTGGAAGATGCTTAGAATAACAAATCTATATTATTCTAAACAACTTAAATGATTATGCAATGCATGTGAGATGGATGAGATGGATGATTTTGTCCAATGATGATATGACGTGATTATGCAAGATGCATAATGGATGCATTGTTAGCGTGAAAGAGGATAGAAGAATGAGAGTGATCAATCCTTAAACCCAAGAAGATGCAGAAGTCCTACAAGTCCACTAGTCGTTGAGACTTTATTGGATATGATGATGAATAATGATGATGTATTGCTTATCCAAGGATGGGAGAGATAAAGAGCATACCCTTCTTTATGTTTGTTAACACACATAGGTGCGATGCATCAAGGTATTAAGAACCAGGATGTCATTGTGCCTACTATGATGGACTTTGAGTCATCAAACACATAGGAGTACTCTTGTTCACACTTGACAAACAAAACCTTATTCGCAATGCAATTCAAATATTCGAAACATCTTAGCGCAAAACATAAAAAGGCAAGCCTTCTTATGTGGTCAACAAGACACCTAAAACATCCTTCCTACAAACAAAACAATGTACGCATGACAAAGTTATTTTACAAGAATATCCAACAAGAACAACAGATAAAAAGATAATGATCATTGCCTCATTCCTTTCTCTCTAAATATTTTTGTTTAGAAATCATCGAGAGGTCCTTGGAATGAGTGCAAAATAGGATAAGTCTAAACAAGACCAAGATAAAGTAAACAAACAAGCTGATGTTCTTCGTACCACTAGCCAAAGAATAAACTATGGTGATACCTGATGTTGATGTCCATTGCAGGAAGGTCGCATTCCTAGGAAATGTTGTGATCAGGGTTTTGATAAGATTGATTGGATGATAAGCTATTGATACTCTGAGTTGACCAACTTGCCGACTCACTAATCTAGACTTGAGACTTTGATTTTTAGGCGTTCACTTTTAAACCTACTAGACTTGATTCAGACTGACTTACTAAAGGATGAAAGTCAAAATGGTTTATTAGGAATGATGATCACTACGGGTGAAACTGAGATGAGACAGATGCACCATTTTGGGTTTTTTCAAATGTTTTGAGGCTTTTTTTTTGGAATTTTGAGATGTTTTACAAATGTTTTTGTTATTTTCAAGATTTATGATGTAGAGACTAACTTAAAGACCTATCCTAGAGGTCTCGGGAGTTGATCCATAGATTAGCCTTGGCTATGTTATACATGAAGAGACCACGTAGTTCGACTGATGACAGACTTGACTCAATAATAAAAATTATGGGAAAATGGATGGCCATTGCGACGGACGCCTAAAGGACTGGCCTAAAATGTGAAATAAATGGAAAATAGATTGCCAATGCGAGGAATGCCTAAGGACTGACCTAAAATGTCTCGGGGGATGATCAAAGATCAACCTTGCTTACGTTCAAGCTTAGAGATGATGTAGTTTGACCGATGATTCTGTTTTTCTTTTTTTTACACGTTTTTGATTTTTGAATGATTTGGATGTTTTGGATTTTGATTTTCTAATGTTTTTGAATTTTGATGAATTTTTTGAATGCTTTTGGATTTTTTGATTGATTTTTTGAATGTTTTTTAATTTTTCGATTGATTTTCTGGATGTTTTGGAATTTTTTGGATGTTTAGGGAGATCACGAGAATATACACGAAGCCAATTTGAGGCAAATACAAGAGCATGCCCCCAGCGTGGTGCGATAGACTATTTCAATTAAAGAAAGACAAATGGACCTTAGGAATATGCCAAGTAGTACTATGGTGGAATATGATACAAGCACAATATCAGGCTATGGTAAAAGTGAGAATGGAAGATGGAAGGATAAATGGAATGTAATGGATAAGTGGGTGCACAAAATAGGTCGTGAAGATCCTGGTGGATGGAGAGTGCTTTATTTACACTTGGCGTCTATTTTCCAGGTTTTCACCAAGGTACTTGTCCAAAGTGCCATCGAAGTGGTTTTCACTAGAGGATGATTTTTTTCTTTTCTATTTTCAATCCTTTTTCAGATTTTTTGAATTTTTGTATTTTGTTTTTAATTTTTTTTAATTTTTTTGTTGTCGCTAAGATGCCTGTTTGCCAAGTTTTTATCAAGGCAACCATTTTTTCAGGACATTTTTCCAATTTTTTTGTATTTTTTGGTTTCATACCTTGCAAGCTTTTTAGGCATAAAACTTTTTGAAATGATAATTGTTCATGGGTTCCTAAAGAGGCTCGCCTTCTGGTGTTGATAGTTGATACAACCTTGACTTATAGCTTGTTGTGATGACAAAAGGTCCCAACCAGTTGGGTTCAAATTTTCCTTTGCTTTCTGGATTCAGTACGTTCTTCTGGTTCTCTTTTAGCACAAGTTTGCTGACTTGGAAGGTGCATCTCCTAATCTTCTTGTTGTAGCTACGCTTTAGCTGGTTCTGATAAACTTGTAGATGATTGAGGGCATCCATGTTCCATAACAACTCCAACTCACTCAACCTTGAAATCTGGTACTCCTCATCTATTATGAGGTTTTGTAATGATATTCTTAGTGATGGGAGCTCGATCTCAATTAGGAGGATGGCTTCTGATCTGTAGAGTAGGGAGAATGGGGTGGCACCTATTGGCATGTGGATGCTAGTGTGTTAGGCCCATAAGGCAAGATTTAGCTATAGATTTCAGGTACGACTAGAGTCATTGAATATTTTCTTAAGGATTTTCAAGATAGTTTTATTAATTGCTTCTGCTTGGCCATTGCCTTGCATGTAGTATGGAGTGGAAAGGAGATGTTGGATATTAAATTTTTCGCATAAGTCACGGACATCCCAATTCTTGAAAGGTGTCTCATTATCAGAGATAATGGATTGGAGGACACCGTATCGACAAATGAGATAGTTCAGGGTGAACATGGGTATCTGTTTTGTGATTATGTAAGTCATTGGAATTTCTTTGACCCACTTTGTGAAATACTCTATGGTGGTGATGATGAATTTGTGGCCATTGGATGAGGTGGGTGTGATTTTTCTGATGATATCGAGCCCCCACTATGAAAAGGGCCATGGTGTAACAATAGGATGAAGTTCCTGAGATGGTGCATGAATAAGGTCTCCATGCTACTGGCTAGAATGTAGATTTCAAAATCTGCATGAGAGACTTAAACAATTTCATGTTGTTAGCATAAGTTAGTTTAAATGAACAAACTCAACATCACTATGAAATATAGAATTATGTTAAACAATGCAACTAATGAAAACAATGCAAAAACATGAATCATTTCTATCCCATATTAGATTGGTGCACCTTTGGTATGTGAAGGAGCCCTTTCTCAATGCTTGATAAGCTTGAATGAAGATAATAGACAAAGAGATGCAAATTGAACTCAAGTTTTCTATAGTGCACATGCTCAAATTGTAGATGAAAAATGAGAGAAAAGGCATTGAATTTATAGGAGAGATTGAGAAAGGGTAGGCCAAGATTGAGGAATGTGGGACTAATCCCCAACAAATAAGAGAGAGCCATGGGACTAATATGTTTTGTGAGGAAAATAGGGGTTTTTAGTAAATCAAAATAAATGATTTATTGTGCAAGTGGGAAAAGCTAGAGGATGGGACATGGGTTAGGCTTATCATTAATCAGGGATTTGACTAATTAAGCTAATGATTAGTTGGTGTGACATTTGATTTACATTTTTTGATTTGTTTTAAATCAAATGAGAGGAAAATGAATATTAGTCATTTAATTAAATACATGTGATTTAACTAAATGAAGAGACTTTACGAGGTTAATTAATTAATTTGATTTAATTAATTGAGAAGAAAATGATCAAATATGATGTTAATCAATAATATTAATTTTGTACGTCTACACCTTATGAACTCAATATATTGGTAAAATAATCATTTCATAACATTCTACATACTTCATACCTGGTTAGGAGAACCAATGGTTTGGGAAAAATATTAGCTTCATGTCTTGACACTATATTGGTCTTATGATCTTTTGAGGTCTCTTAGTGGAACCATGGAACCCACCTCTCCTTAGACCACAAGTATCTTCAATCAACAATGATCCTCACACAATCCACCAATTATAGATTGGCCTAGTTAGTTGGAAAAATCATTCATTTATGAATTTTAACATATAACACAATTAATAATAGCATTCATTAACTATGGAGACCTATTCAAGTTTCTTATTGAAGACTAGGGAGAGTTATTTTCTTAGTTTATGTCATATCTTGTATGTTTTCTAGGAACGATCTTTGATTGCGGGATTATCCTTACAACACTAACTAGAATAATGGGAAGCCCATACAAGGAAATCAAAGAAATAATCATGTTCCACCAGATCCCTTACAAAATTATTCTCTAAATGTAATAGAAAATTTACCATGGTGTGAAGTATGTGGGATGCCACATTCTTTGCAATAATGTATAGTAGCACAATCAATGGTTGAATCTCAAACTGACTAGGCAGATGCTCTATCTCCCCATGATCAGGATAAAATGACTAATGTATTATTAGGACCAGTTGACTTGGCTTATGAGGATTACTCCTTAGATGATTAGCCATGTGGAAGAGATATTGATATCCAAAGACAACAGAATGATGTACATCACCAACAAGTGTTTTGAAATGAAGAAGATAATGATGATTGTTTTGTAAAAGAATTGGAGATAGACAATACTGTTTTAAGAAGACCATTTGATGAGGAGATTGAAAAATATACAGTTGCCTTGGTTGCTAGGGCAAGGAACAACATACAATTAACAAATTGAATTGTTCCAGGTGATTCGGGTAAGCCTTGCAGCCTGTTTGTAAAGGAGAAAGATGCAGTTGGAATAGCTATCAAGGCCGAGGCTAAGGATGTGGATTCAAAGCCCAAGGAAATTAGAGAGCCTAGGATATGGGCAAAGAAAGTGGAAAAATCCAAGATAAATGGTGAGGTTGTCTTGAAAAATATCAAGGTCAGTAATCAACACCCTCATGATGATGGTACTCCCAAGGGAAAAGAAAGGTAATTTTTTAGGACATAATTTTTCCTGAATTACCAAAATACATTGTAATAGATATGTTTCAAGTACTTTCTCAGGTCAGGGTTACTATTCCATCTTTAGAAATGATGTGAATAGACGAACATAAGGATAAAATTATTAAATTCATTAATAACATTCCTACAAGTAAAAGGGGAAAGGTGATCTCTGATCAGATTGGTTCAAATAAGGATCAAGAAAAGACAAATATTGTGGAAGAAATTACCACTGATAGCCCTGAAATATATCTAGGAACTATTATCATAGCTAACCCCAACCATGTGAATGCATATTTCTTGATTTTGATCATTGATGGAAAAATGTTGAGAAATTGTATGATTGATTCAGGAGCTTCTAATAATATGATGCAAGTAAAGATAATGCATGCAATGGGCTTAAAAATAAATAGTACATATGGTAAATTCTATGCAATGGATTATAGGGGAGTGCCTGTCATAGGGATTATAAATGATGTTCCAACAGATTTACAACATTCCCTGAAAAAAAGTTACACATGAGTGTTACAGTGGTGGATATCCCACCTACTTATGGGATGTTGTTATCTAGACCTTGGAGTGCTTCAATGGGTGGGAGCATACAATGTGATTTATATTTTTCTACCTTCTCTATTGGGAAGAGAGATGTTAAAGTAAATAGGGAAAAGAGATCCCCTCATATGATTGAAAATGTGGAGGAATCACTAGAGCCTATCAGAATCAACTTTGTGGAGACAGATTTGGAAAAATTTCATGTTGAAGAAGATAAACCAAAAGAAGAAATCCAGCTAGCATCTATTGATAAAGAAGTGCTAAAGGTATCATCAAAAGATGACTTGTGGATAATTCATTTTGATGGAGCATGTTCCAGAGATGGCTTAGGTGCAAGAATCTTTTTCACTTTCCCTCAAGGTAAAAAATTCAAGTATTCTTTCTTGTTGCAATTTTCTTGTACCGACAATGTCACTGAGTATGAGGCTCTTATACTTGGTCTGAATTTAGCTTCAAAGCATGGTATCAAGGCATTTAAAGTATTGGGAGACTATGAGTTGGTTGTTTCCCAGATTAGATCTTGCTTTGCAACTAAGGATAAAATACTTAGGCAGTATAGAAATGTGGTGTGGGATACCATATGCCTTTGATGCTTTTGACATTGAATGGGTCGACAGGGGAAAAATTTCAGGGCTGACTTATTAGCCAAAATAGTTGGGTATGTGCAAGATCATCATGGAAAAAATAGGCCCTTAAGTGGCAATAAAATTCAGAAAATCAGAGTTAGGCAACTTGACGTAAAAAATTGAATAAGTTATCTATATTATTTCAAAAATATGTAAGAATAGAATCTGTAGAAAATTGAATTTAGTTTCTAAACTACTAAGTTTATTTTTATTTATTTTTAAATCTATTTGGTGAAAATTTGAAATTTCAATGCAGTAGTAATTAAATTTCAGGGAAAAATAAGAAGTAGGTGTCTGTCTAACCACCCTAACCACAATAAAATGATAATATTTTAGATATAATTAGGGGACTCATGTCCCGATGTGATGCATATTTTTTTGTGGTTTTTTTCCACGTAAATTATTAATTATGAATTTTTTATTGCAAATTTAAAAAAATATAAAAACTTGTATGTCTGACCACCTTAACTTGGTAAAAAATTCATGGAATTCAACTTTTTTTTTTTAATCCTATAGTATTTGAATCATAGAATGTGACACATGTTTTGGATTCAAAAAATGTGATACCATTTGAAATCTATAGATTTTTTTCAATCAGCCTATCAATCAGGACTTTAGTCATAATTCAACTAGAAAATGAATAATAATTATTTATTAAATTCAAAGCAAAGCATTATTTATATTGGAGGAAAGCTAATAATGTCCTTTAAAAACCCTTTTCGTTTCATCAATTTTGGGTAAAAAAAAAGTCATCAGCCACATGGGCCATCATATCACTTAGATACCACCATGTTTTGGCCCATCATGATCCTACGCATACCTAGTTGTTAGACTTGATGATGTCAACTTTGGTGGAATCTCACAAATAGAAATAAAAACCAAGCCTGCAATACCAAATAATATCTGCAACTGGTAGGTATTTGATGATGACACAAATATTTTGAAGTTTCTGCATTGTGTTGATCAATATGAGAGCCAAGAAATTAACTTTGGCTCATTTGTAACTAAGATTGATGGGATGGAAACCCTGTTCGGGAATGAGGTAATTCAACTCAAAACAAATACGATTCCCTGAGGCTTAGTTGCACTTGAAAGGGTTTTTGATGGCCCTGATAAGTCAAATACAAAGCAGGCACCCTCTCATAAGGAAGAGTTAGAAGAAGTAAGCTTGGGAGTAGAAAGTGCTCCTAAGAAGGTTTATATTGGAAAGAAAATGAAGCCACATGTTAGGAACATGTTGATTAGCTTGCTTAGAAAATATAGACATGTTTTTGCTTGGTCATATGAGGACCTCAAAGAATATAGGGAGGATCTCTTCCAACATGAAATCCCATTAAAACCATATATGAAGTCATTCACGTAGAAACATAGGCCAATTAACCCGACCTTACAACCCAAAATGCAGGAAGAGCTTGCCAAATTAAGGGATGCAGGAATTATTAAACCTATTAGGCACTCATCTTGGGTTTCCAACTTGGTTCCTGTAAGAAAGAAAAATGGGGACATTAGGTTGTGTGTTGATTTTAGAAATTTGTATGTTGCTTCCTTGAAAGATAATTATCCACTGCCTAATATGGAAGCTATGTTGCAAAAGGTCACAGGGTGTGAACTACTCTCCATGATGGATGGATTTTTTGGTTATAACTAAGTGATGGTCAAGGAGTTTGAGCAGTTCAAGACTGATTTTACTATACCATGGGGGACATACGTTTATGTCAGAATTCCATTTGGACTAATAAATGGTTGTGCAAATTTTCAAAGGGCTATGGATGTAGCCTTTGCAGATTTTATTGACCTATTCGTTCCAATTTACTAGGATGATCTTATTTCCCATAGAAAGGATGAGCATGACTATTGTTCCCATTTGGAAAATATTTTTATTAGAGCTTTGAAATATGGGATATCTCCAAACCCTAGGAAGGGTGTGTTTGAGGTAAAAGAAGGAAAGCTTCTAGGGAATATTGTCTCAAAAGATGGGGTTTAGATTGATCTAGAAAGAGTGGAAGCTATTGAAAAAATCACACAACCAAAAAATGTAAAAGGTATTCAATCTTTCTTTGGGAAAATCAATTTTCTAAGGAGGTTTTTCACAAATTTTTCTCGAATTTTTCTGAGACTGTCCACCCAATTTCTAAGATGCTTAAAAAGGGAGAAAAGATAGTATGGACAGAGGAGCCTTCTAGACCTTTTCAAGCTATTAAAGATGCTATCAAGTAGGAACCTATTCTTAAGTCTCCTTATTACTCAAAATCTTTTCAGTTGTTTACCTTTGCTTCTTTTCACACTATAGCTGGGTTTTAGTAAATCATTGCAGGCTGTGAAATTAAAGTATGATATAATAGAGAAGCAGGCATATGCTCTAGTGAAAGGGGCTAATAATTTAAGTCCTTACTTGATGGGAGAATTTGTTGTTGCCTATGTCCCAATAGCTACAGTTAAGGACATCTTCACTCAACAAGAGACTATACAGGAAGGTGGTGTAGATGGATAAATAGGATCTAGGAATTTAATATTGACATACAAATCACCAAGCTTGTGAGGGGTTAGGGTTTAGCCAAATTAATGGCTGAAGACAATTTGGAGGCTAATCAAATAAACTGGATAGAAAAAATGATTATTGCACCTATCTATGATATGTAGACTTGTGGCTGGTATAGAAGAATTGTTGAATATCTATAGACAATACAATGTCCTAAAGGTATGCCACTTAATGAGAAATAACCCTTAAATTATGAGCAATTAGGTATGTCATTATTGATGGTGAGCTTTGGTGGAGGATCCCTGAGGGTGTTATACTTAGATGTGTTGATGGAGATCAAGTTGGGGATCTATTGGTAGAAATGCGCAAAGGAGCTTGTGGAGGCCACTACATGGCTACGACAACATCTCACAAGATTTTAAGAGCTGGTTTTTAGTGGCGTACTATATTCAAAGATGCTCATAGGTATATCAAAAGATGTGATGCTTGTCAGAGGTTTGCTAGAAATTTGAAATTTTTTGGTAATTTGCCACTCAGACCGGTGTCTGCTCTAGCTCCTTTCCAGCAATGGGGCATTGACTTCATAGGAGAAATATCTGAAAAATATAGTGAAGGACATGCATCGATATTGGTGGCAATTGACTATTTTACTAAATGGATTGAAGCAATCCCAACCAAAAGGGCCACGAGTAAAGTAGTCATTGATTTTTTGACTAATAATATCTTAAGAAAATTTGGGGTACCTGAGAGAATTGTTTCAGACAATGCAATGTGCTTCAGGTATGAGGAATTTGTTGATTTTGTAATCAATAGGGTATACTATTTCATACTCTTCTCTGTATCACCCCCAAGGAAATGGACAGGCAGAGTCTAGCAATACGAGCCTAATGAAGATTATCAAGCATATGATCAAGAAAAATAAGAAGGTTTGGGATTCAAAATTAAAATTAGCACTATGGGCTGACAGAACAACTATCAAGAAGGCCATTGGTCATTAGCCTTTTAACCTTGTCTATGGGGTGGAGTCACGTATACCATAAAACAATTTGTTGAAGATGTACGAATTTTTCCAGGAATATGATGATGATGTGTGCAATGAAATGCAACACAAAATGGAGGAATTGAATCAACTAGATGAAACTCAAAGAGAGGCTCACAAGAGAAATGAAAAAATTGCAGCTTTAGGTGAAGCACCTCTATGATAAGAAGGCAATTGAAAGAAATTTTGATGTGGAAGTTTTATACCCTATGGCTCGGTCCATACATAATTGTGGACACACATGGGGAGGATTCATATTTCTTGCAATCACTCGCAAGTGAATTTTTGGAACTACCAGTACATGGATAGTTCTTGATATACTATTTCTCTTGGAATAGCTCTTTTCCATGTATGATGTATAGTCATGTAAGTAGTGTACATAGGTGTGTTTTTTTTCCTTTGTCTGCTTGTCTTTTATGGACAAGTCCCTAGTTTTGGTTCTCTCTATGTTTGTCATACTCTCCAAAGATTTTGGAATCTTGCTATGCCTGCAGGGGGCATACATCCCTAGTCAGAGCCACTGAATGAGCTTTTAAATTTTTCCCCATGAGTTTACTTATTTACTATATCCTTGGTGTTTGGCTCTATTGGTTTATCTTAGGGTTTTGGGGTCTTGCAATAAATTTTGGTCATGTTTGTTCTATTTGTACATTGACTTGTTATTGTAGGTGGTTAGTCGCACTAGTTATGGTCTGAACCATTTTTAGCCATTTCATTACTGGCCCCTCTTTACCTTCCCTTTCGGTATTTTTGTGTTTCGACTGTATTTTAATTTTTCCCTTAGTGTTGGGTTGATAAACGATAAAAAAATTTAGATTAATCTCTAAAATTTTCTACCTCGAAGGTCAATTTCCCTGTCCACCTAGTTATTCCCCTTTTTAATGAATAAATTCTTAGCATGTGCAAGTTTCATAACCGTCAGAGGGAATGATTCACATCCTGACCATTCCCCATTGGCCTCACAAGGTTTTTGATGACATTACAATAATGTTGCGAGGTATGCGAGATGCTTCCATTTGTCGCCTATGATCATGGGGCCAAGTCCTTGTTCGCTGACTGATGAAGGACACTGATGTTGATGGTTGTCTTTTAACAATGCATCGTGGTTGTTCCTCGATGACCTCATGCAATTAAAACAATAGTTTTAATAATGTTGCAAGGTGTGTGAATTGTTGATGCGTGGATGCCAATACCGTATAAGAGATGATCGAGGTGGGACCCATTCATGCTGAGGTGGTGTCCTGTAGGTGGATTTCTATTCACCTAAGGTTTGGTGAACAAACATGGCATTTTCAAACCATATTGACTCGATCTAAGTCATTCTTTCTAACTTACATAGATTCAGATTAACGACTGGTATTTGAAATAAGTTGGTGTTGTACTATAGTCATTTTATCTCATGCAAGTGAATAGTAATGGTTGAGTTTAGACTGATCTCCCACAATTAAATGCTAAATTATCATCGAATCGCTATTTTTGTGTGCATTTCCACGCCAAGGACGAGTTTCCTGGTACCAAGTGAAGAGAGTTGTTTTTGTGAAAATTCAACATCACCGCCATTAACATATTTGTAGCTGAAATTGTAAGTAACGTATAAACCATATCCTGTGTTTTCAGAAGATCTTATGGTTGTTTGAGAACAAATATGGATTGCATGTTTTTTTGTTCCTAAAGGATTATATGGGTTAATCTGCTTTAAAATGTTTTAAAGCTTGTCTTGATAATTGTTGTAGCTTCTTGAATTGTGAAGTATTTTGTTTGAGGCTATAAGGTGTAAGGCTATAATTGTTTGATACTTCAAAACCCTAGCTTGGACTATTCTATGTCTTGTGTAAATGGTACCCAAGGCCCAAAGCTCCAGCTCTGAAACCTCTACTAGGCCCTTTTACCAGGATGTTATAGACTTATTAAAACCCTCTACCATAAAAAAGATTGAGGTAAAGGCTTTGTTTTATGGGCCCTTACTCCTAGAAGGGTTAACTGATAAGAAATGTGAGATTTGGGATGCTGAGCTACCGTATATTGGATGGCATTTGTTGCCAAATTGGTTTGGGAATAATAATTTGTGTGCTCCTCTATGTAACCCTTGGAGGTTGGATCTTGGTAAGTTGGTGGTCCCAAATGTCTATCTGGATGTAGATTTGTTAAAATATGTTGCTGCAAGGTATGACCCTGTAACCAGAGTTGTCAGAACATATTCTGGTATAGAAATGGTACAGATAAGTAGGGAGGAAATTACAGAGATCTTTGATCTGCATGAATGGAGTCAAGATATGGTTACAATTGATCTTAAGGTTTTCAGAGAAGAATACATAAATACTAAGGGTTTGTTTAGAACATCACTATTGATACCTCATTTGACAACTTTTGAAAGAGGAAAGAATAAGAAGCAAGTATTGATTGGTAAAAATGAGCCAGAGCCTTTTCCTATGAATTACTTTTCTAACTATTTCAGGAAGATAGTTTGTGCCTTGTGTCAGTTTCTTTAAATTAGTTTGAAGACTACTCTAGCTACTGACATCATGTACATGGCCATAAATCTCCAACATCCAAGTTTTAATGTGGTATATGATTTTGTCACTTATTTGGCAAAAAAAATGCATGGGTGTCTAGTGGCCCTTAACGAAGGAAAGACTCTGGTTGGTTTCAAATGGTTTTCCCTATTGATGCACATGTTTTTGTATAGGGGCCAAAAATTTTTTGGGCAGGAAATGGAATTGAAGAAGAGAGAAGATGATGTTGATATGCCTATCCAATATTGGACCAAGGTCCTTGATATGCATGATCATAAATTTGATTATGTGGTGTTCCAAAATGTTTTTGGGTCGAAATTGAGAATTTATTTGGTTCATAATCCACCCAGGATTCCTAAGGAGATTCATGAATTCTTGAGGCCAATGGAAATAAAACCTGAATTAAATTTGACACATAATTGGGGAGATATTATCCCTTATCATAATACAACAATTTTTTAGAGTTTATGGCACTAATATCAGCCCATATGTTCTACCGAGAGATGTGCCTCTGAGAATTGGGTTTTTAGAAGTCATGAGATAGTTGGGGTGTGCTCAGGATATACATTTTCTAGTAGAACAAAAGAAGGGATCTTTCTTTCCCAGGTATATGACATTTGTTGAATTTATTATGGAAAAGGGAGGATGAAATGATTTGTATACATTTATTAGACCTTATACATTAAAGAGTGTACACCCTAGGAATCATGACTCTGAGGATTTCATTTCTCAGATGAAGGCCAAGCACCAGACTGAAATTTTCATCCATAATTTCTATATTCCTAAGGATATTATCAGGAACATTTTTGATGTGGAGAAACAAGAAGAGAGAAAATAAAAAAATATTTCCTTTACCAAGATGGTGAAAAAGAAGCAAGAAAAGATGCATGCTTTTAATCCCATGCCAGATATTAGCAGTGAGTTGAATAGGACTAGAAGCAAGAAAAGATACATGCTTTTAATCCCATACCAGATATTAGCAGTGAGTTGAATAGGAGAAAGTCACAAACTACTGAGGAATATCTTGAGGTAAGGTTGGAGGAAAGACCTACCTATCAACCCTCGAAAACAATTAGGATAATTTCTAGGAAAAGGGGAAGTATGGATGAGGAAGTTGCTAAGAGTGTTTACCATTATCTTCAGGCGAGTCATTGTCTAATATTATTGATTTGGATTCCCCTCTGAGGCCTTCTGGTCAAACATGTCCATCATCACAAAAGAGACAAAAAATCGAAAGAAAAAAGATGGTTGAATATGATGATGATGATGAAGAGATCATGGTCACTCCTGATGATATGCATTAGGGAAAGTCATCTTTTCCAAAGGACATTTCATCAAGTTCTGGATTGGTTTCTTTAAGGCTGGGAAAAGCTTAAATAAAGGGGATAACCAACAATGATGAGCTGAGGATGGAGGCTTGCAGAGAGTTCATGATGGATGATTCTTTTATCAAGACCAATGCTTTTAAGAATTTTGTATGGAGGGCACATGCTTCACTATATGTTGAGAAGGTGGCTCAAGAAAGAATTTTCCACCCTGAGCTCTCAGAAGAAGTAATTCAGTCCAATGTCAGGTTACAAATGAAGGAGAGATTCAAAGAGATAACACCAGAGCAAGGCCGAGCATTGGTACAAAAGAATGGAGTACCAGTACTTCCTAAGTGGGATATTTTTGATGTTGTGGTGTTTGATACAAGAAGAAGGTCCAATAGGCCACTTCTTGCAACTGACAAAGAAGTTGCATTGGTGCTTAAAGGGTCATCCTTTGGTGATGAGTGAGATGCCTTGGTAATTTTGGTTTTTCTCCACTGGATCTAAGAAGCCAATAGTTGCAGAACTGTTTGATTTCAGTGGTCACCTTGTTGTAAGAACAATGGCTGACCCTCTAGCATTGGAGGCTCCAGATTTGGTAGTAAATGTTGCCAAGTTCACTAGGGCAACTGTTGAGGATTTGACTAAGGATTGGGATACTTTGATGGGCTAGTATAATGAGCTTATTATCAAATACAATAGGATTCAACAATAGGTGGTAGAGTTAGAAATTGAGTTGGCATTATTGAAGAAGCAAATGGAGACATTGAAGTCTGAAGGGTAGGCTAGCTATAGTCACACTATTTATGACCCCCAGTTGAGCAACCTCAACCCTCTTCACAAGGATAGTCCTTAGCTATTGTTCCATATAATAGGGGACAGGGTCCTATCACAATTGAAAAGGGTAGTAGCCTAGGAGGAGGACTCTCTAGATAAAAATTAATTTGTCAGGTTGAGAATTATAAATAAATGGTGCAACAAATCTGGGAGTCAGTGGGAAAAAGCAATTCGGTGATTGTGGACATTGTGTTGAGATACTTGAAAAAGAGAGTGTAGGGAAAATTAAATAGTGTTTATGCATGTTTTGGTCTGAATTTGCAAGAACTTAAGATGTTCCCGAGAGATAAAGAGTTGGCCACCCGATTGGTAGATAGATGGAGTCCCAATATTGAGAAACTAACATTCATGGTAGTGGGAGAAAAGAAAAATGGGGATAAGTATCCTATGGTTTTTTCAACTTATGATTTTTTCAAAGGGATTGTGGAGCAAAATTTTCAGGGTTGTGTTGCCCCTACGGAATTAAAGATAAAAGAGTCGAAGGCCAAGTATGATGGAATGGACTTAACTCCATTACCACAAATTCTGCATAGTCATAATGAGGTGAAACCTTAGCAGGTTTTGAAAGATCAAATGACTAATATAATGATAGCTTAGACACATGAAATATGCAGAAATGCTGACATTGGTATGCTGGAGAATACACTTGAGAAACTATCATTTCTCATTAGTTTATTAGAAGACTTTGATAAGGAGGCCACTTCAGTAATGGTAAAGTATGCACCTTATAGATATAGGATTAATTAGGTTATTTATTTTAAGTGGACATCTAAGGAAGATTTTGAATTATGGAAAAAGGTGTTCATAGATGAGTTTGAAATATGAGTACTAAGGTTGAGAAGTGTGACTTGGTCATGTATAATACAGGTCTATCCTCAAAAGTTACATTTGAAAATATGCATTCTTCTCTCTACTTCAGGTACAAGCTATTGGGGTGGAATAAAGTTTTATAACGGTTAAAGATGCCTTTGGTACGAACGAGTTGCCTTTTGAAGGTGGTTTTATTCCTCCATAACAATTGATGATTATTTTTGTCTTATGCCTTTTCCCTCCATTTGTAGGATGCAAATGTAAATGTATTGGAAATTTGCAGTTCAATGAGAAGTGTACATGTGTACCCTCCAGCCTGAAGCTTTTTTTCTCCCTTGTTTTATAAAAGGGAATTCTGGGCCGTGGTACAAGGTCTTTTGTTGAAATCAAAATTTGAGAAAGGAGAATTTGGTAATATAGAGAGTATGAATCTGAGTCCTGGTTTTAAGGTTTAGAGTTAGATAAAGGAACTTGGTCAATTATGGGGTTCCTAGGCATGTTTGTATTAAATATGAAAATCTCTTGAGTCCATTTTCTCTCTCATTGGGGTATCTTGCATGAATAATTAATGAAATATTAGTCCAAGACTGTTTTGATTGATCTTAATTAATATTTACTATGAATTACATGATGGCTTTGGTTCAAGGATTAGTTAAATGCTTCAGTTAATGTGTAATTTCATGCAAGTTACCAGTTGGATTCATAAATTAGTGATAGATTTCGGTGTAGATACATGGATTGCAATGCAATTCATACTGATCATAATTATTTAAGATGGAATTTTCCCTGTAGTTCAGTTCTTTCTCATTTGACTCTGTGCTTTAGGACATGGCACTGGTATTCGAATTATGGTTATGTTTCTCATGTCTTGAGTTTTGATTTTAGAACATTTTATCAAATATTTATTATCAGCCTATTTTAGTTGTGTTTGTGATTCTCTGCTAGTAGGACTTGAGTATTTCAAGGAATAGCCAATTTCTAGAAGGATTCCATCCTTTTAGTGTCACTGGAGAATCTATCTGTTGTTCAGGAATGTGCATTTAAGATTATTTAAGTTGTATTTTGGAAGCACATTTTAGGGAGTACCCCCCTGGGTCTTACAGAGCCCAAAGTGTAGGAGAATTAGTATTATCTCTTCTTCTCATTGAGTTGGCCAATCACTTCCTAAAATTTTACCATTGAACGTGGAAGGTCCATAGAAGTTCTCGAGAAGTCAGCTTGGATTGTAAGAAAACACCAACACTCACTTCATGGCGTCCATCCTCAACTCAAATGTTGCTAAGCCCATGATAGTTGAATTTTGTTGTTGGATGTTCGACACTTCACTACTAGAAGGGCTTGGTGAAATTGTGCAAGTAGTTATCACTTGTGTTGGAATTCTGAGTGCAATGGATCTCTGCAGGCATGTTGATCATGGGATAGACGTGTCGTGGTTACCCTTTCTTACAAACTTCTGCACCATGGATGTTGACAGTCACCACTCGTTGTCTCTGCTAGCAGCTACCTATTTTCTATGGGAGTATGGTGTGGAACACATTCTTAGGCTTGAATAGAGAAAGCACTTCGATTTTTTGGCATATAACCACGGAGACTAGAAACTAGGGTCCACGCAATGTTGTGTGTTGTTTTGGCCCCTTTCCCTTGAAAAAGAAGAAGAAGAGGAAAAATAATAAAAAGAAGAAATCGACTACAGGTAGTTCTCCGATGTAACCATGGTTGGAGGCATAACTTTTACCATTTTTTGCATGTTTCCTTCATTTCGTTTCTTTTTCCTTTGGGACTCTTTTTGGGTTTGCTCGAGAAAGCATTAAGTTTAAATTCGATCCTCGAGTTGTATTACACTATATTTTTTTTATGAATATATACAATATAGTACTTTTCTACTTGTTCGATGCTTTTCTCATGGATTATTCTTAAAACTAAATCATATTGACAAAAAAAATTACATATGGTACATAATTATTAAAAAAATTCAAAGAACAATATATTTTAATGGAAAACTTTTAGATAAATACCATTCACTAGTATATCCAAAGAATTTCCTTCCATATCCTCAAGTTCGTACACATTCTTTTCTTTTCATGCACTGATTTGGAAGGTTCCCTTCCATAGTGCTTCAAATTTGGTATGTTGCCTCAGTTTTGTAGTGCACTCGTTGTACTTTAGCTCTAGGCTCACTTCCCTGAAATTTGGGTTAGAGGTATTTTTATCGAACCACCACTTAACCATCTATTGGTGACTGATCATGTCTCTAAAGGACTTTTCTTTGTCTTCCTCAATTTTGAGGAGCTCTACTAATTATACTTCAATTATGCCACTTTCTTCAATTTCTAAGGCTTTCAACAATTGCAAAGTAGGGATTTCTATGGAAATAGGTAGAACTACCTCTTTTTCACATACTAGTTCATAAGGAGAGGCCTTTAGGATTCACTAGAAGGTTCTTGTGCCAATCCCTTTGTCGCTCTGACCCAATGCACTTGAGTATCCTAATTTGGTTTTTGGTGGTTGACTTTGCTAGCCCATTTCCTTGTGGGTAGTAGTTTGATGAAGTCTTAAGGAAAATCCCATTTTTGATAGAAAAGTCTAACATCCCTAAACCTAGAAAGGCTCAAGCGTTGCTAGATACGATGGTTTTTGGAAAACCAAATCTAGTTACTAGCTCTTCAATGAAGTTTACAATCTCGCCCTCTATAGAATTTTTCAGGGCGGTGACTTTTTTCCACCTTGTGAAGTAGGCGGTCGCCATGAGGGTCCACTTGTGGCCAAAACTAGAAATAGGATTTATTATTTTGACAAAGGGGTAAACCTAGAAAAGTGGTTTACAAATCGGGTGAGGAAGGAAAACTTGCAAAAAAAAATGCTTTTTGGGGTTCGAATGAACCCATAGGTTCAAGTGAACCAAAAAAGGGGTTCAAATGAACCATGGTTCAAGTAAACTAGTTAAATACAAGGTCCCACCATTCCCACCAAACAACACAAAGTAAAAAAAAATTGAAAGGGGTTTGGTCGAATCCCTAGGGGTTCGCTTGGACCCTCCTTTTCCCTCATTCTCTCCCTCAGGCACCAAAAACATCTAGAATTTTTCTCTTCAAAGCTCAACTTGAGGATGAAAATGGAGGAGACTTCACAAAACTAACTAGATGATGGTAGTCCTCGGAACGAGCTATCCAACAAATTTAATTTTAATATGTTTTGGTTTTATTATGTTTTTTTTTTGAGTTTTATTAAACATAGGGGTATGTGCAGGATCATGATGGGCCAAAAAGTGGCAATATCTAATTGATATTATGGCCCATGTGGCTGATGAATTTTTTTTTACCCAGAATTGATGAAACGAAAAATGTTTTTAAAGGCGATTCTCAGCTTTCCACCAATATAAATTATTCATTACTTTGAATATAATAAATAATTACTATTCATTTTCTATTTGAACTACAACTAAAGTCTTGATTGATAGGTTGATTGAAAAAAAATATATAACTTTGAAACGGTATCAAATTTTTTTAATCTGAAACATGTATGACATTCTATGCTTCGCATACTAAAGGATTAAAAAAACAAATTGAATAACATGAATTTTTGACCAAATTAAGGTGGATAGACATACGAGTTTTTATATTTTTTAAAATTTGAAATAAAGAAATCATAATTAATTATTTACTCGGAAAAATAATTGTAATTGGTTTGACTTCGAAACTTGAGGAAGGAAAAAATATTTAATAAAAACTATGAAACATATTGGAAGCACTAGATATCAAAGTTACAAATCTAAATTTGAAAGAATTATAATTTAATCCTTCACGGAAAAAAGGTTATGTTGTATATGGTGAGTGTCACTCCTTAAAAATGTTGTTTGTTGAAAAAAACTATTTTTTGAAGGAGATGGAAAAATAAGTGCAATCTGATTCCAAAAATTTTGAAAAAAATATATTTAGAATCTATAGACAAAATTTCATAAATCAATAATTTGTATCATCTTCAAATTCCTCACGTTTTAGCTCCTATAGGTGCTTGAAAGTGAAGATCTAGTTAGAAAAAACTATTTTAGTATCCAATTTGGCCAAAAATTGTAAACCACTATTGTGGGATCGCCCAAAGTTCAAACCCTATTGAGCAAAGGGTTCTTCAGTTACAATTGGACTTAAGGGCAAGCTAGAATTGTTTCTTTTGCCAACAAAGAATTGGTATTGAATACACTTTTGTACTAGATGGTGCGGTTTAGAAAACATAAAGGGCCAATAATATCCTACTTGCATGATTTTTAAGGCGGTAGTCTTGGTGAAGAAATGTCCACCCTTAGTACTACTATGAAATTCATTGAGAACTCTTTTTTCCCATTGCTTATGTAGGCATTGAAGTGAGACGCCATCATAATTTCTCTTAAATAAAATTCCTTCAATCAATACATACTTGGTACCTTGTAGTCGGTAGTATCGCCTTTTGTGGAATGAGAGGTTGGTTGGGTACTTCCCTTTTTTCATATATCACGTTCGATCTGCCACCTAGGACTTGTCAGACTCAAACTAATTTGAGTAGACTTGATCGATCTCCTTCTCAACTTTGAAACTCAACTCCTATTCAAGATATTCACATAGACCTCTTCCTTGAACCAACTTGGTTTGTCTAATATCCACATCATACTCTAGGATCTTGGTGATCTAGTTGGCCCTCTTGTCAATTATCTCACCTTCGGTGATATACTCCCGTACACTAGGATGAGAAACTAGGATAGTGATTTTGTTGGTTGACACCAAGTGTTAGAAGGGTATGTGCAGGATCATCATGGAAAAAATTGGCCCTTAAGTGGCAATAAAATTCAAAAAATCAGAGTTAGGCAACTTGACGTAAAATTTTGAATAAGTTATCTATATTATTTCAAAAATATGTAAGAATAGAATCTATAGAAAATTGAATGTAGTTTCTAAACTACCAGGTTTATTTAGAAAAACAAATCTATTTGGTGAAAATTTGAAATTTCAATGCAGTAGTACTTAAATTTTAGGGAAAAAATAAGAAGTAGGTGTCTGTCTAACCACCCTAACCACAATAAAATGATAATATTTTTTTATGATATTTTATATATAAGTAGGGGACTCATGTCCCGATGTGAAGCATATTTTTTTGTAATTTTTTTCCAAGTAAATAATTAATTATGAATTTTTTATTACAACTTTTTAAAAATATAAAAACTCATATGTCTGACCACCTTAACTTGGTCAAAACTTCATGAAATTCAATTATTTTCTTTAATCCTATAGTATGCAAAGCATAAAATGTGACATATGTTTTGTATTCAAAAAATGTGATACCGTTTGAAAGCTATAGATTTTTTTTCAATCAGCCTATCAATCAAGACTTTAGTCGTAATTCAAATAGAAAATGAATAATAATTATTTATTTAATTCAAAGTAAAGCATAACTTATATTGGTGGAAAGCTAAGAATCTCCATTAAAAACCCTTTTCGTTTCATCAATTTTGGGTAAAAAAAAAGTCGTCAGCCACATGGGCCATCATATCACTTAGATATTGCCACTTTTTAGCCCATCATGATCCTGCACATACCAAGATCTTTTTCAAGATATTAACAATGGTAAAATCTTGCTTCTCAAAAATGTTATACCTGGTCTCATAACCCTTAAGAGTTCTTGAGTGAAATACAATATGATGCTCTTCGTTATTCTCTTTAATCCTTTTGAGTGAGTACAAAATCTATGCTATGTTGGAAGTTGTATACATATAGCACAAAATCTTTGGAAAATTCCAAGTTAGCCAACATTAGAGTGGTGAAGCTAGTTATATTTATCTGCTTAAAAGTTGCTTTGCCCTGATGGGTCCACTTGAACATTACATTCTTCTTGAGCATCAATGTTATAGGTCTTGTGATGCCTTCAAAGTCTGAAATGAACCGACTGACAAAGTTGATCTTTCCTAGAAAATATTGTAGCCCTTTCTGATTCACTCCAAGTAACTTACCTTAGGGTACTCTGAAAACACATTTTTGGGGATTTAAGGAAATACTTAATAGTTGACACTTTTGGAAAATCTACTCTAGATGATCAAAATGATCATCTTTTGATCTTGAAATGACCATTAGGTCATCTAGATATATTAACATAATCTAATTGATCAATCCTCTGAAAGCAGTATCCATTTCTCACTAAAAAGTTGCACCAGTATTTGAAAGTTTGAAGGGAATCTTTGCATATGTGAACATTCCCCATTTGGTAGTAAAAATTATTTTGTGTTGGTCACCTTCCTTCACATATACCTGGTTATAGCCTGAGAAATCATCGAGAAATGAAAACATCTCTGATTCAGCCACAGTTTGCAAAATCTACTCCATTGACGACAAAGGGTAGTGGTCTTTCAATGAAGCTTTATTAAGATCTCGAAAATCAACAAAAAACCTAATTTTTCCATTCTTCTTATGAACCGATACCAAATTAAACACCCAAGTAGAGTGCATAATCGGATATATGATTCTTAACTCAATCGATTTGATGAGCTCCTATGCCATCAATGCCTTGACCTTTAGATTGATTAACCTTTGCTTCTATCAAATGGGATTTTATCCTTCCACCAAGTCAATGGTATGTTGAATTATGCATGGATCGTACCCTTTGAGATCATCATAGGTCCATGATACGACACCATTGTATCTAGAACATAGATGCCCTAGCCTTTCCTTATCTTTCTACGAAATGTCCCTTTCAACTTTTAGCTTTCTACTATTTTTGACATCGAGCTGTTCATAATCCATTACATCTGTAGTGAACCTTTGTTTTCCTTTTCTTAAATATTCATATTCAAAAAGATTTTCAAGGGAGATTATTCCCTTTTAACTGGATAACCTACTCTTCGAGAGATTCTTCTTTTGGTTGCAAATAGTCGGAAGCTCCTTCTAACTTCTGTATGAAGGAGGAAATTTGAATATCATCTTCAAATGCTTGCTAGTTTTGATTATTGTCAAGGATTTCTGGTTAGACGATGATATGTATTACATTATGCTTTGTTGTCAAATGAAGAATTGGTTCAAATTGTGAATCGATTGAAGCCATCTAATCAACAACATTTTTTTGAGCTCGAGGAATGACTTGCACATTCAAAGCTTCAAAATTCTTAATCAAATCCCATACTCGATGTCTATATGCCTTCATTCTTATATTCTTTGTGGCCACTTTCCCACGGACCTGGCTCACAACTAACTCTGAATCTCTAAATTCTTGCATCCTCTTTACACCCATTCGCTTAGCAAGAACTGGACTGTGGATCAAGGCCTCATATTATGTGTCATTTTTTGAGCATGCGAACTAGAAATAATAGGCCTTGAGGGTCTTTGATCTTGTCGAGGACACTAGTTGGACTCTCGCTCTCAAACTAGCTTTGCATTTGGTGCTTTCAAAGTATAAGATCCATAGATGGTCATTTTTCAAATCCTCATATTCCTTCCAATTCTTTATCAGTTTTGGGTAGACCTGATCATCATCGAAGATCACGTATGTGCCAAATCCCATGGAATGAAAATTTTCTAATGGGTCATAGTCAATGAATTGGTTGAGGAGGAGGTCCTCTTCTAGAGTCTAATCACTCATGTCTTCCTTTTCCTCTAGCATCTCCACACAATACCCCTCCATTTTTGAAAAGGAGATATGTGCTGCTTCAAAGCATAAGACTGCATTTTTTTATGTGTTTTGGATGAAAATATTTGGATAGGATTTTCATCTTTGCCCCATGCTCGGTTCTCAATATCAAATGGGACCAATCAAGTGCCAAGTATATGCCAATATTTTTAGTGAAATCTCTTGAAAGACACATCTCAAAAATTGGGGGAATGTCTATCACCACTACTTTTTGTGAGACTGTTTGGCTTGGGCACATGAGAAGAGGGTTAAAGACGGATATTTTATCCAACCAATGGTCAAAACCTTCTTTCCATATTATTGCATGATTCCCTTCTCAAGGGGATCATACTTAATCTTCAAGGCATTGGCCACTTGCTTTGGCATGACCATTGTACTAGCTCCTGGATCAATTGTATTGTTATACAAAAGTTTATCTCCCATAATTAGTGTTAAAAAGAAGGGTGTGGGCTCTGGTTTCTTAACTCTTTCTCCTTTTCATTTCTCGTGTCATTCATATAAGTTATAGCTTTTAGGGCTTGAGGTTCTAACACCTATTCTTTATCTTTACTTTGGTCACATGGCCAAATTGCATCTATCTGTGGTATTTTTTCTTCATTCTTCAATGCTTCCCGAAGAGATGTCTTTTGTTTGGGAATGGATATGACATCCCATATGGATATTTTGGTGGGTTCCTTCTTCAATTATTCCACCACATTGAGCATCCCAGCTAGTTGTACCTAAGGCTTGAATGGTGGTATCTATCTTGGCTTTGGAGGAAAGTGGTCCATCTTGAATGGGCTCGACAGCTTATCCAACTCCTTCATTGGAAACAATGGAATTTTTTGCTGCTAATTAGGTCGGCCAGTCACCTATGGGTCCTAATTTTCTTTCAGCGGTGGTTGGTGTGGTTGAGAATGAGGTGGAGCTTGTTGGACATATTCTCCCGTGAGCCTTCTTATGGATATCATGTTGTATTTCAACTGCACTTCTAGAGCACTAGTCGTCAGAGATTCATTTATGAATACCACATATTCTTCCTCCATCCATGAAAATAGCACTTGGTCAGGTGCAATATCTAGCTCTTTCTCCAAGGAAATTCCTTACATTTGTGCTCTAAAGTAGACATTTTCCATTTTGGGGAACTCGTATCCTTTTGCATTCACAAGCATGCCTTTGCTCCTTTGTTCAGCTATCTTTTGTTGCATATTTCTTCTCAAACAATTTTGGGGCATGTGACTTTCACTACATTGGAAGAACCATACATTCTTATCTTCTATCAAATTGTTCTAGCTTGGGATTATTTCTTTACTTTGGCTATCCTTGACCATCTGTATGGGCATGGTGACTAGAATTATCTAGTTTGTAGATACCACTTATTGACCTTCCCTACTTGAGGGTCCTTGGTATGTGTTCTATTGATAGGATGGCCTTCCTTCCTAATAGGTCTATGTGACTTTCTTTAGAGGTGTCACTTGTTGTCGCTTGATGAGAACTAACTCATTAGAAAAAGACCATATGAGGCTCTTCATATTGCTGATGTCCACTACTATAGAGGAGGAACCCGACATGTTTGGTTGCGAGGTGGGGTACACATACATGGATTATGGTGGAGATGAAGTCATCACTTGTGTAGCAGAAGCACTTGAGTAGCTTCTTCCTAAGGACCTCTCTATATTTCTATAAATACAAGCATCAAAGGTTCTGGTGGAATCTTTCCCTCATCAATTAAACTATTCTCCATGCACATAGCCAACTCATATGCATTGGGTAAGATATCTCCTCCCATAAAGGTTATCATCATTATGATATCTAAATTAAAGGCCTTCAATGTAGAACATAAATTCCATCACATCTAGGGGTTGGGCAGTCATAGGGATCCTCTACCAAGTTTTGTGAAACTTGATGTTGAAGTCGCTCATGGCTTCTTGTGGGGTCTCTTTTGATGGTAGCAATGAAGAATTATCTCCCTTCTCCAAAAGTGTTCGAAAAACCTTTCTCTGAGTTGATCCTATGAGCCTATAGAACCGAAGGTCAAATATTGATACCAATCTTGAGCCTTGCCTTTGAAAGAGGCTACCAATAGTCTTAGAGAAATATTTTTCTCCACTATTTCATGTACCCTATATACCTCTGCTATATCTTGGAGGTGTTTGGAAGAGGTTTTCAAGTCCTCCCTGGACAATTTTGAGATAGCCTTGAGGGCATTAGCGGGTATGGTGGACCATACATTTGGGGGTGTAGGTGGTTATAGTAGACTACCACTATACCAAGTTATGAAATTTCTAGGAGCAGGAGTAGGTAAATGAGCCATGGAGAACAAATTCCTATGAATTTGGTAAACTAGTATTCTTATTTGGAAAATTTAGCCTCCAGGTGGAGTAGACAAGGCTCTAGATTTTGGGCTCTAAATTCTCGCTCTATTACTCCTTATAGGTAATATAGAACTTGTAAGTCTTCTTCTCCTATTTACCAAAGAGGGTAATTGGGAGTACTAGAAAAGGCCCTTTGAGAATGCTCTTGTTTAGATTCTAGGCATGACACTTCTAGTTTCTTTCCTTGGCCTTATTTAAGAAATATTTCAGATTACTAATCAGATGTTAAAAAAACTTGGGTCCCACCGAGCATTGCCAAAAAAAAACTATTGATCATCAAAGCTTGCACCTCTCCGACAGGCTTATGGAAAATTCAGCGAGTGGGGTACCAATTTGTACCTCACTAAATGCCTCTAATATTTTTAAATAAATTTGACTCTTCTCTGAGTTTGGGAAAAAGGGTAGAAGAAAATGTAAATATAAAAGATGAAAAATGGTGATGCACCAACACTTTTACAACATTTAAAAACCCAAATTATTTTTTATGAATGATATATTAGACACAGAACATGACAACCCTTCATTGTTGGGAAGAGAACTGACATCAAAGGCTAGATAGAAGCACAGTGCAGTCTTTAATTTATCTCCCCAGCAAATGTTCATTAAGGTTCGATGAAGCATAAAATTTCCAAGAGTTAATAGAAAAACATTTAGAAATTTACATAACGCCTTCCTCTTAATACACCATAACACATAAATAATAACCCTTAAAGAAAATAGAGAAGTTCAAGGACATAATCCAGTTTCTATGGGCTATTACTTTATCATATAAGCTTATAGCATGAAAATCAACTAATCAATCTACTCAAATTAAGTTTGACATAATGTTTTATTCACAATGAAAATATAAAGAAGGAACATGACAAAGGTCATATCATGTACAGTTTCAAAATTTCTTCCAATCATATCATACTTAAATATCAAATAAAATTTAAAATAGAGGTTGGATGTTGATTCGACAATAGTTTGAATTAAAAGAATATAACATCCTAGAGAGATATAGTATTCTATTAACTTCTAATGAAAATAATTCTATAACTAAGAAAAACTAAATAATCTATTCCCAAAAGGGAAAACTTTAGGAACCCTTTTCTTTTTATTCTCACCTCCAATGTATAGCTGAAAAGAGAGAGAAACACCACCACCACCCAGAAGTAATTACTACCAGATGTCCACACCTGATAGATCATGATTTGATCCTAGATCTTTAATTAAGTCACAACAATATTTTCTCATCAATTATTAGTTGTTGCATTAATATCCCTTAGATATTTAGCAAAGATTGCCCTTCATAAACATTCAAATCCTAGAAATCAGCCTAGGAAAAGTCTTGTTAACCAACAATGTGGGTTGGTGGTGTCGACTCAAAGTTTCATCCTAAAAATCAAAGAAAATAGCATGCTTCGACAAACTACAAAGAGAAATCTCCTTAAAATCAAAACCTACTCGCAGTGAAGAGATGACATGTCAAGCGAGCGAGGATTTCCAAATTTGTGAAAATCGACCTTGAGAAATTTTTTGCTGAGCTGACATATGTACCAAATTTCTCTCGAAGGGAGAGTGATAAATAAAACCCACACAGCCACCACATGGCACATTGTATGCCTTTCAGAACCAATTTTTCTTTTATGCACAGATATTTTGAAGCCAAAAAGTATAAAGCCAAAAATCAAAAGAGACTAAGGGAAATTTTGCTTCACAATCTCAATGCCAGGGAGAAAGAGATCTTGCTAAAGGCTATCCTAGGGGTTGAATATGATTTAGTGAGGGTTCACCACCAATATAGAGCTTGGAAAATGTCTGATATGCAAGATGAAATTATGAAAAACCTAATTTGATGCAATTCTTTACTAAATGACTTAGAAAGGAAAACAAAGAAAAATAGAAAGTTAGAAATAGAAATTGTGCACTTGGAAACTTGGAGGAGATGAAAGAGAGCTTTGAAATCCTTAAAAACTTGACTTTCTGGCCTACTAGGATTCATTCACCATTCTAGGCGAATCAATCCCAGATCTAGGTCTCCGCACCCAAATAAGTTTTAGCCAAAAGGCTATCCAAATCTATAAAGATCTCTAGAAAACACCTGTAGTAGGAAATATTCACCACTTGTGGAGAATCAGCCCCATTCCAATTTTTTGAGAATTGAAAACTTTGATCTACATTTCAACACTTGCTCTTTCCTTCCAAGCTGAGTCTCAAATATGAATCTGCTAAAATACCTGCAAAATAGAATATAACCTGATTTTCTTATGGGCGATTTGCCTTGGTAAAACCCTTGTTTCGTAATTAAACCTTGATAAAGATAATTAAATGTGCATGAAAATCCTAACCTTAAGTGTGTTTAAGACTAAGAAATCTGAAACATGATGCAATCCTATTCTAATGTGCAAGAAAAAGATGCATGAATGAAACTTGAATGATGCAAGACTCACTTTAGGAGATCTCTAATCACCTCAAATGAATCTCAATGATGTGTAAACTTCCCTTAGGATGAGACTAGAGTGACCATGGAAGATGAAATCCCTTAGGAAAAAAGTCCTTAGGCTTGGCTTAATGGCTAGTTGCATCTCCCCAACTAAGATTTCTTCATGATTCATGATAGACAACCATGATCAACCCTTGAAAATGTTAGATATTGAATGAAAGTGAGCTTGAATACCTATAAACACACTTTAATGTTGCTCCAAAGCTTTAACTTTACTTTCTCTTGAAACTTGAATGGTCTTGTGGAAGTTTCTCAACACTTGACTCTTGAATTTTCTCTTGAAAATACTCGCTCAAAATGGCTTAGATTGATAAAAATGACTTGAAAACTTGCTTTTATGGGAATTAACACCTAATTGATCATTATTTAGATCTCAAAGGCCAACATCCACCAAAAATTTGAATGAAATTGGTGAATTTCCCACTCAAAATTGAAAAAGGCCACAAATGGGACTCATTTGCCACCCTTGGAGAATGGGTCCCACTTAAGGGGACTTATTCACCCAAGGTGGTGAATGAGTTCCACATTAACTTTTTACGGTGGTTTTTAGGGAATTTTGGGGTTTTTAGTGATTTTATGGGATTTTTAGGTGAAATGAGCCTCGAGATATAGAATAATGAGTCGTAGGAGCTATAAATGATGAATTAAAGGGGAAATTAAAGCAAAGGTACTAAAATAAGTCTATATTAAATGAGAAATTGACCTATCTCCAAGAAGGGGGTCAATCTTTGTCATTAAATCTAGCCCCCACTTTAGCGCCCATATGACTCTACGTGTATATGTAAGCTAAAGGAATCTGAACAATGCACTTTATCATAAAATGATACTCATACATTATCATTCACAATACAGGAGAATGAAGCCCCCAATGTATTTATCTACAAAACCACAATGTTAGGAACCACATCCTACAACATGAATTCATTACTTTTCTAAAGACCCTCTTATCTAACTTATTCTAGAAATCACATTCAAGGGTAGATGTATGTCCCCTCTTGATTCTTCTTGCTTCATAGAGGTGGGATCAAGGTACCAATCTAGCCACATCAAATAGGATAAGTCATACCATAGGGTATTTCCAAGTACCATACCACATAATGATAAATGATTGATGATTTTGAGAGAGGAATCATGGTTCCAACACAACAAACGGTGTCAAAAAGAAAGCTCTCTAGCACTCATAATGTTGATTTGAATGAAAAGCACTTTTTTAACCCTAATATAGTAACAACCCTAGTTTTAACCTATATAAGAGTAAAATGTAAAGTAAATTATAAGTATTTTGTTATTTACCTTATTGTAGCTTAAAAGTGATTAAGAATGTTGAGTCGACGAAATTACAGGCCTCTAAGACTAGACGTCTTGCAAGATCAAGTGGCACACAACGAGCACCAACATGAGGTGAGTTGATTTTTTTTCCTTAGATTTATCCTTACACATTGTATTTATGAATTTACATGTTTTTCCCCATTATTAGGTTGATTTAGGGTCTTGGAATTTTTTTTTGCAAAGTGTTCCTTTTGTTCACAAAGGGTCCCAAAAGGATTCTAAAGTGTCTAGGACCTTTAGGAAAGTACACTAGAACAAATTGAACACACTTTTATGATTGTTGATGTAGAGATTTGATATTTTAGAATGCTTATAGGACATGTTTTTTCTCTTTTGTTAGATTCCCACACATTCGTGACACTATCTGGGTGGTAGGTAGATTAGCCTTCTCTATGACCTTGCCCCCACTTTTTCAGTGGAGAATATAGACCTTTTATAGACTATAGGCTTATACTAGGCATACCTCATGCCCCTGATGAGATACCATGATCCGATCCTGATGGCATTAGTAGAGCGATGGGATGCAGATACATGCACATTTCATCTACCTATTAAGGACATGGCCATCACATTGGAGGATGTACATCACATACTTTGAGTTCCTATTTGAGGTGAGTGAGTGTTCCTTCAAGAAGTTCAGTCATTCCATGAGATGAGATAGGACATGCAGTACTACCTTGATGTAATAGTGCATGATGAGAGGGTGATACCGCATATAAATCTTGTGATGCTACTATATTCATGGGACCCAAAGGTTAGAAGGATTATGATGCTAACAGTAGCACTAGTACTCATCCTTGAAGGATAGGGAGTGCACTTAGAGGGATGACTACTACACCTGATATGAGAGATGGCAAAGGATAGGACTATATATGTCTGGGGGCGTAGTATCTTGGTACATTTGTACTATGATCTTAGATGATTTGTCTTTTGGGAGGTGGATAGTATGGTACACTGTGAGCTTCTATAGGTTTGGTACCTTGAGCATATTACTTGTACTAGACCTACTGACTTATCATGTTTGATAGCCTTGGGGTATCCTTGGGCCTTCAACTACCCTCTATGGCAATTTTGGTAGTATGGTGATTTACACTTTTGGAGAGTATAATTTGACTGACTGGAGGAGAATGAGATACTTTGGAGACCTTATCAACTAGTGCTATAGTGGCCAGATGAAATGGTTATAGATGGATATAGTCTAGATTGGGAGACATGACTACATAGTATGACCTTTTTACTATGATTGTGTAATGTGCTAGTTTCAGCAGATTCAGATAGCACCTAGGGCACACTTCTTTTTCAAAAGATCAATGTTGAGTGCTCAGAGATCTGGTGATTTGAGATGGTTCACTACCAATTATTTTATTTATAGTGACTCTGATTTCTCATATCATGACATGCCTCGAGTCTCCAACGTTAATGATTTCAGTGTGATAGATGACTATGAGGAGTGGTGGACAGTATCATGGTTGACTCTCATCTTTCTAATGGATGAGTTGATAGGTGATGTAGGACCACTCCCAGATGAGGTAGATGGGATGGAGGAAAAGTTCGAGGAGACATGGTATAGGGCGATAGACATATTTACAAATTTCATAGATGAGGAGTATGATGAGACTATAGATCCTGACTATGATAGCCATGAGGAGAGGTATGAGGATAAGGAAGAGGAGGAGGATGAGGAGGGGGATGAGGGGGAGGAGAAACTTATGAGTGAGATTGGTGAGGTAGTATATGAGGATGTAGCAAGTAACAAGTGTGGAGAGCCCTCTCAAATTCGTATGACTAGATCATGAGTAGATATTGCAGCAGGAACTAGTACTTGCAGTCATGGAGAGCCTATCACATATTCCATGCCACCTGCACACAATGAGGTTGATTTCGCATAGCCTTCAAGACATATATGTGATGATATTTTATTTACTATTATTATTTATGCTTGTGCTTATATTTTATGCTTTAATACATATATATCATTATGTGTACACTAATTATTTTTTTGTTTTCTATCTTGCAAGATCTCTATCATCAGGTGGTTATAGAGATAGTGCCTCCATCAATCAATGAGGAGGTTGTAGAATCAAAATATATACCCTCACCCATTGTAGATCAAGATGTGGATTCATTCAAGCCATACATTATACTACGAGCAACGTATAAGAGTCTTAAGAAGTGCATCCACCAAGGCAATGCTTCCTAGGATGCACAGTCATCTTGGACCCTGGTAGAGTTCAGACCCCTATAGATTTAAAGAGACTAGAGTTTGAGGTAGCAATACTATAAGCAAAGAGAGATCAGATAGTGGTGGAGTATCAACAAGCCCTAGGATAGATATGGGGCTTACGTTTTTCTCTTAGTCCATTTAGCGGATCATGATCACACACCACCATCTCCCAAAAAATTGCTACCAAACAAGTGTGAGTACTAGGTCCTAAGGGATTTGATAGTTAGAGACCTTAGTGGCATTGTATATATTGATGACATGTACATAGAACTTTGATTTATATATATGAGCATGTGATGTTTTATTACTTGTCTTTATTTGTTGAATGTTAAATGGAAATGTGATTAATTAAATAATCTTTGTAAGATTATTTAATGAATGTCTTCATGATTTAACATGTTTTATGTGATCTAATTAAAACTTATTTTTGTTTCTCTTAGATGCAACATTGTGATTAAGTATGTTATGCTAAATTAAATGCACCTATGATCTAATTAAAGAACATTAAATGCATATAAGTATCTAATCAAACACAACATACAAGAATGAACCTGAATAGTATGAAACCTAAAGTAATTACTTAAAATGAATTAAATAATCACTTTATCATTCAAGAAAAAAATATTTGTTTGTCAAGAACAAAGCAATGTGAGAGCACATAGACTATCTACTAACTTTGACACCACCGATTTACCCTTCATGTTATCAAGAGGGTTAGACATAATAACGATGTAGATGTGTGGAATTGATGGGGTCTTTGAAGGTGTACCATCCATTTCTATTAATGTATAAGCTCCAAATCCATAATTTTCATTAATTATGTAAGGCAGCCAATTAGGGCTGAACTTTCCTCTTTCCATCATGCCGACATTGAAATTATGTTGATTTTTGGATAACACCAAATTTTCTTTATTAAATGAATGTGAGATTACATTACCATTGTAACTACATTGCATTATTTAAGATTAATCTTGGAGATGCTCAAGAGTGTTAATACACTATTCATCAGGCATTTTGAGCTAATGCAATCATTGTTCTTTATAAGTATTTTCATCAATAATCCCATTAAGAATGATTTAAAATGAAGGAATCTCTAAATTTAAGGGCATTATCACCTTATTTCCATAGATGAGGTTATAAGGAGTGTGTCTAATTGTTCATCCAACATTTGTATGATAAGCCCATAATCCATATGTTAATTGTCTTTGCCAATCTTTGTTGCTTTTTTTAAATTTTTTTCCTTAATATTTGCTCAAGTGATTGATTAGTTGACTCTACTTGACCATTAGAATTGTGGGTAATAAGGTGTTAAAAATATATGTTGTATGTTGAAAATTTCTAACAAATTATTCACATCCTTATTCTTAAATGGTGTCCCATTGTCCAAAATTAAGGTGGAAGAAAATTGCAAGTAAGCAATAATGTGTTCCAAAATGAAATGACATATTACATCAGTAGTTGTTGATCGAAGGGGAATAATTTCTACCAATTTCATGAAATAATCCATTATAGTGATTATAAATGTATGTCTAGTAGAGGAAGAAGGTGAAATTTTTCCAATGATGTCGAGGGCTCATATCAAAAAAGGCCAAATGGGAACTTGTGTACGAATCTTGGAAGTAGGAGCATGAATCAGTCTGCTATGTTCTTGACATTTGTGACACTTAATGTATGCAAAGCAATCTTGTTCCATGTTTCTCCAATAGTAGCCTATATAGATCAGCTTTTGTACTAGTGATCTTCCAATGCTACAGGGATTTTAGATATTTTAAGGCACCTAAGAAGGGGACCATAAAATGACCTTTGATACAAGACATCAGCAAGAATTATATACTTGGATACAAGCCTCTGAAGGTATCATCAAGTATTTTCTTTTGTAGCTTCAGGGTAGGTACCGGTTTTTAGATAATCAAATATCATCGGATACCATTCTCTAGAGTGTTCTAGAGTTTGGTTTATGCTCGATTGAAGGTTTCACAATTGAATGGATGAAAAATGTGAAATATTTTAAGGGATCATGAGGGGATATTATAGAATCTACAGTTTCCATTGCATCTGCATGTCTATTATCTTTATGTGGGATGTTATCACTAGTAAACAAATCAAAATTTTCTAATAGAGTTATCACTAGTATTTCAACAACTTTTCATGCTTTTCTTGATATGTTCCATTGATTTGTTTAATAATTAACTATGAATCACTGAATATTTTGATGCCTCATGCTCCTAGAGTTAATACAACATGTAATCCCACAATTAACACTTCATATTCTATAGTGTTGTTGGTGCATAGGAAATTCAATCGATACAATAAGGGAATAGGTTTTCCTCTCAGAAAAGCAATTGTAACTCCTGCACTAGAGTCGGTTCTTCACTTAGATCCATCAAAGTATAATCGACATGCTTCTTCATCCTTTTGAATAGTCAATACATTTTTATCAGGAAACATTTCAGTATTAGGCAATGCTAGGGGTGAGGGAGCGTTATCTAATTGGTCGGTCAAGGCTTGTTGTTTAATTGGTTTTTTTGAACCAAATTTATGGTTAAACTCAGTCAACAACATAACCCATTTAGCTAATCATCGTAATAAAAAAAAATTACTGAATATATGTTTTAGAGGCTCAACATTTGTTATTAACTATATTTCCACATTTAGTAAGTAATGTCGCAACTTACTAGTAGCAAACACAAGGGACAATCATTTTTTCTCTATTATTGTGTATCATTTCTCATAATTGATCAAAGTTTGACTAATGTAGTAAATAGGGTTCTCTTTACCATTTTCATCTTGCTAAGCCAACAATGATGTGAGGGTATGGTCTAAGGCTATTGTGCAAATGATGAACAATTTGTTTTACATAGTGGGTTGTAAAATAGGTGGAGTTGCAAGGCAATCCTGTGTCACCAAAAAGTGAGGACTTTGACACTTTTCACTCATTTGGACCTTTTCCTATGGATTTTTGACCCTTTTTATCCTATTTGCACCCATTTCAAAGCCCCGAGTCAAAGTGTTGTAAGGTGTTGCAAAACATTTTCACACTCTCCTAGGCTTGTCATCACTTAATCATCACCTTATTATGCCAAAAATGACCCCTTAATACACATACAAATCCAACTTCAGTGTGTTTTCTTAAGACAATCCAACAAACACTAATAATAATATTTTAATTAACGAAAATCAATGAAAAATTCCTAGGTAAACTAGGTCGCCACCTTGGGTGACCTAGTCCCATATGCCATAAATTTCAATTTAAACTTAATTTCTTTCACAATTTTGGTCTCTAAAACTCTAAGGACGGCTTGTATGGTGTCATTTTCAAGAAAATTAGAGCATAACTTGTATAAATAATCCTAAAACCCCTAATTCCTCATTATGCATCATGCATTTTCTTCTCACACAACTCTTCACTCCTCATCCACTTCTTCCTCTCAAGCAAGCTTGGGTTTCACATTCCAAGTCAATAAGACATCCCTCAAGAGGCATTCAAGGGTTGAACCATTGTTGCAACTCAAGATCAAACATCAAGACAAGGTAAAAAATCCATCACTCTCCATTTTTTCATGCTTTACCTCATTGTTTCTTCATTTGATTTGATTATCTAAAGGGGGCTTCACCAAGGCAAGCCTCCATGCCCTAACATCCAACATTTTTTTCTCTCTTTGTGTGATTTGTAGGTCTTCTAAGAAGATTTGGAAAGGAATCAAGGTGGAAGATCATTCAAAAAGTTTTCCAAGCTCTTTAAGGTCGAAGAAACCCTAGTTGAAGCTTGCAAGACTTCCACAAACCAGATTCTGCATTTTCGGGACCAGACACCTAGGGGAGTAGAAAAGATAGACCGAGACCTCTAGATTCCACTTTCAAACTTCTTGAAAGGTTAAAAGGGACTAGGTCACCATTAGGGGTGACCTAGTTGCACCATACATGTATTTTAGTGTTTTTGGTAGATTTGAGTGCCCTTTTGGCAGAAATGGGTCTTGGCAGATTTTCCCGACAGAAGGACTAGGTCACCCAGAATGGCATAAGTTTCCTTCTCAACTTTTTCAATAGTTTTTCTAGTATTATAGACCCTCATCTTATCCCTCTTCAACTTCTAGGTGTACATCTCTCTTTCTATTCATTTTTATAGCTGTTTGTTTACATTTCCTAGGTCATTTCCATAACATAGTGTGTTTTCCAGCATTGTTGTATTTCATAAGTTTTACATTATTAGTTAGCTTTCAAGTTCTATTTATAGAACTTAGATTAGTTCATTTAGACATATAAATCACAAACTTCACAAAGCCCCTATCTTTGAATGAACACCCAAAAAGTATATCATTAGGTGGAAGAGAGTTCGTTTCCAAACCAAGACCTTCTAGGTGAAAAAACCTAGGGGCCTAGTAAAGGGAATCCTCTTTCCCTTCTTGCATATATTTTTGGTGCCTCATTTTGGTGAACCTGAATTTCCTATACCCTCTCTTCTGATTTGGACTTCTTTAGCATCCTAGCTTTACATTGCATTGCATTGTGCATTGTTTCATTTGCATTCTAGAGTTTAAATTTTGCATTAGTGAAAGTTCATAATAGGTTGCATTTCTGCATTTGAGAACATCACGCATCTATGAAATATTTCACTTTCATCTTAGATCTGCATCACCCAATACAAAAACCACTTGTATCAATCCAAAACTCTTGAAAAATCTCAAAAAAATCACCAGGAGGACTAGGTCGCCACCCTAGGTGACCTAGTCCATTTAGGCCTCTGAAGCAACCTTTTACAAAGCTAAAAACTCTTTTTTTAGGATTTTTTTCTCCTATTATCTATTTGTATTAGTTGGTTGATTTTATGTAGCATGCATTTCATTAAATCTAGCATAAAATAGCCCATTTAATGCATTGATTAAATTTCATTTTGCATTCACAACATCTCTAGAACATTTAGTAAAATCAGAAAGTTGCATTTCATCTTGTCTTTACATTGAATTTAAAGTTTATAAAGCTTTTGTTCAATTTTAAATAGAATTCATGGTACTTTTAGATAGCATTAGACTTTTTTAATCTTCATTTTCTTCATTAGTTCCTAGATCATTTAAATTAGATTCTTTAGCAAACGAGCACAACACATTAACATCACATGCACCCACTCACAAACTTAGCACTAGCGAGCCCTTTAGTTGTGATGACTTGGACATGTTAGATGAATCCCTTGATGACTTCATCTCCTCTAGCTCATCCACTAAATCTTTGACTGATGAGGATACAAACATTGATAATCATGATAATCATAATTGTTCTTCTCTTGATATCTCTCCCATTGGTGATGAAGGTATTTTAGTGAAACAAGACACAACCATTGAGGATCATGATGGTATTTCTTGTCTTCCTCATCCTCCTTCCCCTTTTCAAAACATTAAAAATTCCAATGGAAAAATCATCCCCTTACCTAGTCTCTATACCCATGACCCTCAAACTTTTTCTTCGCATTTCCTTCCTTGATGCAAAGAGGATAGGTCAGTGTTAGAAGATACACCTATTAAAATTCATGAGACTCTTGACCCTCCCTTCCCTCATGCTCCCACCCTTTGGGATAATCTATTTGACCATCATAGTGGTCCTTATCTTAATGCCTCCCCCCCTTGTGATGATGTATGTGATATACCTCTTCCATGCTCTCCTACTAGGATGGATGGTTTGGAACAAGATAATGACACCCAAGACAATCAAATAGACTCCCATACTACCCAACCCATTCTTGTTGGAATGATGGATGCATAGGGGCCCTGATGAAGCTATAGCCTTGAATGGAGGACCTTTGCAGGAAGAAATAATCATCCACACAGAAAGTATGATAATGACATTCAAAATAGAGATTCTATTATGATGATCTAGATATTTTACAAAGAGTACATATGCCTAATTATATAGGCAAGTGCTAAACCTAGAATGCAAAGGATGTTTCCAAGTGTTCAAATCACACTTCATGTGACAAAAAGAAACACTAACCAACTACCTAGGGAATGATAACAAGATGGAGATAAGTTCTAGAAAAGACAACTCATCTTCTAGAAGGGAATCTTATCTCAACAACATTATTAAATGATTAAATGCAACCTAGGACTAATATGATTAATTAAGACCTAAGTTAACTTATTCTAGTGTAATAAATAATTAATTACACTAACACTTCCTCCCTATCCCATCATTGATCCTTCCCCTACTAGTGATGAAGTTATTTTAGAAGAACCACTCATTGAATGTCAAACACATGAAACTTGTAGTTCTTGTAAACTCTCTCCTTCTAGTGAGGATCTCGTGATTCAAACCAAGGATAATATTGACTCTCCTTCCAAAGGGGATGCTAATATTATTCAACCTCAACTCATCCTTTCTTCACCTTCTAAACCTAAATTCACTCTCTCCCCACCTAAGCCTAATGTGTTGCAGCAATTGAGTCCTGATACCATTGCTAATACACATTACACTAGAAACAACTTGCATTCCATAAAATCAACCTCAACACCTTTAACTTCATCTCCTCCCATTCTTCCTACTGCCCCTTGCTTCAATTCCTTCCTTTGGGAGTATGACCTTATTGACCTGCTAAGGAATACTCCCACTAAAATATCTTTATGGGACCTTATCCAAGCCTCCCCTCACTATCACACCATGATGTAGTATGCCTTACAACAAATTCTTATCCCTTCTAATGCATAGATAAATGACATTGAAGCTATGATCCAAGGCTTGAATGCTGACACTATTTTCAACCAAAGTGAGCTCCCTCCTTTGGAAGTGTGAAACA
This sequence comes from Sequoiadendron giganteum, assembly GCA_007115665.2. Classification (NCBI taxonomy): domain Eukaryota; kingdom Viridiplantae; phylum Streptophyta; class Pinopsida; order Cupressales; family Cupressaceae; genus Sequoiadendron; species Sequoiadendron giganteum. The sequence goes on along the minus strand of CM021110.1, from coordinate 428,072,088 downwards.
AAGCTGAATCCTTCATGATCATATCTCAATACAAAATCATAGGGATCAAATGAACCCTTTTTGATAATGGCTCTATTGTCAATGTGTGTAGTTTCAATCTCTTAGATCAGCTCCATATCGATAGATCAACCATCCAACCTTCCACCTTATCTCTTACTAGATTTGACAATATCAAACAAAAGCCACTTGGTGTGATCACTTTTCCTCTCACCGTTAGAGTGGCCACATTAAACACATCAACCCATGTTATGCCAAATGATGTTTCATCTAACCTCATCTTAGGTAGGCCATGGATTCATGCAATGAATGGTGTGTCGACCACACTTCATCAAAAGACGAAGTAAATCTACAACAATAAAATGTAGACAATTGACGTTGATCCTGAACCTTGCAGTGCATTACACCTTGAGCAAAACAAATCCAAACCCTTCACCACTACACCAACAAAACCAGTAGAACCTGTACAACAAAATTCTTTTGACGATGGTTAGGGTTCCTGAAATTTCACCCCTCCCCTAATGGGAGAAACTAAGACCAACACCAAAGAATATCCAAAGGGACATGCAATCTTTTTTAACACTAGACTTAGTCGATCCTTTGATAACATCAAACATAAATCCTTTAGCCACTAATGCAAACAATGACCCCTCACCCGATCCAAAGAAGTTGAAAAAGCTTTATGGAAAATTTTATGAGATCATGAAACAACTTGGCTATAGTAGAGAAGGTTGTGGTGCTAACGAACAACGTATTGGAAACCCTATCGAGCCTCATACAAAAACATCCAACCATGGTCTCAGATTTTTCCCTTTCATCAAAATCATCATACCTTCCTCCAACACCAAATCTATCCCAAAGCATCCTTCTCACCCTCCCTTCCAAAGTGATTCTTTGAAACCAATAAAGGACTTTTCGCTTAATGCCATTGTCATCTTATTTCCTCCTCTTGATTCTGATTTTACACACTCCTCCAAAGGAGTATACAAAATCTCATAATCCAAAGAGCCTTGCATAGGTATGCCATCCAATACTAAGCAAGACCCTTCCTTGTCCAAAACCAAAGGATCCCGTTCTACCCCTGATCAAGAGGGAATCTTGTTGAGACTCCTCTAAGATCACTTTCTCTCCCTTCCTCCTCGAACATGAAAGAAGTGTCCTAACAAACATTCCTTTTGTGCTTACCACCGAGTTCATATTCACTCCACTAATCAGTGTAAGGTCTTAAGTTGTAGAATCCAACATCTTATAGATGTTGGTGCTCTTCCTCATGTGGGGACACCTCACTCCTCTAATTGATACTGATTTTCACTAACCCTTGCATCCCCTCAACCCTTTTGACCCACTCTTGTCCTGCACTAAGTGGGGGCAAGGGGTTAGTTAGCCTTTTCCCTTATATGTCACTTGTCGTTGTCTATTATGACTTGTCCTTAATATTTTGTGAACATTTAAGAGAAAGCTTGGGATGTGGGAAACATGACTTAAGATTGAATCACTTGTGATATACACCCCTTCTTCATGAAGTAGCTTTTTAGAACCATGGGACTCGGCATACGACTTTCTAAACAAGCTCTCATGTCCTCCTTCTCCTATTCTACTTTAAAGTAATTATTCACAATATGGTGATTCAAAATTCCTTTAAAGTGGGGGCATACATCACCACTCACATTTCATTATGCGATCTTATTTTTTCTTGTGATTCCTTCTCTTGAAAACATTACACACAATGTTGTTTAGGATGAGAAATCTACATTTTTCCTCTTTTGCATAAAAGATGAGCCCTTGCCTCTCTTGCATACAAGATGAGTACACTTGCAATTTTCCTCTCTTGGTGACATTACGTATAATGTTTCCTAGGTTGAGACATCACATGAACAAAGAAAAAACCCTTTGAACAACATCACTTTCTCTTGTGGTGCCTTATCAAAGTTGTCATGAGGTATAACTTTGGTATGGTTTGAGTGGGAAGCCCAACGAGCGACATGACTTTCCCCATAGACACCTTTGTGAGTACATACCAACCGTGTGTATGTTTCTCACCTTCTGGGACAACTCACTCCATAGACAACCAGATGTTTTGTGGCCCCATAGTGAGTGGATGTTTTTCACACTTTCTCTTCACTTCTAACCTTGTCATTGCATGATCATGTATCTCGTCTTGTTGTAATGCATTCACCCTTGAATGTCTTTTGCATTGATGTCATGTTGACTTGGAATCTCAAATCCTTGGGGTCTTGACTACCTCCTTTTTTCTCGTTCTTCTTCTTTATCATTCCTTGCCATCTCTAATGGGCTATGCTAGTGTGAGTTTTAATAAATTTCATACTCTCACTAAATTGGGTGCTAAATGTGTCAACAAAAAGTGAGGACTTTGACACTTTTCACACATTTGGACCTTTTCCTATGGATTTTGAACCCTTTTCAGCCTATATTCACCCATTTCCAAACCTTGCGCCGAAGTGTTGTAAGGTGTTGTAAAGCATTTTCACACTCTCCTAGGCTTTTCATCACTTAATCATCACCTTATTATGTCAAAATGACTCCTTAATACACATATAAATCCAACTTTTATGTGTTTTATGAAGACAATCCCAACAAACACTAATAATAATATTTTAATTACCGAAAATCAATGAAAAATGCCCAGGTGGAGTAGGTCGCTACCTTGGGTGACCTAGTACCATGTGGCATAAATTTCAATTTAAACTTAATTTCTTTCGGGATTTTGGTCTCTAAAACACTAAGGTCATCTTGTATGGTGTTATTTTTGGGAAACTTGTGGCATAACTTGTATAAATAATCCTTAAAACCATAATTCCTCATTATACATCATCCATTTTCTTCTCACACAACTCGTCACTCCTCATCCACTTTTTCCTCTCAAGCAAGCTTGGGTTTCACATTCCAAGTCAACAAGACATCCCTCAAGAAGCATTCAAGGGTTGAACCATTGCTACAACTCAAGATCAATCATCAAACAAGGTAAAAAATCCACTACTCTCCATTATTTCATGCTTTACTTCATCGTTTCTTCATTTGATTTGATTACCTAAAAGGGGCTTGACCAAGGCAAGCCCCCATGCCCTAACATCCAACATTTATTTATCTCTTTATGTGATTTGCAGGTCTTGTAAGCAGATTTGGCAAGGAATCAATGTGGAAGATCATTCAAAAAAATTTCCAAGCTCTCTAAGGTTGAAGAAACCCTAGTTAAAGCTTGGAAGAACTCCACATACCAGATTCTGCATTTTCAGGACTAGAAAAGACAAACCAAGACCTCTAGATTCCACCTGGAGACTTCCCGAAAGGTTGAAATGGACGAGGTCACCATTAGGGGCAACCTAGTCCCACCATACATGAATTTTAGTTTTTTTGGTAGATCTGAGTACCCTTTTGGTAGAAACAGGTCTTGGTAGATTTTCTCGACAAAAGGACTAGGTCGCCAAAAATGGTGTAATTATCCTTCTTAGCTTCTGTAATATTTTTTTGAGGATTCCAGAACCTCATCTCATCCCTCTTCATCCTCTAGGTATACATCTTTCTTTATGTTCATTTTTGTAGTTGTTTGTTTTCATTTCCTAGGTCATTTGCATAACATAGTGTGTTTTCCAGCATTGTTGTATTTCATAAGTTTTATATTATTAGTTATCTTTCAAGTTTTATTTCTAGCACTTAGATTATTTCATTTAGAAATCATAATCACACATCTCACAAAACGTAATATCCCTTTGATTGAACCCTAAGATGAAAGAAGTGTGAAAGAGAGCCATTCATCCAAAAGTTAGCTTTTAGGGTGAAAAACCCTAGAAGTTCATTGGGGAATCCTCTTCCCCTTCTTCCTTTTTGGTGGTTCAAATCCTTGAAACTGTCCAAAATATTGTTTACAATCCTCATTTCAATTAAAGTGGACATCCATTTTGAGGAGATTTGTAAATGGTAACATTCGATCAGCTAAAGATGCAACAAAATGATGAATGGCCTAAATTCTTCCTTGTACTGTATGCAATTGAGAGATGTTTCTAAGAGGTGGCATGTTAAAAATAGCATCAATTTTATTTGTGTCCACCTTGATGCCTCTATGAGATACGATAAACCCTAGAAGTTTTCCACTATCTACACCAAAGACACACTTTTTTGGATTCAATCTCATGTTGTGATTTTGCATTTGATGAAAGATTTTTTGAGGGACATTCACATTATCTTGTCTTGTTAAATATTTGGTTAGAATATCATCAACATATTCTTCCAAAATCTTGTGTATGTAATCATGTAATATCAATGCCATTGCTCTTTGATATGTTGCACTTGAATTCTTCAATCCAAAAGGCATCATGACCTAGCAAAATGTTCCCTAGATTGTTGTAAATGTTGTTTTGTACCAGTTGAGGGTTGATAAATATTTGATTATATCCCTAAAATCCATCCATGAATGACAACAAAGCATGTCCTACAGTCAAGTCTACTATCATGTAAATATTAAGAAGGGGAAATTCATCTTTTAAATATTCCTTATTTAAATCACAAAAATCTATATGATTTTCCATTTTGGAAACTATGAAAATGTTTGAGATCCAAGGAGAATAATGTGTAGGTTTCATGAAGCCAACCTCCAAAAGTTTTTCAATTTCTCCCTTGACTAGCAAGCCTATCTTTGGATTCATTTGTGAATATTTTTTTTGAAAAGTTTGACATTTTCAGAAAGGACTGTGTTATGTCACTTTCTTAGGATCAATGCCAGACATATCCGAATAAGTCCAAGCGAATAGTTCAGGAAATTCATGAAGAACAGTTTTAGTCTCCTCTTGTTCTTCATCATCAAAAAAATTTCCTATCTTAATTATTTTCTCGATATCATTGATGTCCATTGTTATATCCATTGTATTTCCCAAAGGAAGCACACTTGGTTTTGGAAAATTAGGGTTGTATTCGTCATTACACATGTCACTTTCATCACTTTTATTTTCTACTTCATTTTATCTGGTGCTAATCATAAAGCAGGTAACCTTTTTCTTTTGAGGAGTAGGTAGTTTATTATAAACTCCCAACATTTGTTTCATGGCTTCATCATCTTCAAAGTATTCCCATGATGGTTCATAATCCATATCAAGAAATTCAGGATGTTTCAAGGTGAGATTGATTTTTGGTTTGCACATGATAGTGTTGATATTTAACGATGGTATTTTACTTGCTTGTGATATCTTATAAGGAGATTATCCCAAACCATTTTTGGTTTCTTCTATGTTAGGTTCCATGGGAACACAAATGCCTTGTTCTTTCTTACAACATCCTTTTCTACTATAACCCAGCTGCTCCATAAGCTCATAACCTCTCCCATAAAGTCTTTCCATTTCTTTTGAGTTTGGTGGTTGTTGATAATCTATCTCATCATTTTTTTTTTGTATAACTTGTAGCTTCTTCAAGCATAGATGAGGTAGATGGTTGTGAAGTTTCTTCCGATTCCTTTGTCGAAATAACCATTGGTTGCTTTTTCTGGTCAACCTCCTTTCTTTTGATTATGTATTCTCTTATAAACAAAGGTGTGAATTCCAAGGATCCCCAATCATCATCTAATAGTTTTGAAAATGTTTATGTTTCTTGTTCTTCCTCTTTCATAGGTTCTATTTTTGATGTCATAATTAATGTGGTTAGAGGACTTGTGATTCCTTTTTCAACTTGTAAATAATTTTTTGGCTCATGATCTATTTCAACTTGGTATACCTTGTTATTATAGACATACTTCATGATACAATGAAGAATCGAAGGAACCACATGCATTTGATGAATCCAAGGTATTCCTAAAAGGAGATTGTGTGAAATGACATGAGGCATAACATGAATAGGAGCTTGTAAGGTGGATTTTTTTTACTATAATATCTAAAGTAATTACACTAAGCGGTTGCTTTCCTACATTATCAAATCCTTGAATCGGTAAGGATTCAGGTTCAATTTTTGATTTATTGACACACAACCAATCTAAGAGGTTCACACTACACACATGAAGGGAAAATCCATTATCAAAAATGCTCCTTTTTATTCCTATTCTATTGAATTTGGCTATTATCATGAAGGCATCATGCTTCTTTCACATTTCCATAGGAGGGAGGTCATGTTGGTGAAAGCTAATGTCTACGTTAATTGTATTTGTGAACCAGATTTGGATCTCATGCCAACATGATCAACACATAGGAAAGTAGTCAAGTTAGCAAAGACAAATCAAGCTCCCTATGAAATTCTTGATCACATTGAGATAAGAAAACATGATAATGAAAGCACACAAAGAAAGTATACAAACATGGAAACTTATCTAAAATGGACCAAACCTCAATCCCATAGGAGGATTGGTACTCTTTTTATGTGAAAGAAGAGCCCTTTCCCAACCCCTTTTTGATAATCTTCAGGTATTGTGATGAATATGTTGCAAGATGAATGTGTGTATAGAAAAGATGCTAAAATTGTGGATGAAAATGAAGTAGAAGAGATTTCTATTTATAGAAAGATAAGATGGAGGAATGATCAAAATGAAGCAATGTGGGACCATTCAACATCCAATGTCTAATTGCCACTTGTCAAGATGTGAATGGAGGAAGCTTGAGCATGTTTTGATGAATGGGCCAATAAATGATATTCAATGGATTTTGAAAATCATGAAATGACTTGTTGGAGAGGGTAAGAAAATGACTTAAATGCCACTTGGCTCAATGTACAAGGACATGTAAGAGGAGATAAATTATTTGTTAGAATGAAAAATCCACTTGGAGGGATTTTCAAACTTGGAGGAATATTCCCCTAAAGATGCCATGTTGAAAGAAAATATAGATTTAATAAATAAATTAAATGTATTTTCATGTGCAAGTGGCAAAATCTAGAGAAATTAGGTGATTAGGATTAAATTAATCAGGATTTGATCAATTTAATAGGAGATTAGATGATGCGATAGTTTGATTTATATTTTTGGGTTGATTTAAATCAAAGTTGAGAGGAATATGAATTAGACTTTAATTAAATAAAGATTTTGATTTATTCAACTAAAAGGGGATGATGTTAGATTAAATTAAATAAGGTTTAATTTATTCAATTTAATAGGATGAATTTAGAGATTTAATTAAATAAAATGATATATTTAATTAAATAGAGACATAGGGTTAATTAAATCAGATTGATTAATTTAATTAGCAAGAGAGAATGACTTAATCAGATAAATAATGATTTATTCAATTAAGGGATGAAAGGTGATGACAAGCTAAGAAGATGATTTAGGATGAAACGACGTTAGTAATCAGGATCAAGTGTGTTGATATATTTTTCATGTCTACAATCTTTATTCTTTTCTTTGTTTTTTAATTTCATTGTTCTTTATTCCCTCTTCTCTCTTGTCTTGCTTTTCTTTATTTTTACTCATTTTCATTTTCAATTTCCTCTTTGTTCCTATCACCTTCTCCTTTTCTCTTTTAGACTTTATTTCTTTATCCATGCTTTAATTTAATTTAATTTATTATTTATTTATTTATTTGTTACATATATATATTTCCCTTTTCTTTCAAGTTTGCATTTTTTCTTTGTTATTATTTTATTTTAACTTTGGCTTTTCATGGTTTTATTTTTTATTTTATTGCATTTATCAAATTTTCCTTTCTTTCTTGATTTTGGTTGGTTTCTTTCTCTTTGTCATCCTTATCCTTAGCTATGCTTTGGTTCTCCTGTACCCCTACCCCCCTCATATTTTCCTTCCATTTATGCAATGCCTAGTCTACAAGCTATTCATTTTTTCCTTTTGATCTCTACTTCATCTTGATCATGGATCACAGAGTGTGATCCAAAATATTGATGCAAAATAAACTCACAATCAAGTCCCAAAAAGTTGCAATCCTGTCACTAACAACTATGTTGAAGAAGAATGTGAGTATCAGATGGTCAAAGGAAGGAAAATAAAGTTGTGAGGCCATCAAAGAAGCCATAATAACATCACCTACATTGGTAAATCCTAACTTTTTCATGGATTTTATTCCCTATTGTTATAAGAGTATGGATACCATCTCTGTTATGCTAGTGCAAAAAATGAGGAAAATCTAGAGCAACCAATAACATTTTTCAGTCAAGTCTTGGAAGGTTATGAGAAAAGGTATACTTTTGTGGAAAAATATGTCCTTTTTTTTATTAGAATTTTAAAGAAATTTAGGCATTTGATTTTAAACAACAAATTTTAACTAACGGTTGCTCATCCTAGTGTTAAAGAGTTTCTTTTGAGTAAGTTTTTGAATGAGAAAAGAGAAGGTTGGATTGCAAAGGTAATGGAGTATGAATGGAAATCAAGGTCACAAAGCTTGTGAGAGGTAGGGGTCTATGCGAGCAATTGGCTGTTGACATGAGAAAGAATGAGAAATAGGCTATAGAGGTTGTCCTATCTATCCAAGGGCAATCCCAAATAGCTACACATACTTCTCCAAATATTTGGGTACATGATATGGTTCATTTCCTCCCCACAAGAGAATTCCCACAAGGAATGGATAGAGCTAAGAGAAGGGAATTTAGGTTGCAATACATCCCATATATTCTCCTAAATGACATACTTTTCAAGAAGGGTGTCAATTATGTGTTGCTCATATGGATTGATATTGATGAAATTGACAAGGTGCTTGAGGAGTTCCATGATGGAGTGGTTGGTGGAAATTTTGCACCCAGAACTATAGCTCTAAACATAATGGAGGAAGGTTATTATTGGCTTAGTTTATTCAAAGATTGCAATGATTGGGTAAGAAAGTGTAAGAAATCTTCCTTTTTTCTTACAAAAAAGATGGTTGGTTGCTCTTCCTTTGCAACCTATCTAGGTTGAGAAACCCTTCATGAAATGGGTATTGATTTTATTGGGGTCATTAATGCACCTTATAGTGTAGGTTATAAATGGTTCCTCACTACCATAGATTAATTCACCAGATGGACTAAAGCTATAAAATTGATGGAGGATAATGTAAGTGTTGTCTTGAGCATTTATGAAGATCTAGTGACAAGGTTTAGGGTGTGTGATTCTATTGGTTTTTATAATACTTTAGCTATTTTGGGTACAAAACTAAGTGAATGGGCTATTAAGAATGGAATCTACTTGAGTACTTCATCCTGGACTACTAACCTTAGGGTAATGGTTTGGTTGAGTCAACAAACAAGAACTTGATAAGGATTATCAAGAGAACCATGGAAGATAATCAAAGGACTTGGATACCGAGCTAAAGTCTACCCTGTGGGTGGATAAAATCACCTCTAAGAGATCTATTGGAAATTTCCCATACATGCTGGTGTATTGTAAAGAAGAAAGGTTTCCCTTATTATTTGAACTACTAGCCCTTGAGTTTTCTAATCATTTTCAAATGCTAGAAGGTGAGGACCCAACGCCAATCAGGTATGCCCAGCTAATGGAGTTGGAAGAAATTAGAGATAAAGAAATGAAGACAATGGAGGAGCATCAAAATTAGGTCAAGAGGTCTTTTGACAAAAGGGAAACTCCTAAGGTCTTCAAGGAAGGAGATATGGTTCTCAAATGGGATGAACTTAAGAGTAGAGCTAGAAGGTACACAAATTTTGATGTCATGTGGAGCAAACCATGTATAATTTCTCAATGAAAATAGTGTAACTCCTTTCAACTATCAAAGATGGATGGAGAAGAAGTACTTTAATACAAGTTAATGGGATTCACCTCAAACATTTTTTTCAGGTATTATCAATATTTTGTACATATTATATTAGGTTTCTATTTTCCAAGAAGTGCTTTGCATACCTTGCATTCTCCTTAAGGGAATGTATGTCTTTAGTTTCATGTTTTTCTCCGAGTGCAAGCTTGCACATGTATGTCTTTAGTTTCATGCTTTTCTCCAAGTGTAGGCTTGCACATGTTTTTTTTTTCCCTTGGTTGAACCTAGTTGTTACAATTTATTCATGTGACTTTGTTCCTAATGGATTGATAAGGCCCCTAGATTCTATGATTAGCAAGCAATCATCCTGGAAAGTCATAAAGAATGTTTCCATTTCATGCCATCCTATATAAGCAAGGTCTAATATGATATCCAAGTAACCACAACCATCAGTCATAATAAGCAAATTTGAAGAAGAACCAGTTCAGTGCACAAGGTTTACATTTGACAACAATGTCAAAGAGGTCAACATCTTTATCAAGCCTGTGAGCTTAATTTTTTTGAGATACATCACAACATTGTACTATGACACCATATATGCGTGTGTGTGTGTGATACATGATTTTGGAAGTGACTATATGATGCTTATCATTTTATGTTTATGTGATGTTTCTAATATGATATGGATCATGGATTATGTGGTTTATGATATGGATGGATGCACACAATTATTCAATGTGCTTATGCATGCTATGATTTATGGATGGATACATATATGATTATGAAATGCTTCTTATGTGATGCTTATATGGATGATGGTTCTCTATGATGCAATGCAATGGATATTTTTGCAATATGAATGACTTTATATGTATATGATAATGATATTTACAATGTCCTAACATGATTGTGGATGCAAGGTGATACTAGTAATGAATTTATTTTTGTGTGTCATAGTACGCCATCAGGATGCCCACTAGGATAAAGGGAATGTTAGTGTGAAAAGAAGGAACAAGTGAAAAAAAAAATGGGATAATGAAATGGATGAATTAGCACTTTATATATTGAGATAATGATAATAAATGATCAAGCTTTTATTTGATTAGATAAATATCATCACAAAATATTTTATGGAAATTGATGATGAGCACCAAGGTGTGTTATGTTATCCCTTGTAAAAAGAAACACATGATAAATAAGGAATGCCATGACATAAACTAGGAACCATAGAGCCTTGTCAGAATTGGTGCGGAAGTAACCAAAAGGTACATTGATCTTGATGCAAGAAAGCATTATATCTAAGCTTTAGCTTGCATAGGATGGTTTGATTATGCCAAATGGACATTTAGATAGATACAAAGAACCAAGTTGCCCTAGTGATATCGCTAAGACAAACCACAAACATAAATCAAAGAGAAAATAGGTCATGACCATCCTTGCTCCTCTAAATCATTCTTGGGACATCCTAAAGGGGCATAGTAACATGACTGAAGATAAACCGATAAAAGATAAAACAAACTAGACCAACAATGATATGCAAGTATGTACAAGATGACCTAAGAATGTACATTAAACTAAATCAAAAGGTTGGAGATGCAAGGGGTGCACCTAGGAATGAGTTGAAGACTAGATTAGAGGCTAGAAATGCTACTGAGTCTAGAATTTAGGCATGTTGGGATACTTATTCCATTCTGAGCAACCTAGTCCCAAATCTAGAAAACTTCACAGGAGCCCGTTTTGGCCAAAAGGGTATCCAGAAACACAAAAATCTCTATAAAATAGGCTTAGTGGGACTAGGTAGCCATTGTTGCTGACTTAGTCCTCTTCTAAATTTTTGAACATCTGAAAGTGGAATCTAAAGCTCCCAATATGCACTTTCTACTCCTCTAGGTATTCGGTTCTAAAGCTACAGAATCTAGTCTATAGGTGTTCTCCAAGCTCCAACTAGGGTTTATCCAACCTTGAAGAGCCTTGACAAGTTGATGAAGATTCTTCCACGTTGGTTCTTTTCCAAATCTGCATACAAGACCTACAAATCACACTAAGAGGGAAAACTAGTTGATTGTTAGGGCATGGGGGTTTGCCTTGCTCAAACCTCTTTTGTGTAATCAAACCAAAATGATGAAATAAAGTAATGAAGTATGAAATAATAGAGTTTACCTTTCCTTGATGATAGATCTTGAGTTGCAAAAATGGAGGATTCAAACCTCAGATGCTTCTTGAGAGAGATGTCTTGGTGACTTATAATACTCAAACCCTAGCTTGCTTGAGAAGAAGGAGAGAGGAGGAGGTGAGGAAAGAATGTGTAATTTAGAATAATAAGGAATTAGGGTTAGATGAGGGGAAAACCCCTTATTTATACAATTTATTCCTTAATTTCTCAAAAATAACACCATATAGGCCAACCTTAACGTTTAGGAGACAAAATCCCAAAAGAAATTTAAGTTTATTTTAATTTTTAAGCCACATGGGACTAGGTCACCCAAGGTGGCGACGTAGTCCACCTGAGAAAATTTGATTGATTGTCAGGAATTAAATTATGATTATTGTTAATTATCAGGATTGTCTCATGAAACATACTAAGGTAAGGCATGTATGTGCATTAATGTGTCATTATAGCATAAGAAAGGGTTGATTTAGTAATGAAAAGCCTAGGAAAGTGAGAAATTTTTTTACAACACCTTACAAAACGTTGGCACAAGGCTTGGAAAGGGGTAAAAAGAGGTTGAAAAGGGTCCAAAATCCATAGGCAAATGTCCAAATGAGTGAAAATTCTCAAAGTCTACACTTTTTGTAACACACTAACATTTGACCGGCCTTGTCTATGTAAAGATGAGTCATTTGGAGTTTTTCTCAAGTTAGAAAACCTGTGTCAGTCTCCAACAAAGTTTTTTGAACTCTACTTTCCTCCGCTGGATGATGATAAATGTGATAAAGAAAACTAGGTTTTTTGGTGTTTCACATTGGTTTCAAAATGCGAATCGACTATCTGCAAGGTTATTAAAACTTTCCTTTTGCTGATCAACCCATTCACTAGCTAGGTGTGGCCACATATTTGAACAACTTAATGTGCACATATGAAAACCTTCACTTAAGTTTCCTTGTTCCACTTGCACTACATGGCTATTTACCCCTTTTCTTGTATGCTTCCCTCATCATCCCCAATCTTCCATATTTTTTTCCTTCTTCTCCTTTTCCTTCCAAGGGTTTTGGGTGTTGGAATTTGGATTTACCCTTTAGGCCTTACCACTCTTTCATTGTAAGCCATAAGACTCCCTCCTGATTCTCAATCCTTGAAACCTCCTCATGGCCTTCTGTCATTGAGCCTTCACCTTCCCTTTTCCTTCCATCCATCCTTGACCATGCCTTTGAAGTTTCAAAAAATTGTTGATCTTTCGGACGTTAGAGTTTGATCATTCACTTTACCTCTCACTTGGTAAGAGGTAACCTCTCTCCTTGATCCTCAATCATCCATCTCATGTTTTAGTTGTCAAGGATCAAACTTCTCGCTTCCACATTCCATTCATCCTCTTGCATCCCTCTTTTCTCCTTAACTCCTTCCTTTGAAATCTAGCTAAGTATCAAGATCTTCAGGTTTCATAGATCAGTATTTCACCTTACCTCTTACCATTCTTTGGTATGAGGTTTACCAACATGCCAACCCCCAATATTCAACGCCTGGCATAACTAGCAAATTTCAGACTTCATGGTCTCATTCTTCCTTCTTACAGTCTTTGGCAAGTCATACTCCTCACACCTGAGGTCTAACGTTTGATGCAATACAAAAAGTGGTATGGATTAGGCCCAATACCCCATCTCCGGCATGAACACATCTTTAAGGGTCCAAGCCATTTAATTCCAAATTTAGCAAGGGTTTCCTTTCGATCTTAATGCCCCGACCTTCCCTGTTTCAATGTGGTTTTCATAGTGTTTTCATTAATTCCTAAGTGACCTTCTCACCTGCTTGTTCAATTTTTGAGGATTGAGTATAGCTTTTATTGCACTTATTGTTGGTTGTGATTCATTTCATGGGGCCCATTCGTAATTTTTGTAGGGATGTTAGACATATGGTGTGTAGGTCTTTGTAAATATGGGCTCATACTTCAACATGGTTTTCATGATCTAGGTGCCTCAACTCTAATCTAGATGATTTTTTGCTACTTCCTAACCATAGTGGGGGGTTAGGGTTTGGGTTGGAGTCGACTAAGTTATGCCTAAACTATAAAGGAAACACTTGTACATTTTCAAAGGGTTCTTCCTTTGGGTTCTCTCATAGATTTTCTCTGACAAGTTTATGCTACTCTAGCATCTTGTGATTGTAAAATTGGCTTCTATGCCTTTGTGTTAATAAAAATCATTCATTTAACCTCTTCCCTATGCTTGTATCCTATGTATTATTTGATATCTCTATGCATACATTATTTTTTTCATTCTACAGGGTATATTATTTTGTTAGATGGTTGTCAAAAATGTCGATTGTGGGTAACCCCTACCCCTTTCGATCTTTTAGACTCCTACCTTCATCTCCCCTTTGTAAATCTAATAAAATTCAGAACTATGTGATCTCCTCAAATTATTTATTTTATAACATGTGCATCAAAAGTAGGAAGAAACAATCTTAAACTTGGTGCATCACTCTTTCCTTCATTTTATGCTTTTCCCCTTCTCTCATTTCCCTCTTGCAGTTCATAGTTTAGAGTTTTTCTAGTGCTGAGTTGGACCATCCTTTGCTGCAACTGATTTTGAAAGGAAGTCATCCTTCTTTGGAGATTCAACCTCACTACACAAGGTCCCACATGTTGAATTCATTTCCATTTTTTAATTGGAACATTGAAATCCTCATTCAATAGGGTGCAATTCTAAGTGACAACATTTCTACCTTGACAAAATGGGAGCATGATATAACACATTCATATTTTCTCTTACTTTGGGAATCCCCAAGCCTTTGGCTTGGATTTTTTTTGGATTTCCTCTCCAATGCCTGAAAATATGTTTTTGCATATTCTACAAAATTTCACATAATTTTGTTCATGCTAACCATTAGGTTTGCACATGTTTCAAGGACAAGTAAAAAACACCTAGGTAATGTCAAGCTCTCCCTCAGCTATTTAGCGATGTAATTTTTTTCACATATGATTATGTTAAGGCTTTCATCTTTAATTTCTTTTGTTGGTGTATCCATTTTTTGTTAAAAACCAATGTTTGGTATTTTCTACTTTATTTTTTAACTGTTCATTAAAATTTTAAATAAATAATTTTTTTATAAACTCAATCTATTCTACACATATTAAAAAAAATTATTAGTTTTCAAAAATTATAGGGGTAGCACAACCAAATTTTTGTTTTTAGGATGTTTCTACTTTGAAAAATAGTAAAAAAATCATCTATTCATTAAAAATTATCAGAAAATTTGAGCATAAACTATATGTTGTTAGCTAATTTCTCACTAAAATACTAACAAAAATTAACCTTTTGAGGGAGCCACTATAGATGCTATGTTATATTTTTTTGAAAAAATAGGACTAATTTGTGTGGCTCCATTTTTTGAGCCCCTTAATCTCTACCATTTGCAAATAAAATTAGTAGTTTAGAAAGTAGATTCAAAACACTACGACCCTTTTTTTTGTTGCATCTTAAATTTTTTAGTGTAACTATCCTCAATTTCTCATTCAAGGTTAGTATTTCCTAATTTAACAAAAAGAAAAAGACAAGTTGTCACTTAAGACCCCTTTTTGGCCCATAATCTTTGTGCACTTATCCATGGATGAGATGAAAAGTTAGTTTGAATTTTGGAAGTGTCAAGATTAAATGAATCTATAATAGGTCTTAGTTAGTCATGTGAGAGGGACACTTTTCACATGGTGACAAGTTTAGATTGTGATCCATGTGAATGGATCTAATGATTAGGATTACATGGACAAGGATTAAGGGATACATCAAAATTAAATATTGGAGAAAAACGTAATGGGAATTAATCAACCTTAATTAATTAATTAATTAATTAATTAGGAATTATGAATTAATTAATAAATTAGGAATTATGAATTAATTAATAAATTTAGTTAGATATTTTTGGGATAAGAATAATAGTTAAATTAATTAAATAAATAATAAATATTTATTTAATTTATTGACTAAGGGATAAAGGTGATAGGTAAATTAATTAAATAAATAATAAATATTTATTTAATTAATGGCTTGGGATATTATAGAATTAGGTTTGGTTATGGTATAGTCACATTTCTAGTGTTTACACAAGGTAAATTATCTAACTAATTCCTAGTTAGGACCTTTCCAAACATATTCACAAGTTAAGTTTACTTAGTGAGCTGAAAAACTTTCTACAAGTCTTAGTTGTCATGCTATTTTATTTTAACCAATTTTTTTTGTAAAATTATATAGGACTAAGACAATTTCCATCATCTTAGTTAGTCCTATCTTTCAACCTTTCCTATATAAGCAAGGTCTAATATCTACATTCTATTGCATTGCATTGCATTGTCTTGTATTGAATATGCACACCATTGATCACATTGGATATAATATATTCGCATCCATTATTGAAAATTTATGAACTTTCTTTTCTCTCTTGTAGAAGGAGATTTGGGTTTTCGCAAATGATCTTGAGGGACTTAAGTCCTTGACTGACTCTACCATTTTTGCATGTGTTAAAAACAAAATGGAAAATTAAGTTATATAGAATATGAGTGGATAATTAAATTTAATTATTATTTGTTGAGAAGAAGTCAAAATATATCTACATTTATTTTGGAATAAGTTGATGAGCATTAGCCTACTTGACTAAATAATACTAATTATTTAATTAATTAGTAGTCACAAATGAAAAAGGGAAATAGCATGAAATGAGAAAAAAATCAAAATGGTATTAGGATGTGATTTTAGGAGGTGGTGAGAATTAGGAGGTGGTGAGAATTATATCTTTACAAAACTAATTGCACAAAAAACTAAAAAACACAACCATAAGTAGACATGAAAAAAATTCTCGCACAAAGAGCCCAACAATATAGACTTAAAAATAAAATTAAACACAAATAAATCTTTATACAATTATAAAATTTAAAGAAATAACATCTTCTATCTACAATTCCATCATGCCATTTGAGCCTTCCACATTTTGCATTTCGATCTATGAAGGTAGTACAAACTATAACACATACTATATGAAAGAGAACCTAAAAAATAATAATAATTTTATGAGTTAGTTGCGAAACAAATTGTGTATAACATGCATACTAATAAACATTAGAAAGTGATTTATTCTTTTATTATATTGTATATTATTTCATTTGCATTTTTTCCTTTAAGTAAAAAAATTAAGAAAAATAATTTAAACAAAAACATTAATTTTACAAAACATTTAATTGAAAAAAGATTTCAATTTTTTATTACATAACATTTAATTGAGTCTATATTTTAAAAAAATTACTAACAAGATGATTACAAACCAATCAACATATCTCAAACAAAATAGTTTTAAAAAACAATCATTCTTTGAGCCAACCTTTAAAAAAAATAACTTTTCCATTTAAAAAATATTCCAAACAAATTAATACAAAACATAAGACCTATATATGCCTTTTTATAGAGGAACTAGTAATATTACATGAGGATTACCTTTGTAATACATAACTCTGTCCTTTTTAAATTTGTAACTAAAATCCAAGACATTTAGAAGATCAAAGTCACGACCACATCTAATAGTAAAATTACATTGCTGATCGATAAATTTATTTGTTTTATTGGAAGAAAAATTTTATTAATAAAAACAAAAGAAATTATTCTATTTTAAATGCTACACGATTCGTAGGACCCTTGAGGGTCCCCAAATCTGATTTGATGATTCGTAGTTTACTGTTGGAAAGCAGCTTCCACAGTCCCATCTGATATCAATAATACTCTTTCAAATTCTAGAGGGTTGTTGTTCACAGGTAAATCATAATATATTATTATTATTTTTATATTGAATATGTCACAGTTGTTTATGATATTATATTTATACATCAGAAAAATAATTTGAAAGAGAATAAAGACAGTTTAAAAAAAAATAATAATAATAAGATTATATTGTAATAGGTTTCTACTAAATTAAGTTATAATTGTTTACAGTACATCAGAAAAAGATGTTTAAAAATAATATATATAAAGACAATTAATAAAACAATAATACAATCATTGTCATTATAATGTTGTATGAAAAAATAAAATGTATAAATATAAATGAAAAAAATATTATTTAATTAAATTAAATTGAAATTATTTATGACCCATACTTCTATATCAATAAAATAGACAAAGAAAATTAAGAACATAAAAATTAGAAGAAATACTAATAATACAACTAGTATAATCATATTATTTTAAACGACATCAAATTGTCAAAAAAAACAAACAAACAAATATTGGATTATTGATATCTTTTGACTACAAATATGTGTGAAATGAGTGTGATGTTGAGAGATTATAAATGCCAAAAAAATATGTAAAAACATTCCACATACCATACGCAATCTAAATGAAATTCACTCTTAAATCACATGTTGTATATCCAACATTCTAAGTACACATTTGACTGTATTTATCAATGAATTAAAATTTCAGATTTAACATGATTTGAAATTTCAATTAATTAACAAATATGATCAAATATACATTGAAAATGCTTTATCTATTTCAATTATAAATGATTTTTTTTACAGAGCAAACTATAAAATTACTGTGTTAAGAGAATAAAACCAAAAATGCCTGGGATTTCTATAAAGAGAAGGCAAGAGAGTTTTGGGGCATGGCAGAAGGGAAAATGGCACCTTCGGCTTGCGCAGCATGTCGATACCAACGCAAAAAATGCTCAGCTCAATGTCTGTTCGCTCCTCATTTTCCTCCGGAGGACGTACAAAGGTTTGCAATCGTGCAGAAAGTGTACGGATTCAACAATGTTGTTAAAATCCTTCAAGTAACGTAACCATACCAATTTCTATGTTTGCCTTATTCAGCATTAAAGTTGATTCACATCTGAGATTTAGGACCATGATAAGAATAAATAATAAATTGTAATGGTGTATTAAAGGTTTTGTATGTTTTTAACTTCAATCAGTACTTGCCGTTGTTTTAGTCAGATTCTTTCTATGCAGGCTAAATTAATGGACTCAAAACTAGGGTTTCTATTTCTTAAGTATATGCTGGGTTTGTTTGAGTAAGCTAGACAGAAACTTCCTTCTCATTAATCTGTATTTGGTTAGGTGCTTTAGTAGTGGAAAAACAGTTAATGAAATTCATGGTTTTGATGTGGTATTGTAATAGGATGTTAAAGCTGAGGAAAGAGCAGAGGCAGTTAACAGTTTGGTGTATGAAGCAACAGCCAGAGTGGAGGACCCTGTTTATGGTTGTACTAGAGAAATCCATCAACTGCAGAAGCGGATTGCTGACCTGGAATCCCAGTTGGCAGGCACGCAAGTAGAACTCTTGGATATGCGTTTTGCACATGAGAAGCTTGTTTCCCTTTCCACTATGTATGAGGAGGTGGATTCAATGATGTTATGTGAACCTCTATGGGAAGTATAAGTTTAAGACAAGAGTATATTATAATCCATATTATAGATGTCACAGCATTCCTCACTGTCTCAAAAATGCTTTAATACTATTCTACAGTTTAGCAATTTTCTGAAAATTGCTTCATATGAACATTTGTATTAAATATATATTTTTAGAAATATATATATATATATATATATTTTAATAAATTTGATCTGTTTTTATTTTTATATATGTTTCTGAATTTGTTTTATCCTTCTCCGAAGGGAAGTCATCTTTCTGATTTTATCATATTAGAACATTTTATATTTCAACTGTAAGCAAATTTAACAGTAGATATAGAAATAAATTTCATTTTGTTGATTTTTCTTATAATTTATTGTATACATAGAAAAAATCAGATTTCTTTCCAAAAAAAAAATAGAAAATCAGAACAGCTATTTAAAGTTGTAGGAAGTTGGACACGAAGTCTAGTCTTCCCCAACCCGTGGTACTGGAGGCCCTGTGACGCCAGCACCGCCGGTCACGTTACCCGATTCTACGGTCTAAAAATAACAAAGAACCGCTATTAAAAAAACAAACTACTACATAAAAAGAAGCGAAAAAAATAGAGCACCCACCAATACAATACAAACAACTGGGCTTAACAGGAAACAGAGCTTACAGAAGAGGCATCAAAAACCCTAACAAAAGGGGCAGAAAGCCCACAACCAACACAAACCTGAAAAAGAATTTTCAATTAATATTTGCGGAAAAAACAGGGGAAGGGCCTACAAGAACAGCAACGGACAGATCAAACCCAGCGCAGGATGGTAAACCAACACAGCCAAACCCAGCCTCTTTAACTCACAATACCAGGGAACACAGAAGCCCCCCACAAGAAACAAGAGCAGGAACATGGAAATCAGGACCGTAAGACATGAGGAGTGGCATAATACTTCAGAAATATGTATTGACCACTCAAATCTTTCACTTCAAGACCGCTTTTAACAAATCCTGCTTAGATAGAGCCCCACAGCTCTCACACGTCGAATACAAAACACCGAAATAAAAGGAAAAAGATGCTGGTGACATTGAATACAGAAAGATAGCCGATGTTCAACAAAAATTAACACAGCCCTCAATAATTTTATAAATAAATAATTGAAACCTTGTATATTGTATGAAACATAAATTTCTTTTATAATATATAATTAATCTATTTTTAATCTTGTTGTTATATATTTTTATTATGATGTTATTAGTGTAAATTTATTTATATATATATATTTTTTAATGTTGTTATTTAACTTTAATGACTATCACATTTCTTGTTAATTGGATTAATGAGAATTGCCCATTTTATGTATTGTACTTTGAATGTATTGTTCACCAATTCTCTATTATGTTACAAATTCAAGTCCAAGTTGATAAAGTAGTTTTGAAATTTCCCTATTATAGACTCATATTGTGCATTGGACTAGTGATCTATGTATTATTCCTCATGTCTCACCTTCCCTTGTTAGTAGAGTTGCCTCATCTCTATGTGGGTGTTGATATGCTCATAACCACAATGCGTATTTTAGATATGATTCTAATGGTTCTCACAAATCCCCTCACAATAGATGTTATGGCTAGTCTAATATTTTTCTCATTTCGACACTAGGTAGAGAATCTTTCTCAAATTCCTACCAAGTTGTATAGATGCAAGATTGATGAAAACAAAAGTCCTTTAAAATCAAGCATGAAATATTTTACTATGGTTTTTCTTGCTTCAATTTTCAATTGTATTAATAAGCAAAAAGGGAGCTATTAAAAAATATTTTAGGACTTCATATTCTTAAGTATGAATTCTTATCTCTTGTTTTAATGTAAATTAAATTTCAATTCATTTCAAAATAAACAATGAAGACAAATTTAAAACAATAGACGCATTGGATTCTTGTCAATGAGATGTATAGTATATTAGTTTAAAGCAATATTTGTTAGAGTAATGAGTTTTTTTTGGGGAAAATCATTACATGTTTGAAATGCTCATGTGTATGAAAAATTAAGCATGTTGGAGTTAAAGTTTGAATGTTATTTTAAAAATTAGTTTAAAGTAAATGTATATAATTGCAAAAAAAATAATTCCATAATATTTTATGTTAGACTAAGTTCAGCTGTAAAAGTTTGAGGCTACTATCATGACTACTCACTAAGTTTAATTTTCCATTCTATTTGACATTTTTATGAATTTTATTAGTTTGTAAATTTTGACTATTATAAAGTGTGGTATTTAATGTGTTATATTCAAAATAAATAGACCACACAAATACATTACATATAGAAAACTCTATGTATGCTTTTAATAAGATAAACAACATTTACAGGGCATTTTTCCCTTAACATAGCGAACCCATAGGGCGAAAAGTAAGCATAGTTCAAACCAAAAATGAACTAGGAAAGAGAACAGACCAAACACGGAAATAGTCGACAAATAGTTGTTGAACTACAAACTAGGACTGGACAATGCTAGAAATAGAGGAGATAAAAATGAATCCCTCAACCCACGGCCAAGTAGTAGCAACAGAGCGAGGGAGTCCCTTCTTCTTATGCATCACAATAGAATAGGAAAGCTTAGAATCATCCACTGAGTGAGGAGAGAGAAGTGGATCTGCAATAGACACCAAGGGCGTGCCATCATGCAATGGAGGGGACAACATGATAGAGGAGACCAAATTGATCGAAGGACTAGCAGTAGTATCCACCAAGGTTTGAGTAGGCTCAGACAATATAGTATCAACAGATCAAGTCAATAAAGACTCCATAGAAGGAATAGCCAGAAGAGGAGTCGGGCAAGACATAGGCTCATAGGAAGACCCAAGAGGGTCAACCACCACAGAAAAAACTTACAAAAGAGGAGAACCCATAGTGAGATGATCTGAAAGAGAATCCTGCCACTAACTAGCAATGCCCTTGTGGTGGGCAAGTGGGCAACTAGAGGCCAAGTGACCCATAGAGAAGCATCTCCTACACCAGATGGGGATACCATCATAGTCCAAGAGTTGCTTTCAAGGTCGATCCTCCACTAACAAGACTACATCCCCATGGAGAAGTTTGGAGATGTCCAAATCTACTAAGATATGAGCTACTATAGTATGCCCAAGGTCCCGATTCGTAGAGTCCACCATTAAAAAGAGTCCAATGGTGTTGCCAATAGCTTCATAACGTGAATCCTCCCAAAAATAGAGAGGGAGATTCGATAGTCATAATCATACTGGTCTAGTATTTAGCAGCTCTATAAGGGGATTGAACGAATGAGACCAAGGCTTGATGGATAGTGAGTAAAACCCCCACATCCATCCCCTATTCAGCACATGGTCACACACAATAGAAGATTCAAAGTTTGCAATAAAGAAACCTCTAGCACTATGATAGAGCTCAATCTACCCAGAG
Organism: Sequoiadendron giganteum; assembly: GCA_007115665.2. Taxonomy (NCBI): domain Eukaryota; kingdom Viridiplantae; phylum Streptophyta; class Pinopsida; order Cupressales; family Cupressaceae; genus Sequoiadendron; species Sequoiadendron giganteum. The sequence goes on along the minus strand of CM021110.1, from coordinate 428,049,505 downwards.
GCCACCGGCTTCGAGGAGGTGGAAACCTAGTTATGGAGATCAGGAAGGGAGGGTCACAAGCCATTGAACCTGCAAACCACTCCCTACTTTAAATAATACTCCTCATTCTCAACCACCTCAAATCCATAGACCAGCATAGGGGAAACATGGGCATAGGGCAAAGGTCGAGCACAAGCTTGAGCAGGCTGAGCACCCGCAAGCACAACCTCATAGAAGGTCTTCACCCATTTTGAAATGCCTTGAGCAGAGATATCCACATGTGCAGCACCAGGTGTAGACATGCAAAACTAACATCATGCATCATGCATTCCGCTCTAATTAACATTCATTTCTTCTATTAATCAATTAAAATATTTTATTGATTAAATCCCTAAGGTTCATAGACTTAATTAAATAAATCAAATTATTTCATTAAGTCCTAAGTTCTTCTTATTTGATTTGATAAATCAAACTGATTTAAATCAAATATCAAATCCCTAAATCCCCTAAGTTAACTAATCTAAGTTAATTAACTTCTAATCATAATTACCATTCTCTAGCTTTTGACTCAACTAAAGTCAAATCTAAGCTCTCAACTAACCCACCCACTTGCACCAATAAATCAATTATTTGATTTATCAATTCTTCTAATTACTTTCAAAAGGGCATCAAGATGGAATATTCTTCCAATTTGAATCTTCCCTCCAAAGGATTTGTCCCTTCCAACAAAGCATTAAATGCTCTTACACATGTCTCTTGCACAAGTCAAACTTGGCATTTAATGCACCTTTCATGTCATTTCATGCGAATTCAAATTTGAAATTGGCACATTGGCCAAGACTTGCACATTCCTCACCCTCTCACACCTTGACAAGTGTCATCTTGTCATTGGCTCATGAATGATCCCACATTCATTCAAAATCTCTCACTCTCTCGACCTTGAATCTATAAAAACAAGGGTTTTAAACAACACAAAAGGAACACAATTCGACAACAACATATTTTGATGCAAGGTTACTCTCTACATGTGAGAACTAATCTTGCTCTTCATTTGGCATCTTATGCTTATCATGGATTGGGGAAGGGTTGCTTCCTACACAACTAAGTAGCACCAATCCAAAATGGGATAGGTTTATTTCATGTTTTACATGCTTTGTTCATCTTTGTCATTTATTTGCATCTTGAAGCATGATATATTATCTCATATGGATGTTGAATATTTGCTTTGTTTTGAAATACTAATTGTGGACATGAAAATCTGCAAGTGAGACTTAAACAATTTCATGTTGTTAGCACAAAAGTTAGTTTAAATTAGAAAACTTAGACATCCCTATGAAATATAGAATCAGGTTAAACAATGCAACTAATAAGAACAATGCAAAAACATGAATAATTCCTATCCCATAGTGGATTGGTGCAACTTATTTGTGTAGAAAGTTGCCCTTTCCCAATCTTTGATAAGCAAGATTGCCAAATGATGAGCAAGATTGATTCTCAAGTGAAGAGAATAACCTTGCAATGAGAATGAGTTGTTGCTAAGCAAATGGTGTTGTGATGAGCAAGATTGATTCCCAAATGAAGAGAGTAACCTTGCAATGAGTAAGTGTTGTGTGTTGTAGATGATTTGTGTTGAAATGCTTTGCATTTTATAGATTCAAGATTAGGAAGAGTGATAGATTTGGATAAATGTGGGATTATTCATGAGCCAATGACAAGATGCCACTTGTCAAAGTGTGAGAGTGTGAGGAATGTGCAAGTCTTGGCCAATGTGCCAATTTGAAATTTAAATTTGGATGAAATGACATGTTTAGGGGGGATGAAAGGTGCAATAAATGCCATGTTTGACTTGTGCAAATAGCATTTAAAACCTTGTTGGAAGGGACAAGTCCCTTTTGGGGGGAAGATTCAAATTGGAAGAATATTCCATTTTGATGCCATTTTGAATGTAATTAGAAGAAATAATAAATCAAATAAATGATTTATTGGTGCAAGTGGGTGGGTTAGTTAAGAGTTTGGATTTGACTCTAGTTGAGTCAAAAGCTAGAGAATGGTAATTATGATTAGAAGTTAATTAATGTAGATTAATTAACTTGGATGATATTAGGAGGTGACATTTGATTAAATCAGTTTGATTTATTAAATCAAATGAGAAGAACATAAGGATTAAATAATTTGATTTATTTAATGAACCTTAGGAAATTAATCAATAAATATTTTAATTGATTAATAGAAGAAATGAATGTTAATTTGTATGATGCATGATTGTTATTTTTGCATGTCTACATTTTGCCCCTCTTTGAAGCAATGTACTTTTTGCATTGATTCAAAGAATGATGCCGCTGACATCGAAATTAAAAAAAATTCAGATTTTTCGGATGCCCCAGCGAAAATAAGTACGTTAGTACATTGCCCCCTCGAGAGATCGAGCGAAAAGATTGAGGTGGATCTCGTGACAAAGAGGTTCAAAATGGATGTATGGATGATAATGATGATGAAAATGAGATGACGTGATTATGAATGAGATGGATATGGCATGATTATGCAAGATAAGAGGATGAATGTAGCATGGATGAAGGATGGATGCATTGTTAGCGTGAAAGAAGGTAGAAGGATGAGAGGGATGAACCCTTGAATCCAAGAAGATGCAGAATTTCAACAAGCCAACTTTATTAGAGATGATGATGAAATATGATGATGTATTGCTTATCCAGGAATGGGAGATAAAGAGCGTAAGTTTCTTTATGTTTGATAACACACATAGGTGCGATGCATCAAGGTATTAAGAACCAGGATGGTGTTGCGCCTAGTGTGATGGACTCTGACTCGGCAATCAGATAGGAGTGATCTTGTTCACACTTGACATACGGAAACCTTGCTAGGACGGACCCAACAAAGAAAGTATTCGCCAAGTTATTTTACAAGAACATCCAATAAGCACAACAGATAAAAAGATAATGATCATTGCCCCATTCCTTTCTCTCTAAACCTGTTTTGTTTAGGCATCATCGAGAGGTCCTTGGAATGAGCGCAAAATAAGATAAGTGTAAAAAGACCAAAATAAAGTAAACAAACAAGCTGATGTTCATTGTACTGCTAGCCAAGGCTAAACTACTGTGGGGTACCTAATGCTTATGTCCATCATAGGAAAGCTTCATCCTAGGACATGTAGTGATCAGGGTTTTGGTGAGACTGATTGTGTGATAAGCTATTGATACTCCGAGTTGACCAACTTGCTGACTTACTAACTTAGACTTGAGACTTTGACGATTAGGGAGTTCACTTTGGAACTTGCTAAACTTGCTTCTGACTGACTCACCAAAGGGTGAAGGCGACAATTGATTTATTATGAGTGATGATAATCATGGGTGAAAGCGAGATGAAATGGATGCACCATTTTGGTTTTTTCAGATATTTTGAGGCTGTTTTTGGTATTTTCAAGATTTATGAATGTTTTTGGTATTTTGTGTCTCGGGGACTGATCAAGGATGGCCTTGCCTACGTTTAAGCTCAAAGACGGCGTATTTTGGACAACAAACCTGACTCAATGAAAAGATAGATGGGCAAACAGATTGCCAATGCGACGGACGCCTAACTAGATGGGCAAATGGATGCCAATGCGACGGACGCATAAAGAATGACCTAAATGTAACAAAGATAAGCAAACGAATGCCATTGCGACGGACGCCTAAAGGACTGACCTAACCATCTCGGGGGATGATCAAAGATCAACCTTGCCTACGTTCAAGCTCAGAGACGACGTAGTTCGACAAGGTGGAAGACTGACAAGACTAAATGATGAATTTTGAAGATTTTCCAATATTTTGACCTGTTTTTGGATTTTCTGATGAGATTTTGAATGTTTTTGGATTTTTTGAATGAGTTTTTTGCATGTTTTTGGTTTTTTCGCATGATTTTGACGATTCGGATATATGATGATATCAGTGCTCTATTTTGAGATTTTGTTGAAAACCAAGCTTAAGGTTTATTGATCAGATTGATGGATTGATAGTTTGACTAAGTGTGTTAAGTCAAATAAAAGTGATAATGCACTCGTAAGTTCTAGGAAGTTGTGTTATCCCAGAGTAAACTCGTACAAAAGGGATAATTTGGCTAGGTGTGTTAAGCCAAACAAGGTGATTATGGATTTGATAATTTGGCTGTGTGTTAAGCCAAACAGAGTGATGATAATGAAATTGTAAACCCAAGGAAGTTGTGTTATCCTAGAGTAAACTCGTGCACAAGATGATAGTTTGACTAAGTGTGTTAAGTCAAACAAAATGATGATTTATTGGATTCGATTGATCAAGATTGATGAAGCTTGATTTGGAACAAAATTGCTTTGATGATTTTGATGCGATGCTGATGCAAAAGTTAGATGCGACTGATATGAATTGTTCAGATTGATGTTCGATGAAAGATAAAGCATGATAAGGAACGTTGTCTTGTCAAAATATGCCATGGGCTAATGATTTGGATTTTGGTTCATAAATTCTTTGATCAATTTGATTTCACATTTTCCAATGCTCGGATCACCACATAAGTGTGAAGATATAGATCATGATTTATTCCCGAAGCGAGATGCAAATATCTGCCCCCAGTGTCTAGCAATGTTTGACCGGCCATGGGTGAATTTTTGGATAGACAGATGGACGAATGGGTATGGATCATCTTACGATAAGATAATGGTGTTCAAACAGAGGAATGCTCATTCAGATAATGCTTTGAGGCTCAGATAACATTAGATAGGATGGGATCAATGAAAATGACCCATGTCAAGGTGTTTACCATAAGCAAGTGTAAAGCATTTACCAAACCTTCATCAAGATCAAGATAAGGTTGATAAATGGCAATGTGTTGGATAAATGGTTCATGGATGAACGAATGATATGGATGGAATGCTAGCTTTATTATGGATGTGATAAGCTGTTTTCTCTTGAACTGGCAAACGTAGATGCTCAATTCTACACATAATGCCTGTTTGCCAGGTTTTCATCATGGTACTTGTCCAAAGTGCCACCGAAGCGGTTTTCACTATAGGACGATTTTTTTGTTTACTGTTTTCAATCCTTTTTCTGATTTTTTTGGATTTTTTGTATTTTTGTATTTTTTTGTTGTCACCAGGATGCCTGTTTGCCAGGTTTTCATCAAGGTAACCATTTCTTCAGGACTTTTTCTGATTTTTTTTTTTTTTTGTATTTTCTGAGAGATTTTAAGCTGATGCTGAACCACTTGGTGGTGCTGATGTTGATGCTTCTGTCATAATGTGCCATTGATATCCTGCTTGTAGAAGTTGTCTTGCCAAGATATGTGCACTTGAATGCAGATTTTGAGATCCCAGATCTACTTTGCTGATACCGGAGTTAACTTTGTCTTTGTGCGCACATCGCGATAGAGTGCCCTCTGAATCCTTATGATGAAGGGTCACTGCCAACACATGGTCAATGTGAGAGTTGGATATCATGTGTGGAGGCATGGATGGAGATTGTTTAGGGATAAAAGATGGATTGGTCGATGGTTTGGAACCTTTGACTCTCCAAACTTGGGAAGATGAGCAATAATGGGTGGATATGGAAGTGTACGTGGTATTAGGACCAACTGTTTGATACACTTTGTACATTGCTTGAGAAGCCTGCTTTTTCCTTTGTGGAAATCTTTGATGGATACTATTCTCTTTTTTATTTTGCCCCATAGTTTATTTGACTGATGGAGTTTGATAGGGATAATCTTTCTTTGTATTTTTTGGTATCCATATATACTTGATTTGTCCTTCGTGCTTCTTAGCTTCTTCTGCTTTGATAATGTTCTTTATGCTTTCGTTCAAATATTTCTTTTGATGTTGGTCCCAATTCGTGGATGGGGTGATGGGTGGATGAAGATTCGTGATATGGCGGGTTGTAGTATTGGCATCAGTTTCATCATAAGGATTCTTCATGCTCCCCATGTTGACGTTTGCTCGAGACGAAGTTGCCCCCAGTTTTGTGGAGGTGTCACTGATATGTTGAGATCCGTTAATTGTTGAATAACCAAGGCCTTGACGTTTAGGATTGCCAAAAATCTTGGAAACAAGGTGTTGCTCCTTCTCTGCTTTCTGGTGGACCTTCAAATTTGTCAGCTTCTTTATTGATGAGATAGCTTGCTCTAAGAAAGGTAAGTGATCCAACTCCATAAGTGACAGGATCCTCCATATGTGGGATGAATGCTTGATTGATATCTTTAGCTTGATCTTGCGAGATATCAGATTGTAGTTCTTCTTCAAGAGGTGTTGATGCTTCAATGTCCACACAAAAGTATTCCTCATGATTTATTCTTGATATGCTTTCACATGATGTTTCTGATTCACAACTTATGTAGAAACCGTCTTCCTAACCCATTTCTGATATGTCTCTGGATTTGTCTACATCTTGATCATGTGTACAAATGTTAAGAGTAGGAGACTCTTGTTCGTTGGTAATGATTTGAAGAGTATGAGACTCTTGTTTTTGAAGATCATCCACGTGTCCATCCAAAGAAAGCATCTCATGGGTAGATGGAGGAGTATGTCCTATGTGGATGTGGTCATCATTTGCGGCATCTTGTATAGATAAAAGAGTGCCCATTAGATCATTGTAGTATCTCGGAGATACAAATTCTTGATTTTGACTAATTCTGGAATTGCTTTCGCCATGCTTTTGATCACATTCTTGACATGGGTCAATTTCAAAGGATGGATTGTCTACAAGGGGTTCTTGGACATCATCCTTAGGCATGGGAAGTGGATTAATATCCACTTGTTCTTTGAATGGATTTGGATCAAGTGTAGTGTCAAAGATTCTTTCACTATTCTCAATCGTGAGGTCGAAGGATGTCAATATGTCATTGGAAGGGCCATTGCTAGACCTTGGTGGAAGATTTTGATCATGCTTTGGAATACGTTCTTGAGATATGTCCTCTAACTCACAAGGTGATGTAGAGACATTTTTGATATGATCATTGGTCGATGGATCGTAGATTATGTCAATGGGATCAAATAACTGTAACACATCTTGAAATAGATCACTAAAAAGTGGCTCTTGATGAACGACAATTTGATCAATGGATGGGGTAGACATATCTTCAATGTGCTCATTGATGGATTGATTTTGATAATTGTTTTCAACAATTTTGGTGGAGGGATTGTCAATGTTGTCAAACATAGGATCAAATGATCTTAATGTTTCTTGGATTGGATCATTGTTGGGTATCGTTAGTGAGTTTTGATCGTGATTGAAAAGTGACTCTTGGTGTATGTTGATTTGATTATTGGTCAAGGTTGAAACATCTTCAAATTACTTATTGATAAATTGATCTTGATTTTTGATTTCAACAATTATGGTGGGAATCTGTTGCAAGCTCTGTTGGGCGAGTAATGCCTATGTTTGTTGCTGAGCCAACAACGCTTGTTGTTCGTCATGTTGTTTTTGTGCCAACAAAGATTTTTGTTGGGCTCTTTGTTGTGCTACTTCTTCTTGGATTGCTTGCAATATTGCGTAGAATTCTACTTGCGCTTGCGCTTGTTGGGCTACTTGAGCCGCTTGTGCTTGAGCTTGTGTAGCTTGTTCAGCTTGGAGTGCCTTTTTGTGGGAAGCTTCTTGAGCCGTTTGCAATATGATGGAGAATGAATTGGTCGTGTTGTATTTTGGCGATGGTGGTGGTGGTGGTGGAATGGGAATGTTGTTGATTGTTGGGGTTGCTTGGATGGTTTCCATCTATTTTTGCGATATCGATGGAAAAATGGGATGATTTGGTATGATGTTTTGATTTGGCATGATAGATTGAAATTGAACATTGTTGTGGTTGGGAATCATATTGCTTGGATTTAGGTAACTTTGATTTTGCATGTTGTTACCTTGGCTTGAATCAACATATGGAGTTGCCAATATATTGCTAGGATTTTGAACAACATTAGGGGGATTTGCAAGCATATCTACCCCAAAATTTACCAAGTGTGGATTTGAAATGGTCATGTTTGGTAAAGTTGCACTTGGTATGTATGGATTTTGTGGGATAATGTTGTTTGGAAAACTCATGCATTGAGTGTTTGGTTGATAGATTTTCAGATTTGGACTTGGATTGAAATCTACCATTGGGAAAGGTGTTCCAAAATTTGGATTGGGTACGCTCATATTTGTTGTACCATTGATGTTTGTATGAGATAATGCTCCCATGTATGCATTGCACAAGCTTTGAAAATCAAATGGTATTGCAAGGCTTGGATAGTTTGGTTGACTTGAATTGCTTATGATGGATGGATCAAATTTAGATTCCATGTCCTTCTTGTGTTGAGATCGAGTTTGAACCATAAAATGAAGATCAATTTTCAAGAATGTAAGAGATGAACATCCAATTCTTTAGATCGATCTAAACCTTAGGTTCAAAGAAGTGAAGAACTAGGAAAATTGAAGAATCAAAGTGATGACGAGGATGAGATAAAGGAAAGATGAGTGATATGGATGAATGGAACTCTTAAAGAACCTTTGAAGGAAATGCTAAACTTTTAGGACTTTGATTTGATTGATTCGTGATTGGATTGATGGTTTGACTAGGTGCGTTAAGTCAAACAAAAGTGATGAATGTAATCGTAAAGCTCTAGGAAGTTGTGTTATCCATAGAGTGAACTCCTACAAGATGGTAGTTTGACTAAGTGTGTCAAGTCAAATGGGGTGATGATTTGATAATTTGGCTAGTTGTGTTAAGCCAAACAAGATGAACTCGTAAACCCTAGGAAGTTGTATTATCCAAGAGAGAACTCGTGTATAGGATGATGGTTTGACTAGTTGTGTTAAGTCAAACAAAGTGATTTGATTTCGCCTAAAAGTTTAGCATAAAAGATGTTTACAAAGATTCCAAGAGTTGTTGGTGAGATGGAAATTTGACTGATTTTGATGGTTGAAAAGATGGATGAAAGTGATGGGATTTGATCCTAGACTTCACCTAGATGACACTTCTGCTTACAAGACCTCGGTGTTGAAGAGCATGCTATATTCTGAACTCGAAAAGTCTCTCAAGATGCTCCTCACTAGCTTTCATACTAAGCTTTTTGAACTTCGGTTTTGGGATTTTGATCATGTTAGAAAACACATGTGTAATCAAATTTGTCTTTTTATCTTGGTTAAATGAGGTTCTTTTGATCCAAGACACTTGCTTGCTTAGGTTTTCAATCTATATGTCTAGTGTCCCATTCTCTTTCTCATCCCACAATGTCCTTTATGCGGAAATCGAGGAAAATAGGGCAAAAGTTCCTTATGTCTATCCTTATTGGAAACAAATGATGGTAGAATTTGCACACTTCAAAACCTCTAGGAATGTGATCCTTAGGGAAAGCAAGAGTGGGCAAGTTCGTCAATAGGTATTTGTTTCCCACAAGGTGTTTGAAATTTCAAGGTTTTTTGTGAATGTTCATTTTTCAATGTTTTGAATCCAAGCAAAGTGTTTTTGATTCCAAGCACTTTTTACAACCCTAGGATGATGAGGCAATATCTTGTTGGTTTCCCACTTAGATGAATCCAGCTGCGCATATCTTGTGCGAATGGCTAAATGCTTGACCACACTGGCTCCCCTCCATGACACTCACTTATTCGGGTCAGCCAAGCATTAGTACCCATGAATCTCCCATGGCATACTTTCCATTTCCACAACAAGACTGCATGTTACGTGGGGCGGCTTCAGAGGACATGACCTCTTGCACCAACAAGATAGACAAGGTTTTGGCCAATTTCTAAACAAGGGGTTCTAATTCAGGCATTCCATTCGTGGGGGATTATCCAACATTGGCGAGAGTCCATTGCTGTCCATCTCGTCGGAATAATCCTTGTGATATTGGCCTTTGTTCCAATATCCACACTTATATCCCAGGTGGAAGTCGCTTGGCTTTAGCGTGTTCCCGGTTGGGTCGTTCCCTTGGGTGAGTACTTTTTCCCACAAGGCAAGCCCTCTAAGATAAACAAAAGCGAGCTAACATATTCCGTCGTTCACACAACCCTTGTTGAAAAACAAAGGGGAGAACCTCCGCAATATATCGTGCTCACACTCGCATGTTTTGTTCAATTTTAGATCCCAAATCGAAGTGTGGAGGCAATATTTTTGATAACTTAATATCAAAAAAAGACTTTTGATTCTCAAGGTTGTCGTGAGGCGTGAGAGAAGTGCATACATCTTTTGGATGATATTACTTTGTGAAAAAGATTACAAAGCATGAAAAAAAACACTTGTTCCTTTTAGACCACAAAGCAGTGATGAATTTGTTTTAAGCACCAAAATCCAAGTGTGAAGGTTGCCTTGTTCAATTTTAAGTCCAAATTGAAATTCTAGTACGTCTCTAAGGTTCAATTTTAATCCAAATTTGAAAAAGATCAAATCATTGATTGATTTTAAGCCCAAATTGAAAAGTGAGCTAGCTAAAAACAGAAAAAAAGGGTAGTAAATGGAAGCTCTAAGATTGTTAAAACAAGCATTAAAAAATGCTTTTTCCAAGTCTCAATTTCAAAAAAGAAATCTCCAACTTCACTCTATTCGCCTTTTGTCAACCTCTAATTCCAATCTTCAATTTCAACCTTGATGTTTCAACCTCGAATGCCAACCTTGATGTTCCAACCTTGACTTCAACTTTTATGTCAACTTGCGTTACAAAGTGATGGCCATTAGAGAGGAGCTGTGGGTGGTTGAGTACGCCATGGGAAAGGACATATGCATCCATGTTGGCACACTGTTGGACCACTGCAAGTGTGACCTATGCCCTCCTTCTAGCGCCATTTTGTTGATGTGAAAATCTGCAAGTGAGACTTAAACAATTTCATGTTGTTAGCACAAAAGTTAGTTTAAATCAGCAAACTTAGACATCCCTATGAAATATAGAATCATGTTAAACAATGCAACTAATAAGAACAATGCAAAAACATGAATCATTCCTATCCCATAGTGGATTGGTGCAACTTAGTTGTGTAGAAAGCTGCCCTTTCCCAATCCTTGATAAGCAAGATTGATTCTCAAGTGAAGAGAATAACCTTGCAATGAGAATGAGTTGTTGCTAAGCAAATGGTGTTGTGATGAGCAAGATTGATTCTCAAATGAAGAGAGTAACCTTGCAATGAGTAAGTGTTGTGTGTTGTAGATGATTTGTGTTGAAATGCTTTGCATTTTATAGATTCAAGATTAGGAAGAGTGATAGATTTGGATAAATGTGGGATTATTCATGAGCCAATGACAAGATGCCACTTGTCAAAGTGTGAGAGGGTGAGGAATGTGCAAGTCTTGGCCAATGTGCCAATTTGAAATTCAAATTTGGATGAAATGACATGTTTAGGGGGGATGAAAGGTGCAATAAATGCCATGTTTGACTTGTGCAAATAGCATTTAAAACCTTGTTGGAAGGGACAAGTCCCTTTTGGGGGGAAGATTCAAATTGGAAGAATATTCCATTTTGATGCCATTTTGAATGTAATTAGAGGAAATAATAAATCAAATAAATGATTTATTGGTGCAAGTGGGTGGGTTAGTTAAGAGTTTGGATTTGACTCTAGTTGAGTCGAAAGCTAGAGAATGGTAATTATATTTAGAAGTTAATTAATGTAGATTAATTAACTTGGATGATATTAGGAGGTGACATTTGATTAAATCAGTTTGATTTATTAAAGCAAATGAGAAGAATATAAGGATTAAATAATTTGATTTATTTAATGAACCTTAGGAAATTAATCAATAAATATTTTAATTGATTAATAGAAGAAATGAATGTTAATTTGTATAATGCATGATTGTTATTTTTGCATGTCTACACTAATCATGCTACTAATGGTGTATGTTGATATTTAAGAATTTGCAGATTTTGATGTCCACAAAATGGCGCTAGAAGGAGGGCTTACACTCACAGTCTTTGTTTCTATTCAACTTCATTTATTTGATGCATTGAACATAAGAGAAAATGAAGTCTATGTTTTGTTTATTTGATATTGATCACTGCAATAGGGAGGAATATGAAGTTTTTGTCTTTTGTTAAGACTGTATTTGCTTTACTGCACCAGATCCATGAATTGAATCATAGTAATAGCTTTTTACATTCCATCTGCCTAAAGATTAAGGGATTTCTACTTTTTTTCAGTTATTCTATTGATATGGTAGATGTCTCCTTATGCATGGAAAAGGAACAATAGCTTGTGCTCGTTCATTTTTTTTTACTGTAGTTGGATTTCCCATAGACGTGAAACTCTATTTAGGCTAGTTTGGGTTGTATGCACATATATGTGAATATACACTGTCTTTCACCTGCTCATCATCAAATGTTTTCCCTGTCATGATATTGCTGGCCATTGTCTTTGGTTGGTTTCATCACACAGTAATTTACTTTTGTCAGGCTTCACCTTTGCATTTTTTGTTTTGAAATACAATTTCATCTTAGAAAGAAATCGATATCAAAATCATGTCTCAGGTTTCAAATTTAGCCAACTTCCAAGCACTCATCCTAATGGGGTGCTTTTGTGTCCTGTCCTAATTACAACTACCACATCATCAACTCACTGTTGGCAAGGGCGATTCAGTAGCATAGACACCTATAGCCCTATCTCTCCTGTTTGCCCAAACAGGAATGTTTACGTGTGGTAGGATGACTTTCATCTAACAGAAAGAGCCAACAGGAATACAATGAGCCGCATCATGGTGGGTGGGGCCTTGATATGTATCCTATCAAAACCATGCTTAACCTGGATGTCTAATTGACCACTCTGTTACAATTTATTTGATCTCTGAATAAACCAATTACTTTGCTTTTATGATGGAATAAAGCGATTTCTGTTTGTTCTTATTCTGTTTGATGTGCTAATCTTCCATAACATTTGTTTAAAGGCCTTCAACACCTTTCACATACAAAGAAGATTGTGAAATCTTATTTTACACCTGCCAGCGACATTAGATTGGAAAGTTTCAAAGAATTTATTCGTTGTCTGTACATCTATCGATTTCATTTAGGCTTCTAAAATATTCGTGGCATTTTGAAAGGCAACTTCTTGTTCTCTGGAAGCCCATCGACTAAGTGGAGATAAACTTCTAAATTGTACAAGCTGACTGGATTATAAATTTTCTTCAGCACTACTGAGTTGCTGCTATCCAAAGTAATCTCGATTCCCACATGAACATATTTCCATGGAAACCAATACAAAGTTTTGGTGAGCCAACCCATTTTCTCATTCACGAAAACTCCAGGAACTTTAGTAACCAAATCCTTTATGTTTACCAGGAACAATACTTTAACTCCAATCTCCTCAACGTGTTGGGAAAATGATAAGTTTCCCATGCGTGGAGAGGCAAAGGCAAAGACTGTGACAGGTATTTACCTCCCATAATTTTCATTCATCACCATCTATTTTAAGTCGAATGCACTTATGGTTGCTAGTGCAGCTCCTAAGCTGTGTCTAGTGAATGTTATATTTACATCTTCATCTTTGAAATTAGTCAATAACCTTGTTATTTCAGCTACAACAATCTCTCTTGCGCTGAGCATGGAGCCTTCATTTGTCGAGGTATAATACTTTAATAACCCCTTCTCTATCCAAACATCGGGTCTCAAGGTAGCTTGGATCACAGCAGTCAGTAAAGACATCACTATCTTTTAGCTGATTCTGTCAGGAAGTTCATGTGCCTAGTCTATGCTTCCTCTAGTCACATACTTATCCACTATAGCCAAGTACTAAATGTTGTGTTATTTTTTTTATCACACAATCTCTATAGATTTTCTTTCATTTGCAAAAAGTCTTTGAGGAGGCGTAATGTTGTCAAATCAATTTATGAGCCTCTGTCAAATTAAATTTTAGCAATCTGGTTTGATCTTTTAAATCCTAGAATGCACGCACAGAAATAAGCATTTATGAATGCTTATGCATCAGCCTTTAAAGTCATGTGGGGATGATCTTACATTTTCAGTTTGCTAATCTGAGGGAATGATCTGGTCTTGCTATCAATTTGATTGGTTTTGATAGGCGTATAAGTTAAATCTTTGTCACAAACTCTCTTTAATAGAACTTTATTGCTTCACTGAAAACAAGTGTGAAAAGTGCAGATTCAGTCCACAAGCTTAATAGTCACTGTGCGAGCTCAGATTAATCTTTCTGAGGTATTTATGGGTAGGTTGAGGATTTTGGCAAGACAGATGATCTAAGTGTTTTGCAGCTTGATAACTCCATTTTTTAATTTTTAATTTTAGATTGGACTCTTGCAAGTTTCTCTTTTGCTCTTAATATATTTACAATGACACAGAAGAGTGGCTAAGTTTTTATGATTACAAAACTGATAAGATATGCACAACTCTTTCTAAAGCTTTTAACGCAACTTAGCTTAACTTCATTTATATGGAGACAATCGAGGGGAGCATAAATTGATTTAGGAAGATAACTGAAAATTCATATAATCTTCTCAAGCTTTATGATACATGATGTTTATTTCCTATTCCTCCCATCAAGTGCTATTCGAGGTCAAGGGAATCAAAACATAATTGTTGTAGGAAAGTTGAATACAAAATAGTCATCAAATCATTTGAAAATAGCATAAGGTCAAAGCTTTAAAAGGTTTTTTTTTGTGATTTGGCCTTCTATTTAGAAACCATAAGGCTTGTCGGGATCTTCTATAAAATTAAACTTATTAGTGCTTTAAAACATTGGTCTCTTATAAGATTTGCATAAGGATTGTAATTTTTTGGGATAATGTTGTATATCTCATTAATTTTAATTTTTATTATTTTGAGACCAATCCTATAACTTTGTGTTGTTAATAGGTTGACATTGGAGGTTGAAACAAGAAGGTTGAAATCAAGGTAGAGATTTGAAGACATGTACCTGAATTGAACAAAGGAACAAGGTTGGCATCACATGAAAACGAAGGCGAATGGAGTGGAGTTGGAGATATTTTTTGAAATCAAGACTTGGAAAAAGCATTTTTTAATGCTTATTTTAAACCTTAGAACTTCAATTCACTACTTTTTTTTTTTCTATTTTAAACCAAATCACATTTCCTTATGGGTTTAAAATTAACCTCTTACTTGATCTTTTCAAAGTTGGTTAAAAAGAACCTTAGACATTTACTAGATTTCAATTTGGACTTAAAATTGAACAAGGCAAACTTCACATATCAATTGGTGCTTTTAAAATGAACTCATCACTGCTTTTGGGACTTAAAATGAACAAGTGTTTCCATGTTTTGCAATCTTTTTCACAAAATAACATCATTTAAAATGTGTATGCGCTTCTCTTGCGCTTCACAGTGATCTTGAGAATCAAAAGCATTTTGGTGATGTTAAGCTGTCAAAAATATTGCCTCCACACTTCAATTTGGGCATTTTAAAATTGAAAAAAACATGCAAGTGTGAGCACGACATATTGCAGAGGTTTTTCTCTTTGTTTCTAAATGAAGGTTGATCAAACTACGAATGTGTTTACTCACTTTTGTTTATCTAAGAGGGCCTACCTTGTGGGAAAAAGTACTCACCCAAGGGAACGACCCAACCAGGAACACGCTAAGGCCAAGTGACTTCCAACCATATATAAGTGTGGATTCTTGAGGAAAGTTCAAGAATCATGAGGATTATTTTGACAAGATGGACATAAATGGACTCTCGCCGATGTTGGATAATCCCCCACGAATGGAATGCCTGAATTCGAACCCCTTGTTTAAAAAAAGGCCAAAAATTTATCTATTTTGCTGGTGTAAGAGGTCATGTCCTCTGAAGTTGCCCCATGTTATACATGCGGTTTTGTTGTTGAAATGGAAGGTATGCCATGGGAGATTCATGGGTACTAATGCTTGGCTGACCCAAATAAGTGAGTGTCATGGAGGGGAGCCAGTGTGGTCAAGCATTTAGCCATTTGCACAAGATATGCACAGCTGGATTCATCCAAGTGGCAACCCAACAAGATATTGCCTCATCATCCTAGGGTTGTAAAAAGCATTTAGAAGTAAAAGATACATTGCTTGGTTGTCAAAATGATTGACAAATAGACATTCACAACAGCCTCAAATTTCAAACACCTTGGAGGAAACAAATATCCTTGATGATTTCAAATACTCTTGCTTGCCCTAGGGACCATATCCTTAGAGGTTTTTAAGTGTTTGGATTCTATCATCATTTGTTTTCACTAAGGATACACATAGGAGACTTTTTCCCTAATTTCCTTGATTTCCACATAATGGACCTTGTGGGATGAAAAAGAAAGCAGGACATTAGACATACAGTTTGAAACATAATCAAACAAGTGTCTTTGGTAAAAAGAATTCATTAAGCCAAGATAAAAAGACAAATTGGATTACACATGTGTTTTCTAAAATGATTGGTTTACAACTTTTACAAAAACTCCATTATCAACAGAATCCCAAACTTTTTGAAAGGTTTGCTTTCCTCCCATAGGAAGTATAGTGTGTTCTTGAACATTGAGGTCTTGTAAGAAGAAGTATTATTCTAGTTAAAATCTAGGATCAAATTCAATCACTTTCATCCATCTCTCAACCATCAAAATCAGTCAAAAATCACCTCACCAACAACTCTTGGAAACTTTGTAGACATCTTTTATGCTAAAATTTTAGGTGAAATCAAAACCACTTTGTTTGACCTAACAGACCTAGTCAAACCATCATCTGATACACGAGTTTTATGTAGGATAACACAACTTCCTAAGGTTTAGGAGTTCATCTTGGTTTGGCTTAACACACTTAGCCAAATTATCAAATCATCACCTCGTTTGAATTAACACACTTAGTCAAACCATCCTCTCATGTACAAGTTCACACTAGGATAACACAACCTCCTAGGGTTTACAAGTGCATTTATCACATTTTGTTTGACTTAACACATTTAGTCAAACTATCAATCCAATCATGATCAATCAAAGTCCTAAAAAGTTTAGCATTTCCTTCAAAGTTTCTTTAAAATTTCCATTCATCCGTATCACTTATCTTTCATTTATCTCATCCTCATCATCACTGTGATCCTTCAATTATCCTAGTTCTTCGCTTCTTTGCACTTAAGGTTTAGACCGATCTAAAGAATTAGAGGTTGATCTCTTACATTCTTGAAAATTGATCTTCATTTTATGGTTCAAACTCGATCTCAACACAAGAGGGACATGGAATATAAACTTGATCCATCCATCATGAGAAATTTGAGTCAACTGAACTATCTAAGTCTAGCAATTCCAATTGATTATCGAAACTCACATTTAGACATGGCATCATTATCTTGTCCAAACCTCAAAAGTACAACGAATGTGAGTATGCCCAATCCAAAGTCTAGAACACCTTTCCCAATGGTAGATTTAAATCCAAGTCCAAATTTTCAAATCTATCAACCAAGTACTCAATGCATTAGTTTTCCAAACAACATTATCCCACCAAATCCATACATGCCAAATACAAGTTTGTTGAACATGAACACTTCGAATCTACACTTGGTAAACTTTGGTGTAGACATGTTTGCAAATCCCCCTAATGTTCAAAATCCTAGCAATATATTGGCAACTCCATATGTTGATTCAAGTCAAGGTAACACCATGCAAAATCAAAGTTACCTAAATCAAGGCAATATGATTCTCAACCACAAAAATGTTCAAAGTCAACCTATAATGCTGAATCAAAACATCATACCAAATCATCACATTTTGCCATCGATATCGCAACAACAGGTGAAAACCATCCAAGCAATCCCAACAATCAACACCATCCCCAATCCACCACCACCACTGCCAAAACATAGCACGACCAATTCATTCTCCATCATGTTGCAAGCTGCACAACAAGCTGCCCGCCAAAAGGCATTCCAAAACCAACAAGCCACACAAGCTATGCAAGTCACACATGCCACTCAAATGGCACAAGCAATCCAACAAGCACATGCTCAAGCACGAGCGCAATTCCAACCTCAACAAGCGCAAGCACAAGCACAATACCAAGGTCAATTGCAAGCCCAACAAAAAGCATTATTGGCACAACAATGACATGACCAACAACAAGCGTTGTTGGCTCAGCAACAAACACAGGAATTACTTGCTCAACAAAGCTTGCAATAGATTCTGACCACAATTCATGAAATAAAAAATCAAGATCAATTTGTCAATAAGCACCTTGAAGATGTTTCCACATCATCCGATGATCAAATCAACACACCCCAAAAGCCACTTTTCAATCATGATCAAAACTCACCAACGATGTCCAACAATGATCTATTCAAAGGAGGGTTAACATTACTTCATCCTATAATTTGTGATCCTTCAACTAATGATCATGTTGAAAGTGTCTCTACATCACCTAATGAGTTAAAGGACATATCTCAAGATTTTTCCCTGAAGCATGATCGACATCTTTCACTTAAGTCTAGCAATGGTCCTTTCCAAGACATATTGACATCTTTTGACCTCATGGTAGTAGATATTGAAGAAATCCTTAACTCACCATTTGATCCAAATCCATTCAAAGAATAAGCAAATATTAATCCACTTACCATGCCTAAGGATGATGTCCAAGAATCCCTTCTAAGCAATCCATCCTTTGAAATCAACCCATGTCAAGAACTTGATCCAAAGCATATTGAAAGCAATTCCAAAACTAGTCAAGACCAAGAATTCATATCTCCAAGATACTACAATGATCTAATGGGCACTCTTTTATCTATAAAAGATGTCGCAAATGATGATCATATCCATATAGCACACACTCATCCATCTACCCATGAGATGCTTTCTTTGGATGAACACGTAGATGATCTTCATTCAAACCAGGAGTCTCATACTCTTGATATCATTACAAAGGAACAAGAGTCTCATGATTTTAACATTTGTACACATGATCAAGATATAGATAAATGCAGAGATATATCACAAAAAAATCATGAAGAAGGCTTCTACAGAAGTTGCAAATCAGAAACATCATGTGAAAGCATATCAGGAATGAATCATGAGGAGGAATTTTACAAGGACAGTGAAGCATCAACACTCCTTGAAGAAGCACTACAATTTGATATTTCACAAGATCAAATTAAAGATATCAATTAGGCATTCATCCCACATATGGAGGATCCAATCACTTATAAACTTGGATCACTTACCTTTCTTAAGGCAGGCTATCTCATCAATAAAGAAGCCAACACTTTTGAAGGTCCACGACAGAGCAGAGAAGGATTAACACCTTTTCTCCAAGGTAAATCATATCCTTTTGCAAATAAAATGTTTCAACAAATGAATTATCAAGGTAGAGGATTAGGCCTACATGAACAAGGTATCCTAAAACTAGTGCAGAATATTGAAAATCCTAAGCATCAAGGCCTTGGTTATTCTGCAATCAAGGGGTATAAACATATCAGGGATACATCTATAAAACTGGGGGCAACTTTGTCACAAGCAAGCATCAACATAGGGGACACAAAGAATCCTTATGGTGAAACCAATGTCAATACTACAACCCGCCATTTCATGAAATTCCATCCACCCATCACCCCATCCACGAATTGGGGCCAACAACAAAATAAAGATTCAAATCAAAGCATGAAGAACGTCATCAAAGAAAAAGAAGTACTGAAGCATATTGGACAAATCAAATATATATGGATACCAAAGAATACAAAGAAATACTATCCCTATCAAACTCCATTAGTCAAAGAAACAATGGGGCAAAATAAAAAAGGGGAAGGTATCCATCAAAGATGTCCACAAAGGAAAAAATAGGCTTCTCAAGCAACATACAAAGTGTATCAAGCAGTTGGTCCTAATTACACACACACTTTCGTATCCATCCATAATTGTTCATCTTCCTAAGTTTGGAGAGTCAAAGGTTCCAAACTGTCAACCAATCCATCTTTTATCCCTAAACACACTCCATCCACACCTCCATGCATGATATCCAATTCTCACATTGACCATGTGTTGTTAACGACCCTTCATCATAAGGATTCAGAAGGCACTCTATTGCGATGTGCACATAGAGACAAAGTTAATGCCAGTGTCAGCAAAGCAGATCAAGAATCTCTAAAGTTGCTTAAATCAAGTGCATGTGTCTTGGAAAAACAACTTATTCAAGTAGGATATCGATGGCACATTATAACAGAAGTATCAATGTCAACAGTACCAGGTGATTCAACATCAGCTTAAAATCTCTTAGAAAATACAAAAAAATAATAAAAATGTTTGGAAAAAATGGTCACCTTGATGAAAACTTGGTAAATAGGTGTCTTTGTGACAACAACAAAAAAAAAAGAAAAATCAGAAAAAGGATTGAAAACAGTAAAGAGAAAAATCGTCCTCTAGTGAAAACCATTTCGGTGGCGCTTTGGACAGGTACCATGATGAAAACTTGGCAAACAGGCGTCATGTGTAGAATCGAGCATGTATGTGCGCCAGTTCAGGAGAAAGCATCTTATTGCATCCATAATAAAGCCGACATTCCATCCATATCATCTGTTTATCCAGGAACCACTTACCCAATCCATTTTCATATATTTGCATCCATCTTCCACCCTATCTAGATCTTGATGAAGGTTTGGTAAATGCTTTACACTTGTTTGTGGTAAACACCTTGACATGGGTCATTTTCACTAATCATATCTAATCCCAACATTATTTGAGCCTTGAAGCATTATAGGAATGAGAATCCTCTATTTAAACACCCATATCTTATTGCAAGATAATCCATATCCATTTGTCCAAGAATCTACCCATGGTCGTTCAAACATTGCTAGACACTGGGGGCAAATATTTGCATCCTGCTTCGAGAATAAATCTTGATATATATCCTCTAGCATATGTGGTGATCTGAACATTTGCAAATGTGAACTCAAATTGGTCAAGGCATTTGTGAACCAAAAATCTAAGTCACTAGCCCATGGCATGTTTTCGCAGGAAGACATTGCTTATCAAGTTTTATCTTTCATCGAACATCAATTTGAACAATTCATATCAGTCGCATCTAATGTGCACATCAGCATCACATCAAATCATCCAAGCAATTTTGTTCCAAATCTAGATTCATCAATCTTGATCAATCGAATCCAATCAATTATTGCCTTGTTTGACTTCACACACTTAGTCAAACTATCAGCTTGTGCACGAGTTTACTCTAGGATAACACAACTTCTTGGAATTTACAAGTGCATTATCATCTTGTTTGGCTTAACACACTTAGCCAAATTATCAAATCCATAAATTGCCTCATTTGACTTAACACACCTAGTCAAACTACCCTCTTCTATGAGTTTACTCTAGGATAACACAACTTCCTAGAGTTTAAAAGTGCATTATCACTTATGTTTGACTTAACACACTTAGTCAAACCATCAATCCATTAATCTGATTGATCAACCTTAAGCTTGATTTTCAAAAAAATCTCAAAACAAAGCACTGATATCATCACATATCCATATCCAAATCGTCAAAATCATGCGAAAATTCATAAAATCAAAAATTCATCAAAAAACCAAAACATGTAAAAATCCATCAAAAAATTCAAAAACATTAAAAAAATTCATCAAAAATAAAAAACATCCAAATCATTCAAAAATCCAAAAAACATGTCGAAATATCAAAAAATCTTCAAAAATTCATCATTGAGTCTTGTCAGTGTTTCACCTTGTTGAACTACGTCATCTCTGAGCTTGAACATAGGCAAGGTTGATCTTTGATCATCCCCCGAGACGATTAGGGTCAATCCTTAGGTGTCCATCGCAATGACATTCGTCGCAGGGGCACCCATTTGTCCATCTAGTTTACATTTTAGGATTTTAGGCGTTCGTCAAAATGACATTCGTCTGCCTATCTAGTTAGGTGTCTGTCGCAGGGGCACTCGTTTGTCCATCTTTTTCACATTTTAGGATTTTAGGCGTCCTTCGCAATGACATCCGTTTGCCCATCAAGTTAGGCATTCATCGTAGGGGCACCTATTTGTCCATCAAAAATTAAATTTTAAGGATTTTAGGCATCCATCGCAATGACATCCATCTACCCATCTAGTTAGGCGTCTGTCGTAGGGGCACCCGTTTGTCCATCTTTTTCACCTTTTAGGATTTTAGTCATCCGTTGCAATGACATCCATCTGCCCATCTAGTTAGGTGTCTGTCACAGGGGCACACATTTGTCCATCTAGTTTACATTTTAAGGATTTTAGGCATGCATCGCAATGATATTTGTCTGCCCATCTAGTTAGGTGTCCATCACAGGGGCATTCATTTGTCCATCCTTTTCACATTTTAAGATTTTAGGCATCTGTCGCAATGGCAATCCATTTTCCCATCTATCTCATTAGCAGTCAAGTCAATTAGAGTCTGAACTACATCGTCTCTGAGCTTAAACGTAGGCAAGGCCATCCTTGATTGGCCCCTGAGACACCAAAATCCAAAAACATTCATAAATCTTGAAAATACCAAAAACATTTGTAAAACATCTCAAAATTCCAAAAACAGCCTCAAAACATTTGAAAAACCAAAATGGTGCATCCATTTCATCTCACTTTCACCCATGATCGTCTCACTCATAATAAAACAATCATCGCTTTCACCCTTTGGTGAGTCAGTCAGAAAAAAGTTTAGTAGGTTCCAAAGTGAATGCTTAATCATCAAAGTCTCAAGTCTAGATCAGTAAGCAAGCAAGTTGGTCAACTGAGAATATCAATAGCTTATCACCCAAATTAGTCCCATCAAAACCCTGATCACAACATGTCCTAGGATGAAGCTTTCTTGTGATGGATATAAGCATCAGGTACCCCACATTAGTTTAGCCTTGGCTAGTGGTATGAAGAACATTAGCTTGTTTGTTTACTTTATTCGGTCTTTTTGACTTATCTTATTTTGCGCTCATTCCAAGGACCTCTCGATGATGCCTAAACAAAATAGGTTTAGAGAGAAAGGAATGGGGCAACGATCATTGTCTTTTTTATCTGTTGTGCTTGTTGGATATTCTTGTAAAATAACTTCGTCATGCATACTTTGTTTTGTTTGTAGGAAGGATGTTTTAGGTATCTTGTTGACCACATAAGAAGACTTTCCTTTTTATGTTTTGGCCCGAGATGTCTGGAATATCTGAACTGCATTCTGAATAAGGTTATGTTTGTCAAGTGTGAACAAGAGTACTCTTATCTATTTGACGAGTCAAAGTCCATCACATTAGGCACCACACCATCTTGGTTCTTAATACCTTGATGCATCGCACCTACGTGTATTATCAAACATAAAGAAAGGTATGCTCTTTTCCCATCCTTGGATAAGCAATACATCATCATCATTCATCACCATATCCAATAAAGTCTCAACGACTGGGGGACTTGTTGGACTTCTTCATCTTCTTGAATTTAAGGGTTGATCCCTCTCATTCTTCTATCCTCTTTCATGCTAACAATGCATCGATCTTGCATCCATTCTACATCCTGCATAATCACGTCATATCATCATAGGACAACATCATCCATTGCATTCATCTCATTTTCATAATCGTTTAAGTTGTTTAGGATAATATAAATTTGTTATTCTAAGCATCTTCCAAACATCTCATTTTCATCATCATTATCATATAGTCTAACCATCCATACATTCATTTTGAACCTCTTTGTCGCAATATCCACCTCAATCTTTTCGCTCGATCTCTTGAGGGGCAATGTACTAACGTACTTATTTTCGATGGGGCATCTGAAAAAAAATAAAAAAAAATTAATTTCGATGTCGGCAACATCATTCTTTGAACCAATGAAACAAGTACATTGCTTCAAAGAGGGGCAAAATTTAGACATCCAAACTAACATCATGCATCATGCATTCCACTCTAATTAACATTCATTTCTTCTATTTATCAATTAAAATATTTTATTGATTAAATCCCTAAGGCTCATCAAACTTAATTAAATAAATCAAATTATTTTATTAAGTTCTATGTTCTTCTAATTTGATTTGATAAATCAAACTGATTTAAATCAAATATCAAATCCCTAAAATCCCCTAAGTTAATTAATCTAAATTAATTAACTTCTAATCATAATTACCATTCTCTAGCTTTTGACTCAACTAGAGTCAAATATAAACTCTCAACTAACCCACCCACTTGCACCAATAAATCAATTATTTGATTTATCAATTCTTCTAATTACTTTCAAAAGGGCATCAAGATGGAATATTCTTCCAATTTGAATCTTCCCTCCAAAGGATTTGTCCCTTCCAACAAAGCATTAAATGCTCTTACACATGTCTCTTGGACAAGTCAAACTTGGCATTTAATGCACCTTTCATGTCATTTCATGCAAATTCAAATTTGAAATTGGCACATTGGCCAAGACTTGCACATTCCTCACCCTCTCACACCTTGACAAGTGTCATCTTTTGATTGGCTCATGAATGATCCCACATTCATTCAAAATCTCTCACTCTCTCAACCTTGAATCTATAAAAACAAGGGTTTTCAACAACACAAAAGGAACACAATTGGACAACAACATATTTTGATGCAAGGTTATTCTCTACATGTGAGAACTAATCTTGCTATTCATTTGGCATCTTATGCTTATCATGGATTGGGAAAGGGATGCTTGCTACACAACTAAGTAGCACCAATCCAATATGGGATAGATTTATTTCATGTTTTACATGCTTTGTTCATCTTTGTCATTTATTTCCATCTTGAAGCATGATATATTAACTCATATGGATGTTGAATATTTGCTTTGTTTTGAAATACTAATCATGCTACTAATGGTGTATGTTGATATTTAAGCATTTGCAAATTTTGATGTCCACACCAGGTATAGCTCTATAAGGAACAAAGCCTTTGTCACAACCAGCCAGACCCATTGTGACCATCGTCTTTGCAGGAACCTTCACAAAATGCCAAGGCAAGGAAATATTTTGAGATGGGGGCATGGATTTTTCCTCACACCCAATCAACCCCAATCTATCCACAGAGATCTCTGTATCCACTACAAAGACTGATGCAGAAGGCAACAAATTTGGAAGAGACAATGAGGAAACCACAGATGGAGGGCCCCCGTAGGTCCCTCCAGTAGCACTCAACACCAGAGAATCGCCCACCCCTAGCACACCATTACCGTTAGGACTCCCACCCAGCGCAACAATGGGTAAATTCATTTCTTTGTTAACAAAAACTCTGTGTATGTTAATATGTTAGAGAGTACATGTTTGTGCATACAAAATCTAGTTGCATGTGGCTAGATTTTAAAATTAATAATAAATGATAAATAATGGAATGAAATAAACTTAAAGAAATCAAGTATTTGATTATGAAATATTTGCATACAATTTTAAAACATAAAATAATGCAAATAAAAAAGGAAAGTTGCCTTCAAATTGACAAAAAACCTCTGCTAATGGAAATATAATGTTTCCATCTAGTTGTCAAATGAATATTTATCTATCTTTCTTTTGATAAGTGAGATTATTTAATCTTTTACCTGACATTTTGAAGGCTTTTATCATTAAAGACAGCTAGTTTACCATTTAACCAAAGCTAAAACTTGTTTTCCAATGATTCTAATAGTAATTTGTATGTGTGGAACTTATTTCAGACTCAAACCTCACACTATATGTAATCTATATACTAATTAAATGTGTATATATAATTAAAAAATTAAATAATATTTACAGTACAAAACAGTCATGTAGACACATAAAATAGCCATCATACATCTCACTCTAACTAACATCGAATTCTCGTGTTAATCAGTTAAAGCGAATTATTGATTAGTTCCATAGCTTCATCATATTTAATTAAATAAATCAAGTTATTTAATTAAAGAACTTAACTTCTTCTTATTTGATTCAATAAATCAAACTGATTTCAATCAAATATCAAACTCCTAAAATCCTCCAAGTTAATTAATTTGAATTAATTAACTTCTAAACATAATTACCCATTCTCCAACTTTTGACTCAACTTGAGTCAAATCCTAACTCTTAACTAGCCCACCCAATTGCACCAATAAATCATTTCTTTGATTTATTAATTCTTCTAATTACTTTCAAAAGGGCATCAAAATGGAATATTCTTCCAATTTTGAATCTCCCTCTCAAACGCTTGTCCATCCAACAAAGCATGAAATACTCTTACACATGTCTCTTGCACATGTCAAACATGGCATTTAATGCACCTTTCATCCCCCCTAAACATGTCATTTCAACTAAATTCAAATTTGAAATTGGCACATTGGCAAAAACTTGCACATTCCTCATCCTCTCAAATCTTGACAAGTGGCATCTTGTCATTGGCTTATGAATGATCCCACATTCATCAAAATCTCTCACTCTTCTGACCTTGAATCAATAAAAGCAAGGCATAAAAACACAAATGGGACAACACTTTTCCATGCAAAGTTATGTTGGAGTGAAATTACACTGAGAGGGGGGGTGGGGGGTGAATCAGTGTTTATAACTTCTTAAACATTTTAAACTGAAACTGAAAAGTTCCATACATATGTTCTCATTTTCAATGATAGTGTCATTCATGTAATCGAATACAATCATATAAACTGAAATGAGTAATGTAACATTGCATTTTAAAGCAGTGAAGTACTAAAGAAAAAGAGTTAGAGAGACACAATAGACACAAGATATGCCAAGTGGAAAACCCTCCTGGGGTAGAAAAACCACTCCTGAACCTGCTTCCTTTTTCAAGCTTTCATTTCAATAATTTATTTTGACAAAGCCTCAATGGCTGATTTCTGAGCACTGACTCAAGGAGTACCAACCCCTCTATTTAGAGACACCAATATCAAGGAGCACCAACCCCTTTCCTGATATTCAATAGAATGAACAATAGTATAGAGGATCTCTTTGTTTCACTTGATTTCTGTCAAGTGCTTCTTGACAGACAAAACATAGAATTTTCAAGAGTCAAAATTGACTCTTCAAAATTCCATGCATTATCTAATCTTGATGTAGCTTGAGGAAAATCCTATCACAGTTACAATACAGTCTCATCAAACTATTTTTCAATAATACATCTTTTCTTTCTTTTCTCACTTTTCGATTTTCAATTTTTCCCATACAAAAAACTACAAATCTGAATACCCACTATGTTTTCCAATTTTCAGCATTATCTCAAAGAATAGACTTCTAGATAACTAAATAATAATACCCCTATTTTTAGATTTTGATTTTCTGTAATAATAGAACCCTAAACTCACTTGTTTTCGCTTTTACAAAAAAACATCATTACACCTTGGAAGTATTACAACTGTTACTCAAATTTCACATTCTAGAAAGTTATTGCAAGGTTCTTTTTGAGGTTACATAATAACTGTCAAGTCAGATCTGATGTTGCAGTGTTCACAAAAGAGAGATTCTTTCTTTTTGTTGAGGATAGAATAACAATGACCAAGAATAGAAGTGTGACCAAGTATGTCTTCACTAGAATCCTACACATGCAGTGCTTAAACAAAAGCAATGAGAGCACATCATTTAATAATGAAATGATAACCATTTTCCTTGACTGAACTAGCAATGCATCATCAGTATTTTTAGCAAAATGAAAAAACCACTTTCAGATTTCACCTAGATGTAGTAATGAAGATGCATAAACCATAGGAGTTCTGAAAAAAATGTTATTGTGAAAGAGAGATAACTGAAACCCCAACGAACATGCAATCAAAAGCCAATAACCATGCATAATAATAGTTACCCACAAATTCCAGTGAGGCTGAGAGAATATGCCGAGATCTATGTTCAATACAATGACTGAAAAAATTAATAAACTGAAATCATTGTGAAGTGTGACTGAAATAACTTCACAAGAACCATTATCCCTGAACCCAAATAAGTATATGTAAAGATTCGATGATATTATCATTACCCATAACTAGAAAACACAGATCCTTAAAATAGCTGTCATGGTAACCTTCAAAAGAAATTTGCAGTCACATTTTTATACTTAGAACCAAATATTCTTAACTTTTTCTTGAAAGCAATAGCCATTTTCTACTTTTCATTTTGCAAAGGAGAGAAAGAACAACTTCATTACTATTTTGCTTGTCCAAAAATAGATCTACAAACCAATCTAAGGAAGAATACCTGGTAAGTTAAGGTTGTTGTCAAAGGGTGCTTACCAGACCTGCAGAGGAGAGGAAACGACCTCACAATCTTGTAAAAAACGTGCATGAACCCTGTGGTTGAAAGAAGACAAGTGGAGCGATTTCTGTGCAGGGCTCTTGACTACTCTTGACTTCTCCTGATTGTTGTCCAATAGCAAAAACACCAAAGGATAACCAAAAATTCCCATGCTAGAGGATGCATGGTGGCGGCCAGAATGTGGGCAAGAAAAAATGTGAAACAAAAAAACATTTTTTCCCTAACTTGCCACATCAAACATTGCAAATACCTTGGCAGAAATGAATAATATTTGGAGTTTGAAAAGGATAGATAATGATAACTTAAAGAATCATTATACCCTTTGAAATTCGTGGGCAGAATAGAGGTAATCATGCTGACCAAAAACTCAAACAAAAACCTTTACCGATTTGCCAAGTCAACTCCCGACATAATCATGCAAAAAAAATGTTTTGATAAGACCACATTACTCACACAAGTCGATAAAAGAGACTTGATATTTCCCTAATGATCAAAGCTTAGGTCACATTCAATGTGATATAAAAAATAAAATTAACCAATGCCATTAGCTACAGTCGGCCTTAAGGCTTGAAGCAAATATTAACCAAATGACCCAACACACATACAAATGGAGGATCGAATAGAATGCCACTTCAAATGCCACCATGATGAAAACCAATGCAAGTAATTTCCAATTCCTTGGTACTGGAAGCAAGATATTATGCAATTCTTCATACCAAATACCATTAAAAAAATGCAAAGGAGTGATCAGTGTGTTCCTCAAAGCCTGAAAGCACTAAAATAGCCAATATTCCTTGTAGCGATTCCTTTGATTGAGAATAGAGAAGTATACCTTTGAGAATTTCAAGACCGTTTTTAATTTTAGGATTGCTTGTTACTGATCAACACAAAAATAGTCAAATTGTATAAAGCTGATTTATGCCAAGGACAACATAATTGAGATCATCACTAAACCAATAATAGGTTAAACTAGAAATGTATCACCTGATCAAATGGAGACAAATGACCTATAACTAGAATACATCAAAAAGAATTTGTAATCTGCACATGGAGTTAAACGATTAGTGCCACCAAGATAATAAAACCAATGAAGTAAATGTGCCAATCAAAATATGAATCAACTGAGAAGATAACCATCAAGATGCCAGATAATCATAAGATGAGATCAAGAACAAAACAACATAAGAGGGATTCAAAAAACTCCCCCTTTGTCTTTGATGGCAAAAATGAGCCACCAAACCAAAGATAATGAATTGTAATTGACTACTCAAAATTCTCCCCATTTTTGACACAAGGATAAAGGGAGACCAAACAAAGATAAACTAGAATCAATCTATGGCATGCCAACAAACTACATAAAGAACCTTTGAGCAGAAAAGTATAAGCTACAGGAAGAGTTAACCAGCTCCCGCTATCGCCAAGATAGACTGTTTATGATAACAAGGATTGAGAAACCACTCCCAATTGAGACCGAAGTCTCTCAAAGACATCTTTAGCCAATGGTTTTATAAAATGTCAGCAAACTGTGCTTGTGTAGGAACATATTGCATAGATACCTCATTAGCCAACACCTTTTTCCAAAGAAAATGAAATTATAGCTATATGCTTAGTTCAAGAGTGCATAACTGGATTTTTCGACATATTTATTGCACTAGTATTATCACACAGAATAGTAATAGGTTTTGGGATTTCAATACCCATATCTGATAATGTTTGTGACATCCAAATTACCTGAGTGTAGCAAGAAGCGGCAGCTATATATTCTGCTTCAGCAATAGAGAGCGAAATATATTCTTTCTTTTTGTTGTGCCAAGCCACTAAACAATCACCAAGAAAGAAATCAACGCAACTGGTGCTTTTCCTATCATCTAGACATCCTGCCTAGTCAGAATTAGTATAAGCTACTAAAGATAAATCATTGCTTCTGGGATACCAGAGCCTATAATCAATTGTTCCTTGTACATACTTAAGAATTCTTCTCACAGCATTGATGTGAGATTCTTTAGGAGCAGATTGAAAATGAGCAACCATGCAAACAACTTTCATTATGTCAGGTCTTAAGGCAGTTAAGTACAATAGGCTACCTATTATTGATCTATAATCAGTTGAGTTTATAGCAGGGGAGTCATCAACTTTGCTAAGTTTACAACTAGTAGCCATTGGGGTGCTTATAGGATGACTTTCATCCATTTTAAACCTTTTTAACATTTCTTTTGCATACCTTGCTTGAGATAGAAAGATGCCAGAGTCAAGTTGTGAAATCTAGAGAACTACAAAAAATGACAGTTCTCCCAACATTGACATTTCGAATTCAAATTCCATGATTTGTGAGAATTTTTTACTCAAGGCAATATTGTTGCAACCAAAAATGGTGTCATCAACATAAAATTCAACAACAAGAATATCAGATCCTTCAATTTTAAGATACAGATTGTTGTCAACTCCTCCTCTAATAGAATACCAAGCTCTAGGAGCTTGTTTTAGGCCATATAGAGCTTTTTTCAGCCTGTAGACATGATTGGGTTTGTTTTTACATATAAACCCTTCAAGTTGTTCTATATAAACTTCTTCTAAGTATCCATTTAGAAAGGTAGTTTTTACATCCATCTGATATATAGTGAAATTTTTTAAAACAGAATATGCCAAGAAAATTCTAATGGATTCAAGCCTAGCAACAAGAGAAAAAGTTTCACCCAAATCAATACCTTCTTGCTGAGCATATCCTTTGTAGACATATCTAGGCTTGTTGCGAACAACCTGACCATTTTCATCATGTTTATTTCTAAATATCCACTTTCCACCTATGAAATTTTTGTCATCTAGTCTTGGGACTAGATCCCATGCCTGATTTTTTTTCAATTTGATCAATTTCTTCTTGCATTGCATTAAGCCAACATTCATTAGTTAGAGTATCATCAAAAAAATTGGGCTCAAACTGGGTGATTAAACAAAATGCGGTAAGCTCAGCTATGTGACATTTTTCATCATAGTTAACAGATTTTTTCCTTCTTTGAACTCCTCCAGATCTATCTTCTATAATTAGATCCTTAGGATGATTTCTAGCAAGAGATTTTGAAGTAACTTTGAGTTCACATTTTTCTGAGCTGATTTCAGCATCTTTAGATTGTGCTTCAACAAGTTTAGGGCTTGCTAGTTTTGTTTTAGGCTTTGCAATTTCAAAGCTTTCAGTGATTATATCAAGCTCAAATTCATCCTCTTCATCATCCTGCATAGGTTCAACATCTAACAACAAATTTTCATCAAATTTAACATTGACAGATTCAACAATTTTATTCACCCTATTGTTAAAGCATTTATAGGCTCTGTTGTGTGTAGAGTATCCTAAAAAGATACCTTCATCAGTTTTAGATTGGAAATTGCCTAAGTTTTCGTCATCTCTTTTGATAGAGCACTTGTAGCCAAATATTATGAAATATTTAATCTGGGCAGATTTTCCATACCACAATTCATATGGAGTGAAATTTGATTTCACTCTGATTTGCACTCTATTCAAAATGTAAACAACTGTATGAACAACTTCTTTCAACATGGTTCTTTCCATCTCTTTTACAGTCCTATTCTTTTGATCAACTACCCCGTTTTGTTGGGCTGTTCTAGCAGCAGCATACTATCTTTTTATGCCATGCTTTTTACAGTAGTCTATGAATTCTTGTGAGGTGAATTCACCACCTTTGTCAGATCTTAAACATTTCAGTTTTAAGTTTGACTCTCTTTCTATGAGTTTTCTAAAGACTTTAAAGTGTTCAAAAGCTTATGATTTATTCTTTAGAAAAGTAAACCATACCATACGAGAGTAGTCATCAACAAACAACATGAAATATTTCTCACCATTTATGGATCTACTCCTTGTAGGACCACATAAGTTAGTATGAACAATTTGCAGAGGCTTAGTAGAGAAAAGTTCCTTGGATTTAAAGCTTACCTTGGTTTTCTTTCATTTGAGACACTCTTTACAAACAACTTTGTCAGGTTTTCTAAGAGGGGGCAGACCTCTTATGTTTTGATTTTTGCTAATTCTGACCATATTGTCAAAATTAATGTGGCCTAGTCTCTTGTGCCACAACCATCTTTCATCAACCTGACTCATTAAGCATATACCATGAGTGTTCTCATGTCCAAAGGTTTCTAGTAAGTTGTTGACATTTCCTTTAGTCCTCCTTCCAGCAGCAACAACTTTACCTGACTGGTTTTTGATTTCACATCCTTGTGAAGTGAACAAGACTTGATAGCCACTGTCATAGATTTGACTGACACTCAGAAGGTTATGTTTTAATCCTTATACATAATGAACATTTGAGATTGGAGTGTCTTCATTCAGTAATAGAGGACCTCTTCCTTTGATTTGAATTCCAAAGTTGTCTTTGAACTTTACATATCCACCAACATAGTCTTCTAGATTTGTAATTTTTTCTTTGTCATCAGTCATGTGGTTTGAACAACCACTATCCAGGACCCATAGGTCCTTCTTAGAGTGAAAAGCAGTTTGAACAAGCATAGTCTATTCAATGTTGTTAACTTCTTTGGGTTTCCAAACTTTGATGGTTTTCAACTATTTATTCTGCTAATCAGCATTGCATTTCTTTGTTGAATGACTCAAAGATTTGCAAGTAAAACATCTAATTTGTCTTGCAAAACCATGATTCTCCCTAAAGCCAAATCTAGGAGTTCTAACTTTCATAAATCTGCAAGAATTTAATTTGTGACCAAATTTATTGCAGAAGTAACAGTTACCATAAAAGATAGGGTAGGAGTTGTAAACCATTCTGTTGCTCCTAAAAGGATGAATTTGATCCTTGACAAACTCAGAATGTTTGTGTTCAAGATTTTTGTTTCCAGCAACAGTATTGTTCTTCTCACTGTCATTTGAGAATTCACGTTTAACAAAGCCAATACCAGTTTTGTCTTTGTTTAATTTTTGCTTACTAAGCATGATATTCAGTTTAAGATTGCTTTCATACTTTTTAATATTCTTCCATAGATCTACAATCTCCTGTTCAAGTTTCTGAATTTCTTGATCTTTGGAACTTATGTCAATGCGAAGACAATCTTCAACTCTTTTGGATTCTTCAAGTTGAGTTTTTAATGAAATTATCTCAAGATTAATGAGCTTCTCTTGTGAGTTATCTTCAATAGCATTTTGTTCTTGAGCACACAACTATTTCTTAAGTTTTCTCAGCTCTTTTAGAGCACATTCCAATTCTCCTTCATAGTCCACTTCACCTTCTTCAGCATCATTCTTGTTTGTTTCCTCTTGCTGAATGATTTCAGCCATGAAGAGATTTTCATCTTCTTCATTTAGAGTTTCATTAGATTCAAAATCTATTTCATTTTTGCTAAACAAACTTTTCTTCTTTTTGAAGTTAAATTTCTGTTTGAGTCTATAAGCCTTTTTCTTGGCAAATTTCTTAGATTTCTTGTTATCATTGTTTGTGTCACCATAGGGACACTTTGCAGCAAAGTAACCTATTTTTCCATAGTTAAAGAATTTGAAGGGGAGTTTTCCCTTATACTTTCCAGAACCCTTTTTGAGTTTCCTTACAAAATGAGATTCTTTAGAATCAGAAAATTCTGATTCAAAGAGCTCATCCCTTTCTTTTCTTTCAACATTAAATTTTGCTTCTTTTGTAGAGGTGTTTTTACTAATCCTCGTTTCATAGGCAGTCAAAATGCATTGTAAACTGTCAAGCGTAAGCTGGTGAAAATGTTTATTCTCTTCTAGAGTAGCTACCTTAGCTTCAAATTTTGTTGACAAGGTTCTAATGACCTTGGTTACAATGTCAAACTCCTTGACTTCTTCTCCCAGACCCTTCATAGCATTTACTATATCATCAAACTTTAGAAAGTAGTCAGCAAACTTTTCATTGTCCCTCATTTTTAATTCTTCAAACTGATGTTTTAAAGTGAGGACTTTGGACTGTTTTACCTTTCCATTTCCTTGATAGATAGTTTCAAGTTTAGTCTAGATTTCTCTAGAAGAACTACAGTGCATGAATTTGATGAAGACATCTTTAGTTAGAGCACATAGAAGAGCATTCTTTTCTCTTGCATTGGTTTCATATCTCTTCTTTTCATCAGAAGTAGTTGGAAAATTAGTTGGTATGGTGTACCCAATCAATACTATGCTCCAGACATCAAGATCTATAGAAGTTAAATAATTCTCCATTCCAATTTTCCAGAATACATAATTAGTTCCATCAAATAATGGAGCTCTAGTCATGGAAGTACCTTGATGAGCTTGAGACATTTTGAATAGACTCCAAGTACAGAATCAATCCTAGGTTGGAAAGACCTATCAAAGGACCCTAGGCTCTGATACCAATTGTTGGAGTGAAATTACACTAAGAGGGGGGGGGGGTGAATTAGTGTTTATAAATTCTTAAACATTTTAAAGTGAAACTGAATAGATTCATACATATATTCTCATTTTTCAATGATAGTGTCATTCATGTAATCGAATGCAATCATATAAACTGAAATGAGTAATGTAATATTGCATTTTAAAGCAATGAAGTACTGAAGAAAAAGATTCACAAAGACACAATAGACACAAGATATGCCGAGTGGAAAACCCTCCTCGAGTAGAAAAACCACCTCTGAAACTGCTTCCTTTTTCAGGCCTTCATTTCAATGATTTATTTTGACAAAGCCTCAACAGCTGATTTCTAAGCACCAACCCCTTTATTTAGAAACACCAATCTAAAGGAGCACCAATCCCTTTCCTGATATTCAATAGAATGAAAAATAGTACAGAGGATCTCTTTGTTTCACTTGATTTTTGTCAAGTGCCCCTTGACAAACAAAGCATAAAATTTTCAAGAGTCAGAATTGACTCTTCAGAATTCCATGCATTATCTAATCTCGATGCAGCTTGAGAAAAATCCTATCACAATTACAATACAGTCTCATCAAACTATTTTTCAATAATACATCTTTTCTTTCTTTTCTCACTATTTGATTTTCAATCTTTTCCCATACAGAAAACTACAAATCTGAATACCCACTGTGTTTTCCAATTTTCAACATTATCTCAAAGAATAGACTTCCAAATAACTAAATAATAATACCCCTATTTTTAGATTTTTCTTTTCTATCATAATAGAAATCTAAACTCACTTGTTTTAGCTTTTACAGAAAAACATCATTACACCTTGGAAGTATTACAACTGTTACTCAAATTTCACATTTCAGAAAGTTATTGCAAGGTTGTTTTTGAGGTTACATAATAACTATCAAGTCAAATCTGATGTTGCAATGTTCACAAAAGAGAGATTCTTTCTTTCTCTTGAGGATAGAATAGAAATGACCAAGAATAGAAGTATGACAGAGCATGTCTTCACTAGAAGCTTGCACATGCAGTGCTTCAACAAAAGCAATGAGAGCACATCATTTAATAATGAAATGATAACCATTTTCCTTGACTAAACCAGCAATGCATCATAACTATTTTTAGCAAAATGAAAAAACCACTTTCAGATTTCACCCACATATAGTAATGAAGAATGCATAAACCATAGGAGTTCCAACAAAAATGTTGTTGTGAAAGAGAGATAACTAAACCCCCAACTAGCATGCAACTGAAATCCAATAACCATGAATGGGTAAAAGCACAAAGTTGTGTCACACTTTATAAAGGAAACGACCAATGTTGATCCAAATTTTAAACTTGAATTTCAAAAAAGTAGCATATGTTTTGAATTTTTAAATGATGTAAACTAGTAAAATATGTATTTTTTATAAGAAACTAAAAAATTATTTTAAACTAGTTTTTCATAAATTAATACTATAATTTAGTTGTTTATAAAAAGCTAAAAAATGAAGTTGCACGAGGTGTTAAACTTTTTATAGTAAATTTTATTTTTTTTCTTTCAATTTTTTTGTGTGTATTTATAACTTGAAATTTTAGTGCATGGATATATTTTTTTCCAATTTTGAGAAATATATATTTTTATATAAGTATTAAAATGTGCGTGAATAAAAAACAACTATTTCCATCCGACATCAACATTCATATTAAATACTTATCTAATGGAAAAAAAATTATACCATCTTGAAATAGATTCTTTAATCTAGTGCATCATATTTTTTTCAATTTTTTTTAATAAGTTTTAGTATGTTTCCTTGGCATGGTAATCAACCTAATATTTTTTGCTGATAACCTAATTTTAGTATAAATAAAAAATATAAATAATAATAATAATTAAACTATTAAAATAAATATATAGTTGAAAACTACACTTATGGATCTACAAATGGGTATTTTTACATTTAAAAAAAAATGTTATTTACATGAGGAGTTATTAAAACTTCAATTTTTTCAAATATATTTTTTTTTTGGTAAATTGGACTCAAAGTGGTGCTCCATATATTTTTAGCCAACAATTTTAGTTGAATAAATTGTGGAAGTATCTACGTATGTGCAGGATCATGATAGGCCAAAAAGTTGTGATATCTAAGTGATATGATGGCCCATGTGGCCGATGACTTTTTTTTACCCAAAATAGATAAGATGAAAAAGGTTTTTAAAGGAGATTCCCATCTTTCCACCAATATCAATTATTCTTTACTTTGAGTTTCATAAATAGTTTTTATTCATTTTCTATTTGAATTACGACTAAAGTCCTGATTGATAGGTTGATTGAAAAAAATCTATAGCTTTCAAACAGGATCACATTTTTTGAATCCAAAATATGTGTCACATTCTATGCTTTACATACTATATGATTAAAGAAAAGAAATTGAATTTCATGAAGTTTTGACCAAGTTAAGGTGGTCAGACATACAAGTTTTAATAATTTTTAAAAGTTGTAATAAAAAAATCATAATTAATTATTTACATGGAAAAAACTTACAAACAAATATGCATCACATCGGGACATGAGTCCCCTACTTATATATAAAATATTATAAAAAACATTATTCTTCTATTGTGGTTACGGTGATCAGATAGACACCTACTTCTTATTTTTTCCTTAAAATTTAAGTACTATTGCATTGAAATTTCAAATTGTCATCAAATATATATTTTTTCTTTAAATAAACCTAGTAGTTTAGATACTACATTCAATTTTATACAGATTCTATTCTTACATATTTTTGAAATAATACACATAAATTATTCAAATTTCTACGTCAAGTTGCCTAACTCCAATTTTCTAAATTTTATTGCCACTTAAGGGCCTGTTTTTTCCATGATGATCCTGCACATACCCATCTAACTTAGCTAGAATGAATCTTAATAGCTCATATGTTTTACCAAATTTGATTTTTAGTTAGAAATACTTAAATTCAGTTCCGTTGATATGTTGGCTAAAAGTGTGACACAACTTTGTGCTTTTACCCGCATAATAACAGTTACCCACAAATTCTAGGGAGGCTGATAGAATATTCCAAGATCTATGTTCAATACAGTGACTAAAAAACTTAATAAACTGAAATCATTGTGAAGTGTGACTGAAATAACTTCACAAGAACCTCTATCCCTGAACACAGATAAGTATATGCAAAGATTCAATGATACTATCATTACCCATAACTAGAAAACATAGATCCTTAAAATAATTGTCATGATAAACTTCAAAAGAAATTTGCAATCACGTTTTGACTCTTAGAAGAAAATATTATAGAATTTTTCTTGAAAGCAATAGCCATTTTCTACCTTTCATTTTGCAAAGGAGAGAAAGAACAACTTCATAACTATTTTTCTTGTCCATAAACGGATCTACAAACCAATCTAATGAAGAATACCTGGTAAGTGAAGGTTGTTGTCAAACAGTGATTACTACACCTACAGAGGACAGGAAATGACCTCACAATCTTCCAAAACACGTGCATGCACCTTGTGGCTGAAAGAAGACAAGTGGAGTGACTTTTGTGTAGGGCTCCTGACTGCTCCCGACTACTCCCGATTGTTGTCCAACAACAAAAATGCCAAAGGATAACTAGAAATGCCCATGGTGGAGGATGCATGGTGGCGGCCAGAATGTGGGCAACAAAAAATGTGAAACACAAAAACATTTTTGCCCTAACTTGCAACAACAAACAATGTGAATACCTTGGCAGAAATGAATAATCTGTGGAGTCCGAAAATGATAGATAATGATAACTTAAAGAATCATTATACCCTTTGAAATTCGCAGGCAAAATAGAGGTAATCATGC
Organism: Sequoiadendron giganteum; assembly: GCA_007115665.2. Classification (NCBI taxonomy): domain Eukaryota; kingdom Viridiplantae; phylum Streptophyta; class Pinopsida; order Cupressales; family Cupressaceae; genus Sequoiadendron; species Sequoiadendron giganteum. Next base: position 428,011,261 of record CM021110.1, on the reverse strand, counting down.
TGACCAAAAACTCAAATAAAAACCTAAGTTACCAATTTGCCAAGTCAACTGTCAACATAATCATGCCAAAAAAATATTTTGATAAGACCACATTACTCACACAAGTCGATATCAAAGACTTGATATTTCCCTAATGATCAAAGCTTAGGTCACATTCAATGTGATATAAAAAAAAAATTAACCAATGCCATTAGCTGCAGTCGGCCTTAAGGCTTGAAGTAAATATTAACCAAATGACCCAACACACATACAAATGGAGGATCGAATAGAATTCCCTTTCAAATACCACCATGATGAAATCCAATGCAAGTAATTTCCAATTCCTTAGTACTAGAAGCAAGATATTATACAATTCTTCATACCAAATACCATTAAAAAATGCAAAGGAATGAGCAGTGTGTTCCTCAAAGCCTGAAAGCACTGAAATAGCCAATATTCCTTGTAGCAATTCCTCTAATTGATAGTAAAAGAAGTATACCTTTGAGAATTTCAAGACAGTTTTTAAATTCAAGATTGCTTATTACTGACCAAGCCAAAAATAGTCAACCTATATAAAGTTGATTTATGCTAAGGAGAACATAATTGAGATCATCACTGAACCAGTAATAGATTAAACCAGAAATGTATCACCTGATCAAATGGAGATAAATGACCTGTAACCAAAATACCTCAACAAGCATTTGTAATCTGCACATGGAGTTAAACGATCAGTGTAACCAAGATAATAAAACCAATGAAGTAAATGTGCCAATCAAAATATGAATCAACTAAGAAGATAACCATCAAGATGCTAGATAATCATAAGATGACATCAAGGACAAAACAACATAAGAGGGATTCAACAAGTTACTCTCTATGTGAGAACTAATTTTTCTCTTCATCATTTTATCATCTTGGAAATCTTGCTTATCAAGGGTTGGGAAAGGGCTTTCATTCCACATTTCAAGAGGCACCAATCCCACTATGGCATAGGTTTGAACATACTTTACCTGCTTGCAATGAGTCTCTTTGGTATTTTTAGTGTTTTGTTTGCATTATTTAATATGGTTCAATATCTCATAGGGATGCTTTGATTTGCTAACAATGCCAATCTATGTCAATGTTTAAGCATTTGTAGATTTTAGTGTCTACAATCTGCTGCTAGAAGGAGGGCTCCATTTTTTTTTTATTCAATCCTTGCAGAATTTTTTTTAGGCTAACATTGTTATTATCAATGAAGGATAAACGTTTATTCTAATCTACTAACGATCTTGAATATGTGATTGAATGTAATATATGTGATTGTGTTCAATAGGTTGCTTTATAGCTCATTTCCATAGTCCAAAAAAAAAAAAACTATGCCACGTACCTGTTTGTTGATGCTTTGTGTCTTTGTAGATAATAGGTGATATTATATTTACTAGATATGTGTAATCTCTATTTTCACAACATTTATTGTCCTCTTCTTTTCATGGCATGCATTTTTCATTATCTATTTTTTTGTCGATGTAACTTTTACGATTTACAAATAGTCCAAAGACATTCATCCGCATCATAAAGACTGAAGATATCCCTGTGATAATATTTTCTTTGATGGAAGATTAATTCACATTCAACCTACACCCACCTTTCACCATCACCTTCTCTGTGCATGATTAATGTTGTGTGTGGTTCACTCTATACTCAATCACGAAAAATATGCTCTTTATGTCATTTCACCATTGCCTTCACTGTGCGTGATTCAAGAAAATAGAGGGAACACCTAATATCATTAGTGAAGAAGATGGATTTGTAGTTTGAATATTGAATATCTTTATGTTTTTTCTTTTCTACTTTTGAATTTTGTACAACAAGTTTCCAACTTTTACGGCCATTTAAAATAGTAAAGAGCAGTTGAGGCATCTAGAGAATGTGTGTGTTTTGTTCACTTGTTTTGTAGAGAACAAACCTCCTCCATCATCTCTTACAACCTCTCTACTTGCACCAGTTTCGTCACTATTGTTGTTGTTGATAGGGCGAGCCACCATCTCCTACGCCCTCTGCCTAGCAATCTGCACCTCATCCATGGGCAGTGGTATGCCATGGTAAGAAGCTTCCTAGTTGGGGATGGTGATCTAAAGAGATCAAATCATAATCTAAACAGGCCTTGCTATAGCTTTATTCTCTGTAATATTTCTTATAGTTATGAGGTCAGTATGTTTGAAGTAGATTTCTTTGAATTTGAAGACCGTCTGTTGCTTACATTTTCCTTTGTTGAGATACAGTTTATTTCTCTCTAAAATGTGTTCTTTAAGTTTGTTATAAAAACTTTCAGCAATTGAAAACCAGATTTTGACAGCACTATTTTATGCAGCCTCTTTGTGGTCTAAATAAATCTGAGTGCCTGTCCTGAAATTCAATTCATCAAGATTTCCTACGAGACCATGCTTAAGGGATTCAGTTGTCCATGGTATATGACTGCTTTCAACTATAAGATTTCCATTCCGTGGCCAAAACTCTCCCATCAGGTTTAATATGTAATGAATTCTATGCACTTGTTTTTTCTTACCCTTTTTCTCTGAGTTATTGGTAGTTCTTGGGAATTGAACGTCTGATGTTGAGTTCCAAGGGTTTTTTTTTATGACTGAAATATTGCTCAGTATGTTCGAAGTAGATTCCTCTGAGTCAAAGACCATCCACTCCCTGTGTTTTCCTTTCCTAAGATACAATTTATTTCTCTCTAAATGCATTTGTAGTTCCTTTATCAGTGTTTTCTTTTAGAACAAATTAATCTTATATTCCTCTAGAAAATATATCAATTAAATGAAATGTGTTGTGAGAAATCTTTTCTGAATAGAACCTTGTGCAATCACATCACTATCAACATCCACATTCTATCAGGCATTCTGTCAAACGACGCACACATCTATAATTAGTAGCATTACATATAAATCTGAAATGGAAGAGAATGTTGTAGAGTATTCAAAGAGGGTGCCTCCAGTGCTGAAATTTATGATTTCCAAAAGTGATTAAGAGTAATGAATGTTGGTCGGTGTTGTAGACAAAACCAGGGGTGTGTACTTTTTTGCTTATAGTTTGTATGACTTTGGTTCATGTTTGCATTTATTATTAGGACTTTGGTTCACATTACAGATATGCCAAAGATACATTGTGACTGGGAAAAATCATCCATTAATTAAAATTTGATGGCATATATTATGAAGACAATGTGCTTGTGTGGTTGCTTCGAATGTTTACCTAACCTTTATGTCATGCATATCCTGCTATCATAGATTTTTGATCCCGTTGACAAGCTAGGAATGGGCTTTACCATGATGGTTCACATATGTACAAAAGTCTTTCCTAGGCGTTAAGATATCTACAGACGCACTTTATTAATTGTTCTAAGTATTTTTCTTGAGCATTGTAATATGTTAATCCATTTGAGATTTTGACTGTAGGTTGTGAACTATCACCCTGTGGTTTCTCCCATTTTCTCGATAGAAGCATCACCAATGATGATTTCCCCAAATCTCACCCCATTGATGGTTTAAGATTTCCTTGGCAGCTACTCACCAAAATTGTGGAAGTAAATGATTAGAGGGCGTGATTTCTATTTGCACAATATATTACGTTTATTTTTAAAAAGGTCTCTGATATGAGGAATAGCATTGAAGTGTTGCAGATCTTAGCTACCCCTACTAGCCAATTAAGCTAAGCTAACTGCGCGTCATAATGTCCACCTTACTTTAAATCATTTTTTTTTGCTGTTGTGTTGGGTTCCAAAATCAAATAAATTTTCTATTATTTATTGGCATGCATTTACGTTGAAATCTTTTCTGATTGACATTGGGATCCCTATGTTGGTTTAACTGATAGTTGATCAATTTTATTCAGTGTCATATGTTGGTTTAATTAACAATCTACAAAATAGTGGACTGCAGCTTCCCACTCTTCAAAAGATATGGAGGGGTATGTGCAAGATCATGATGGGCCAAAAATTGGCGATATGTAAGCCATATGATGCCCCATGTGGCTGACGACTTTTTTTTTACCCAAAATTGATGAATCGAAAAGGGTTGTTAGAGGAGATTCTCAACTTTCCACCAATATAAATTATGATTTACTTTGAATTTAATAAATAATTATTATTCATTTTTTATTACAATTACGAATAAAGTCTTGATTGATAGGCTGATGGAAAAACATATATAACTTTAAAACGGTATCACATTTTTTTAATCCAAAACATGCATCACATTCTATACTTCACATAATATAGGATTAAAAAAATAAAATTGAATTTCATCAATTTTTGACAAAGTTAAGGTGGTTAGACAGACGAGATTTTATATTTTTTAAAAGTTGTAATAAAAAATTCATAATTAATTATTGACATGGAAAAAAATTATAAAAAAATATGCATCACATCGGGACATGAGTCCTCTACTTATATCTACAATATTATCATTTTATTGTGGTTAGGTTGGTCAGACAGACACCTACTTCTTAGTTTTACCCTAAAATTTAAATACTACTACATTGAAATTTCAAATTTTCACCAAATAGATTTTTAAAAAATAAATAAAGGTCTAGTAGTTTAGGAACTACATTCAATTTTCTAAAGATTCTATTTTTACATTTTTTTGAAATAATATAGATAACTTATTCAAATTTTTACGTCAAGTTGTCTAACTCTGATTTTATGTCTTTTTATTGCCACTTAAGGGTCTGTTTTTTTCCATGATGATCCTGCACATACCCAGAGGGCAATTAATTGGCTATCTATTTATGTTGCAAATCCTGAAATCTGTAGGTACATTATTACAAATATGGTAATTGATGAGAATCAAGGCTACATTACTACCAACAACAACATTGCAGGGAGGATAAATTGAATAGTGGACTCCAACCCGCGTAGTAATCACACATTCTGGCATGCAAGAGTTTAAGATAATGCCAAGATGAATGCTTTTAAATACACGATAATTTCCCAAATGCTTAGGTTTGTTGCATGTAATCTACTCATTATCATATTCCATCACTAGATTACATTAATCTATTTTCACTGAATTCTCAAAATTGTAATCACGCAAATAGTCAAGAGTACCCCATCATTCAATAGCCTATCATTTAGAAATCGTTACATTCAATGAGAGATAAGTAGAACATCAAAACTCACCTATATTACAGTGATGCACCACTAGTGGAATGTCCCATCTAATGCATATGTAGAAGTATATGAGATAAGTTGACATCGATTCGAGGTGGGATTTCTATGCTTATTCAAAATCTATTAATACATTTGGAAATTCAATTATGCATGTATTAAAAGTCTAAATATCAATTATGAAACAAAGAATTAAAATATGCATATACAGGACATCTATTTGCATCATTCCTATTGATTTCCTCTTTTTTTTTCAGATGATGTTATATTTGGGTAGGTAGAATGAAAATCACTCAGCTTGGAGTAGATGTGATCTTTGCTCACTAAATATTGTATTCAAGTCCATTTTTTTAACCGAGGGATGGGTTTGAACAACTTCCATTTACTATTGGAGACCTCTTTATAAGGTCCTGAAAATGGGTAGACTTAACTTCAGTCGGTAGAATATTATAATTTGGTGGGGTAGTCATTAAGAATTTGATTGTTAAACCTTGCATGAACAAGAGTGACTTTTTTTTATATGATAATGTTTCATTGATTTTTTATTTTTTTTAACAAATCTCATTCCTCAAATTTTAATTGTGAAATTTTTATAGGTTGACATTCGAGGTTGAAATTTAAAGGTTGAATTTGGAATCAAGCAAAAAATGAAAATGAACAAAGTGGAGTTGCAGATTTTTTCAAGATTTGGAGAAAAAAAAAAAGAAGCCTTTTTTAATGCTTGTTTTAACAATCTTAGAGCTTCCATTTTCTCCTCTCATTTTCTGATTTAACTCAACTCACTTTTCAATTTGGGCTTAAAATCGATCACTGATTTGATATTTTTTAAGTTGGTTAAAAAGAACCTTGGACATTTACTAGATTTTCATTTGGGTTAAAATTGAACAAGGAAAACTTCACATCTCATTTGGTGCTTTTAAAACGAACTCATCACTACTTTATGGATTAAAATGAACAAGTGTTTTCCATGTTTTGCAATCTTTTTCACAAATTAACATCATTTAAAATGTGTATGCGCTTCTCTTGTGCTTCACAGAGATCTTGAGAATCAAAATCATTTTGGTGATATTAAGTTGTCAAAAATATTGCTTTCACATTTTGATTTGGGAACTTAAAATTGAACAAAGCTTGTCTAATGTGAGAAAAAGGCATTGCGAGTGTTCTATCTTTGTTCATGCAAACAAAGATGATCGAACTATGAATGCACTTACTCGCTATTGTGTATCTTTAGAGGGCCTACCTTGGTGGGAAAAAATACTCACCCCAAGGGAATGACTCAAGTGGTAATGGGCTAAATCCAAGATCTTCCAAACCGCTATATAAATTTGTGTTCATGGTGAAAGCCATGGAAAATGGGAAGTGGTGTATGATAACTCTCCCCCAGTATCTTTATGATGCATAAAGCCCTTGTTCTAAGGGTTGGGAGATCTCTCACAAAGAGTTTATCATTGCACCCCCTAAACTGGATGCCCTTACTACAAAATTTTATTTAGAGGCCAAAAATACCTTATATTTGTTGGTGCAAGAGGTCATGTCCTCTGAAGCTGCCCCACGTTATACTTGTAGTTCTGTTGTAGAGGTGAAAAGTATGCCATGGGAGATTCATGGGTATTGATGCTTGGCTGACCCGAGAAGTGTGTGCACTGTAAGAGGGAGCCTATGTGGTCAAGCATCTAGTCATCTGCACAGAATATGGGCAACTAGATTTATCCAAGTGGGAACCTAAAAAATATTATGTTTTCTAGCCTAGGGTTGTACATTTTCTTGGAATAAAAAACACTTTGTTTGGATTCAAAAGAGTGGAAAAAAAATATTCAACAAATCATCAGAATTGCAAACCCTTTGGAAGAAAAAATACCTTGGAGGTTTCCAAATTTTATTGCTTTTCCCTAGGGGTTCTTATCTCTAGAAGGCTTCTAAACATTCAAACATCTCAATTTGTTCTCACCAAAGTCAACCTAGGAAACCTTTGCCTTGATTTCCTTGATTTCCACATAATACACTTTGTGGGATAAAATAAAATTAGGACATTGGACATTCAGGTGAAAAACATAATCAAGAAAGTGCTTGTGTCAAAAGGAATCGAATCTAGGCAAGATAAAAATCAATTGAATAACACATGTGCTTGGTCCCTTTTGATTCATTTGGTTTTCATGCAAACATTGGTCTTTTGGTTGAATTACTCTTATGGAAAATCATGTTCTTCAAAACCGTGGTCTTGTAAGTAAGTCCTCATGTGGTCATCTAGGATCAAGTCAAAACACTTCATCCATCCAAACATTTATAAAATTCCATTTGACCAGAAACTTTTGGAACTTTGAAAACATCATTCATGCTATACTTTTTTCATGGCATTTGACTTAATACACCTAATCAAGTTATCAATTGTCTTGAACAAATTTACTTTTAGGATAACACAACTTCCTAAGGTCTACTTATTCATGATCACTTTGATTGGCTTAATACACTTAGCCAATTCATTCTCTTATGCGAGTTTTCCCTAGGATAACACAACTTCCTAGGGTTTACAAGTGCATTATCATCTTGTTTGACTTAACGCAGTTAGTAAAACTATCCTCAAAATCAAACCAAACCAAGTCCTAAAGTCTAGCATTGATCCAAAGTTTATAAAATTTTCAACACCCATATCATTCACCCCTTTCATCCTTCATCTCATCATTGGCCCTAAACCCCTCAAAGGTCAACAAGGTCAAAACACACGAAAAACATGGAATATAGACTTGATTCCTACATCATGAGTAATCCAATTCAACCAAAATATCCAAGCCTTACAATACAAATTGATTATTGAAGCTCACATTTATACAATCCAAACATGGCATCATTATCTCCTCCAAACATCAATGGTACAAATGTGAGAGTGCCCAATCAAAATTTTGGAACACCTTTCCCTTTGGTAGATTTAAACCAAAGTCAAAACTTACAAATCTATCAACCAAACAATCAAGGCATGAGCCTTCCCCCTTTACCAATCGTCAATCAACTGAATCCGAGCAATACTCCAATCATAAACTAAACCGTCATAACAAATCCTCCAGTTGCGCCATGGATATCACAACAACATATGACAACCATTCAAGAAATCCCAACAATCAAAACCATCCCCAACCCACCACCACCACTGCCACCACCACCAAAACACAAAATGACAAATTCATTCTCTATCATGTTGCAAGTTTTCCACCAAAAGGAACTCCAAGCCCAACAAGTTGCACAAGCTACACAAGCGGGACAAGCGGCCCAACACCAAACACGACAAGCGCAAGCAGAATTCTGGGCACTATTGCAAGAAATCCATAAACAAGTGCATCAACAAGTAGCTCAACAATAAGCCCAAAAAAAAGCATTGTTGGCACAACAACGACACGACCAACAACAACCATTGTTGGCTCAACATAAAATGCAAACGTTACTCGCTCAACAAAGCTTGCAAAAGATTCCCACCACAATTGTTGAAAACAATGATCAAGATCAACCCATCAATGAACACCTTGAAGATCTTTCCATCTCATCCAATAATCAAATCAACACACACCAAGATCCACTTTCCAATCATGATCAAAACTCACCAGCGATGCATAACAATGATCCAATTCAAGAAATGTTAACATCATTTTATCCTATGGTTGAAAACATTGACAATCTATCCACCATAGTTGTTGAAAATAATGATCAAGATCTACCCATCAATGAGAACCTTGAATATGTTTCCACTTCATCCAACAATCAAATCAACACACCCTAAAAGCCACTTTTCAATCATGATCAAAACTCACCAACAATGTCCAACAATGATCTATTCAAAGAAGGGTTAAAATTATTTGATCCTATAATTTGTGATCCTTCCACTAATGATCATGTTGAAAGTGTCTCTACATCACTTAATGAGTTAGAGGAAATATCTCAAGATTTTTCCCCAAAGCATGATCGACATCTTTCACTTAATTCTAGCAATGGTCCTTTCCAAGACATATTGGCATCCTTTGACCTCATGGTTGCAGATATTGAAGAAATCCTTAAGTCACCATTTGATCCAAGTCCATTAAAATATCAAGAGGATATTAAGCCACTTTCCATGCCTAATGAAAATATCCAAGAAAGCAATCCATCCTTTGAAATCGACCCATGTCAAGAACTTGATCCAAAACATATCGAAAATAATTCCAGAATTAGTCGAGATCAAGAATTCCTATCTCCAAGTACTATAATGATCTAATGGGCACTCTTTTATCTATACAAGATGTCACAAATGATGATCGTATCCATATAACACACACTCGTCCATCTACCCATCAGATTCTTTCTTTGGATGGACACTTAGATGATCTTCATTCAAAACAAAAGTCTCATACTCTTGATATCATTACTGAAGGACAAGAGTATCGTACTCTTAACATTTGTACACATGATCAAGATATAGAAAAATATAAAGACCTAGCAGAAATATATCATGAAGAAGGCTTCTACAGAAGTTGTGAATCAAAGAAATCATATCAAGAAATATCAGAAGGCTTCTACGAAAGTTGCAAATCAGAAACATCATATGGAGATGTAGCAGAAAGAGGTCATAAGGAAGGCTTTTATAGAAATCGTAAATTAGAAACATCTTATGAAGTAAATCATGTGGAAGAATTTTATGTGGACAATGAATCATCAACACTTTTTGAAGAAGCATTACAATCTAATATCTCACAAGATCAAGCCAAAGATATCAATAAGGTATTCATCCCACATATGGAGGATCCCATCAATTATAAACTTGGATCACCTACCTTTCTGAGGGAAAGCTATCTCATCAATAAAGAAGTTGACACTTTTGAAGGTCCACAACAGAACACAAAAGGATTAGCACCTTGTTTCCAAGGTAAATCATATCCTATTGCAAACAAAATGTTTCTATAGATGAATTATAAAGGCAGAGGATTAGGCCTACATGAACAAGTTATCCTAGAACCAATGTAGATTATTGGTAATCCTAAGCATCAAGGCCTTGGTTATTCGACAATCAAGGGATCTTGACATATCAGTGATACTTCCACAAAACTGGGGGCAACTTCATCTTAAGCAAACATCAACATAGGGAGTACGAAGGATTCTTATGATGAAACAAATACCAATACTACAACCCACCATGTCACAAATCTTCATCCACCCATCACCCCATCCATGAATTGGGACCAACAACAAAAGAAATATTTGAATAAAAAAACAAAGATTTTTATCAAAGAAAAAAAAGTAGCGAAGTGCGAAGGACATTAAATACATATGGATACCAAAAAATACAAAGATAGATTATCCTTATCAAACTCCATTACTCAAAGAAACTATGGGACAAAATAAAAAATAAAAAATTATCCATCAAAGATGTCCACAAAGGTAAAAGAAATATTCTCAAGCGATATACAAAGTGTATCGATTATTTGGTCCTAATTCCATGCACACTTCTGTATTCACCCATCATTGCTCATCTTCCCAAGTTTGGAGAGTCAAAGTTTCAAAACTATCAACCAATCGATATTTTATTCCTAAACACACCCTGCCATCCACACCTCCACACATGATATCAAATTATCACATTGACCATGTGTTGGCAACGACCTTTCATCATAAGGATTCAAAAGGCACTCTATTGCAGTGTGCCCACAAAGATAGAGTTAACTCTAGTATCAACAAAGCATATCAGGGATCTCAAAAGTTGCTTTCAAGTGCACGTATCTTGGCAAAGCAAATTTTTCAAGTAGGGTACCGATGGAATGTTATAACAAAAATATCAACGTCAAGAGTACCAGGTGGTTCAGCATAAACTTAAAATCTCTCAGAAAATACAAAAAAATCAAAAAATATAAAAATCCAAAAAACTAAAAAAAATTCAAAAAAAGGATTGAAAATAGTAAAGAAAAAAATCTTCCTCCAACGAAAACAACTTTAGTGGTGCTTTGGACAGGTATCGTGATGAAAACCTAGCAAATAGTTGTCATGTGTAGAATCAAGCATCTATGTGCACCAGTTTAGAAGAAAACATCTTATCACATCCATAATAAAGCTAGTACTCCAACCATATTATTCGTTCATCCATGAACCATTCATCCAACCCATTTCCATCTATCTACCTTATCTAGATCTTGATGAAGGTTTGGTGCACACTTTATGCTCGCTTATGGTAAACATCTTGACATGGGTCATTTTCATTGATCCCATCCTTCCCAACATTATCTAAGCCTTGAAGCATTATCTGAATGAGAATCCTTTATGCAAGCACCTTATCTTATCGCAAAATATTTCATATCCATTCGTCTAAGAATCTACCCATGGTCATTCAAACATTGCTAGACATTGGGGGCAAATATTTGCATCTTGCTTTGAGAATAAATCTTGATATATATCATCCAACTTCTGTGGTGATCTGAACATTGGCAAACATGAAATCAAATTGGTCAAAGAATTTGTGAGCCAAAAATCCAAATCACTAGCCCATGGCATAATTTGATAGGAAGACATTCCTTATCAAGCTTTATCTTTCATCAAACATCAATTTGAACAATCAATATTGGTCACATCTAATGTGCACATGAGTGTCACATCAAATCATTAAAGCAATTTTGTTCCAAATCAAGCTTCATCAATCTTCATCAATTGAATCCAATCTATTATCACCTTGTTTGACTTAAGACACTTAATCAAACTATCATCTTGTGCACAAGTTTACTCTAGGATAACACAACTTCCTTGGGTTTACAAGTTCATTATCATCTCTGTTTGGCTTAACGCACTTAGCCAAATTATCAAATCCATAATCATCTTGTTTAACTTAACACACTTAGTCAAACCATCCTCTTTTATACAAGTTTACTCTAGGATAACACAACCTGCTAGATTTTACAAGTGCATTATCACTTTTTTTTGACTTAACACACTTAGTCAAACTATCAATCCATTGATCTAATCAATCAACCTTAAGCTTCGTTTTCAACAAAATCTCAAAATAGAGCACTGATATCATTACATATCATATCCAAATTGTCAAAATCATGCGAAAACCAAAAACATTCAAAAAATACATCAAAATTCCAAAAACATCCAAATCATTCAGAAATGTCAAAAAATAAAAAAATAGAGTCATCTTGCTGAACTACGTCATCTCTGAGCTTGAACATAGGAAAGGTTGATCTTTGATCATCCCCTGAGATAGTTAGGGTAAGTCCTTAAGCATCTGTCACATTGGCAATTCGTTTTCCCATCTATCTCATCAATAGTCGAGTCAATTGTCATCCAAACTAGGTTCTCTCTGAGCTTAAACGTAGGCAAGGCCATCTTTGATTGGTCCCTGAGACACAAAATACCAAAACATTTGTAAAACAATCCAAAAAATCAAAACAACTTCAAAATATTTGAAAAAACCCTAAATGGTGCTCCCGTCTCATCTCGCTTTCACCCGCAATAATCACCATTCATAATAAAGCAACGTCACCTTCATCCTTTGGTAAATCAATCACAAGCGAGTCTAGAAGGTTCAAAAGTGAACATCTAATCATCAAAGTCTTCAAGTCTAGATCTGTAAGTCAGCAAGTTGATCAACTCAAAGTATCAATAGCTTATCACCCAAATCAGTCCCATCAAAACCCTAATCACAACAAGTCCTAGGATGAAGCTTTCCTGTGATGGAAATAAGCATTAGGTACCCCACAATAGTTTAGCCTTGGCTAGCGGTATGAAGAACATTAGCTTGTATGTTTACTTTATTTTTTCTTTTTGACATATCTTATTTTGCACTCATTCCAAGAACCTCTCGATGATGCCTAAACAACATAGGTTTAGAGAGAAAGGAATGAAGCAATGATCATTATCTTTTTGTCTATTATGCTTGTTGGATGTTCTTGTAAAATAACTTGGTGAATGGTGCAGGAGCACCTACACCTCAACCTTCATTTTGGATCATTTGATGGTGAATAGGTTAGGAAGAGTATTTTTGAGTCTTTTGAGTGATTTTATCTTCAATAAGGTCTAACAAGACCATTGAGTAAGATCTAGGGTGAATCTTTAAGTTTTGGAGTCAAAATGTAGAAAATTGCAATCTTGCAAAAATGTAGTCATGTAGCCTTGAGAAGGCAAAATCCTAAATTTGTAATTGGATATGCAAGATTGAGGTCTTAAGGATGTAATAAGGATATTTTTAGTCCATTAGAATGGTTTTAGAAGTCATAGGTCTTTAGGATTAAAAAGTTACTTCAAAATTGCATAATTGCCATAATGTGATTTAATGTAATTTCAACATTAAGGATGTAATCACACTTTCCAACGGTTCCCTCCTTCAAAAATCAGTTGAGGGTCGTTGCTAATGATGTGGAAAAGTTTAAATAGCCTCCTTTTGGTCGAGGCAGGTGGTTGGATGAAGTTTTGAAGCATTAAATATAATAAAAAACTCAGTTTTCCTGTTTTTTTCCAGCGTTTTTCACTGTTCCCGTGCTTGGTACGGTATGGTACAGAATTGTACGGACTCCAAATTGGAATGGTTTGAAAGAGGGAAGAGTATACTTTATTTTGGTGGTGATTTGGATCATTTTCATTAAGTATTGAGTAAGTTACATCAATTTTAGTGAAAGTGGGTCTGAAACCTTGCAAAACAAGGGTTTGGTCACCAAAATGGATGTAATTCCCATTTCCACCATGGGAAAATTCTGAAAATTTGTGGAATGATAGATTTAGGGATCATATTCATGTTTCAATTTATTTTAGAATAAAATATGGAGTTTTGCAAAATTTATGTGATGCCCTAGGTCTGGTTTTTGCTTTGTACAGTCCAAAATGTGATCATTTGAATAGAGTATTTGTTGTTTTTTGAGTATTTGAGAAAATATAATGGATGGAAAGCATGGAACAGGTCTTGGGGAACCTGTTGGATTCTTTTAAAGTCATTAGGAGTGTTGGGGCGTGCCTTGACAAGTTGGAAGCTTCCTTGTACAGGCCAAGTTAAGCCTTGTGTATGGCTTGTAAATCAATTTTCTGATACATTTGTTTTGGGTGTTTGATCCTATGCTTTTGGGAACTTGTGGAGGATGGTGTTAGGAGTCTAAAACCATGTTTTATGGTATGGTTAATGATTTTAATCAGATTTTATTTTGACTGTCCTATTGGTGAATGTTACAAAGTTGCATGGGCTTGTGTAGGAGCAATGGAAGAATGGATGTTCTTGGGTGCAAGGTCTGTTTGTTTGGTTATGTTGTGCTGTGTGAAGAGTATTTACATCATCTCCAAGTCTTTTTGAGATGTCTGGTTGTGTGAGTCAAGTTGAGTGGTCAAGTTGCTTGTTGGAAGGAATAGTGAAGTTCATGTGTGCATTGAGAGAAGCTTTTCAAAAAAAAAAGGTGTTGCTTCCCCTGCCACTCTGCATCAGTGAATACTTGCTTTGTTGGGTCCATCCTAGCAAGGTTTCTTAATGTCAAGTGTGAACAAGAGCACTCCTATCTGATTGTCGAGTCAAAGTCCATCACACTAGGTGCAACGCCATCCTAGTTCTTTATACCTTGATGCATCATACCTACATGTGTTATCAAAAATAAGGAAAGTTATGCTCTTTATATCTCCCATCCCTGGATAAGCAATACATCATCATCATTCATCATCATATCCAATAAAGTCTCGACGACCAGGGGACTTGTTGGACTTCTACATCTTCTTGGATTTAAGGGTTGATCCCTCTCATTCTTCTATCCTCTTTCGCACTAACAATGCATCCATCTTGCATCCGCATTCTCATTCTGCATAATCATGTCATATCATCATAGGACAACATCATCCATCGCATTCATCTCATTTTCATAATCATTTAAATTATTTAGGATAAAATAAATTTGTTATTCTAAGCATCTTCCAAACATCTCATTTACATCATATAGATCATATAATCTAACCATCCATATATCTGTTTTGAACCTCTTTATCACAAGATCGACCTCAAATCAAATCTTTTCGCTCGATCTCTCGAGGGGTAATGTACTAACGTACCTCTTTTTGCTAGGGCATCCAAAAAAATTAGATTTTTTTTAATTTCGATGTCAACAAAAGCATTCTTTGAAATAATGCAATGAGTACATTGCTTCAAAGAGGGGCAAAATGTAGACATGTAAAATATACATCATACATCTCACTCTAACTAACATCGAATTCTCCTATTAATCAGTTAAAGCAATTTATTGATTAATTCTCTAGCTTCATCATATTTAATTAAATAAATCAAGTTATTTATTTAAAGACCTTAACTTCTTCTTATTTGATTCAATAAATCAAACTGATTTAAATCAAATATCAAACTCCTAAAATCCTCCAAGTTAATTAATCTGAATTAATTAACCTCTAAACATAATTACCCATTCTCCAGCTTTTGACTCAACTTGAGTCAAATCCTAACTCTTAGCTAACCCACCCACTTGCACTAATAAATCATTTCTTTGATTTATTAATTTTTCTAATTACTTTCAAAAGGGCATCGAGATGGAATATTCTTCCAATTTTGAATCTTTCTCTCAAATGTGTGCCCATCCAACAAAGCATTAAATTCTCTTACACATGTCTCTTGCAGAAGTCAAACTTGGCATTTAATGCACCTTTCATCCCCCCTAAACATGTCATTTTAACAAAATTCAAATTTGAAATTGGCACATTGGCCAAAATTTGCACATTCCTCATACTTTCAAATCTTGACAAGTGGCATCTTGTCATTGGCTTATGAATGATCCCACATTCATCAAAATCTCTCTCTTCCAACCTTGAATCTATAAAAGCAAGGCATAACAACACAAATGGGACAACACTTTTCCATGCAAAGTTATTCTTTATGTGAGAACTAATTTTTCTCTTCATCATTTTATCATCTTAGTAATCTTGCTTATCAGGGGGTGGGAAAAGGCTTTCTTTCCACATTTCAAGAGGCACCACTCCCACTATGGGATAGGTTTGAACATACTTTACATGCTTTCAATGAGTCTCTTTGGTATTTTTGATGTTTTCTTTGCATTATTTAATATGGTTCAATATCTCATAAGGATGCTGTGATTTGCTAACAATGCCAATCTATGTCAATATTTAAGCATTTGCATATTTCAGTGTCTACAAATCAATTCTTTAAATCAATTTAAATCAACATTATTAACAAGCTATGGATGCATTATTTATAAAAAGAAAATGTAAGTCCAGTACAATGTTTACATTGGCTGCAAACGTACATGAAATATTTTTGCCTGAGATGTCATATTTGGAATTTCTATATAACAGCCCTACGTCATTTTTCTCAGGAAAACAAACGTGTCTGATCAGATCAGACTCTTTCATGTTTGATTTTGACGACAGTGTGGCTTTATTTGAGGGAATTGTGGTACAAACTGTTACTTATATTTTCCCGAGAACAAACGCACAATGCTGTGCTGGCTGGAATCAGCTTCCCACTGTCACATGATTGAGGTGAACTTGTGTTTCTGCGCTGCAACCTCTAATAGATATTTTGAACATGTAAAGTCCAGATTCATTCCAGAAAACTTCGAGCATATTTCTGAGTGCTCCAAGTGTTTGTAGCTCATTATATATTTAAGCTACTTCGTCATCATGTGCTAGTGAGTCTTTAATAACAAACAATTTCTACAACATTTAACTACTTCATCATCGTGTCACAGTGAGTCTTCAATAGGAAACAACTTCTATAACACTTATATACTTCATCATCTACTATCTAAGCTACTTCTTCACCATGTGCTAGTGAGTCTTCAATAGAAAACAATTTCTACAATAATTATATTCTTCATTAGTAATTATAACAATTTTAGCAACAATTATGATTATAGCAGTTTTTAAGGATGTATATGATTTAAATTTTTTATTAATTTTATTTTATAATTTTTTGGTTAACAATCTATTGGTTGATTTAGAGTTAACAATTTGTAAATTTATTTGTTTTAGTTGCAAGGAAATCTTGATACTCTTGAATATTACTTAGGAATTGTGAGGATAATGAAACACTCTCAAAGAGACCATTAGATCAAAGTATTGAAATTAGAATTTCTAAATGAACATAAGGATTAGAAATATAATTGAATATCTAATTCTCGATAAATATTAAGGAATAATATACCTAAATTAATCAACAGCCACATTACTCTTCATATAAATTTCAAATAAAACCCCTTTCAAACTTAAATGATGACCAAATAAAGTAGGGAAGTCTCTAGAATTACTAAACCAATCTTTTTAGCAAACATGTAGTCCTAGAATAAGTCTTTTATAGTTTCATCTACATGGCAAAGGAGTATACATTTTTATATATCATCCATAAGAAATTTTTATTGTAATAGTTTCCAAGCATGCATTTGGACATTAATTATGACTATATTAGATTTCCATATAAGATTGAGGAAATTTTGGGAAAGACGTACATTTATTTTAAGGGAAAGAAATATAATTATTTGGTAGAGAGAAAATGTCGATCCTTCAATTCCAAGGTGTCAAAATACATAATTTAATTGTTAATTTCAACGTGGCTAGAGATTGGTCAAAATTAGTAAACTACTTAAAATTACTATTCATGCCAAATCATTCTTTAATTACTAGACACAAATACTATTACAAAGAGGATAAGTCCTATATATTACTAAATTGTCTAACTCGTCTTTTAAACAAATTACAAGATTGAATTGGAAACACAATGGCTAATGGTTTCTCTTGATATTGGATATGCTTATTCAACCATATAGACAAAGAGGCAAAGATAAATCCATGTTGTAATGAATATTCCTTCTAATTTAAAATTTACATACTATTTTTCATAATTTCTAAATGGATTGATTAGGAACAAAATATTTAATAAAAAAATGGTGCAAGGAGAATCTTGTCCATCTAACTAAAATTTTATTATTTCTCTTGAACAAAAACTATAATAGGTACATTTCTTAATGAAATAGTAAAGGAGGGTTCACTCCAAATGGGATTAATCAAATGGAGGAGCCCAATTTTTTTTGCTATATGTTTTACTCAATTATGAGAGATAAAATGCATAAACAACAATAAAAAAAAAAACCTAGTTGTTATAACAACAAAAAGGAAGGTTTTCAGATGCTGAAATGATGTGTACTTTTTCAAAAAAGTGTTGTTTCGAGCCTTACTAAGGACTCATTCGCCCAATGGTGAATGGGTCCCTGTTAGGGTTGTGGGAAATCAATTTTGGGATTATCTTCTTCAATGTCTTCACTCCTAAATCCCAGGTGCTCAGTTCCTAAAAGTCAAAAATAATTCCTATAGCTTAGTTTTCGTGATCTTACAAGTAAGATGACAACTTTTACAATTTTGCAATCTTGACAAATTTTGCAACTTTTATTCTCCATTTGATATTCAATCTAAAACCTACAATCACACATCAAGAAAGAAGAAAAATTGTTGATTGTTAGTGAATAGCAGTTTTCCCTGGTCAAACCCTATTTTGGTAATTAAACCTTATGATGAAATAATACTTAAAGGAAATTTGAATGAATAATGATGTGTAACAACTCACCAATCCAGTTGAATAGGGGAAAAAAGAATGGAAAAAAAAGAAGAATGATTCTGGTGAAGGAAGAAGGGAGAATAAAGAGTAGGAGTTGGTTGTTGAAGCTGATAATCTAAAAGTTACCTTAGAGATTGAAGTGGTTCTGGTAGAAAAAGGTGAGATCTCTTTTGAGCCTCTTAATCTAGATCCCATGGATAGAGGTCTTGTTGCGGGCACCCTTGTTGAGCAAGGAGATCAGATCTTGTCTCCCTCCTTCTCCCAAATGACAGTCCCTTCAGATAGAATTGATGAGTTTCCGGGTTTGGAGGATATTCACAGTGTAGGCTTATCCTTGGTCTTGAACATTCCCCCTCTCCCCTTGTTTACTGGATGACCCTCCCCTATGGGTGTGGAACATCCTTTGGAGACTAGCTCTGTAGTTGGGGTTTTAGAATCCCTTGAGAGTCAGGATCATTCGGTAAACCTACCCAACAATGCTTTATGTTGTCAGGAGAATGAAAACATGGATACTCTACCCTGGGAACAAAAATTACCAAATGATAAGGATTGGGAATCTAGCAAAGAAACAGACAGTCAAGAAGAGACAGATAAAGAAGAGAATATATTAAAAAAGAAGACTGGAAAAAACAAGCAAGGGAAGATCCCTAGTGGCATTTCTACCAGATCAAGAGGCAAGGCTGATTGTGGTGCAACAAAAAACTCAAGAGGTAAAAAGTCTTTGAAAAAGAAAAGAGAGTTGAACAACTTTCAGGAAATAGCGGATGGGTTTCAGAAAACCATCCCAGAGTGTCTTATCTCCCCTGGTATTTAATGAAGATTATGTCCTGGAATATTAGGGGTCTCAATAGCCCCCACAAGCAGGATGTTCTCCACAACTTTGTTAGAGATCACAAACCGGACATTCTTTTGATTCAGGAAACAAAAATGTCAAAGGAGAAAATTGAAAAATTGAAACTCTTTCAATTCTACTGTAACCAGGGTAATAATTCTAATGGTGCCTCGGGTGGCATTGTTACTTACTGGAACTGCCACAACATCAAAGGTGATCCTATTTTGGAAGGTACGAATCATAGTTACTAGATTCACTCATATAAGAGATAACTACAGTTGGATTCAAATGAACATATATGCTCCTAATGGTAAAGGTTTGAGGAAGTCGTTCTGGCTAGAATTAGCTTCTATTAGAAGGATTTTTGATAAAGAACCTTGGATTGTTATGGGGGACTTCAATACTCCATTAATGAACAGCGAGAAATTTGGGGGATCTCAGATCAACTTAGAAAGTAAAGAGGATCTTCAGAATTTTATTGATACTCAAGGGCTGATAGATCTGGACCTTCATGGAGCAGCCTTTACCTGGTCTAATTGCAGAAAGGGGATGGACTTTATTCAAGTTAGACTTGATAGATCTCTGATCTCTAATCATTGGTATTTTGACTACTTCTGTTCCCTGAAAGCTCTTACTAGAATAGGTTCGGATCATTTTCCTATTAGTCTTACTGCGGATCCTATAAAAATGAAGAGGAATATCCCCTTCAGATTTGAAAATATATGGGTCTCCCATCCTGCTCTTAAAGAGGAACTAAAGAAATGGTGGAATATTAGCATTCAAGGTACTGCTATGTTCAGAGTTTCCAAATAACTAAGGGAAGTGAAGTGTAAGCTTAAAGAATGGAAAAAGAATTCTTTTGGGAATATCTTCAAGATCGAGTTCGAACATCATATGGATCTAGGAGCCATTCAATTCAAAATTTAGAATGAGGGTTACTTGAATGATACTAAGAAAAAAGAGAATGAGATCCTTAAGAAGCTGCATGACATTATTGGGAAGGAAGAGGAGTTTTGGAAACAAAGATCTAGAGCTCTTTGGTTGTCCACCGGAGATACAAACACTAGGTTCTTTCACCTTTCGGCTTCTAAACACAGAGCCACTAATAGAATATCCCAAATTGAGATGAATGGAACTAGTTTTGTTGAGGAAGAAGACATAAGGAGGCAGGCGGGTTCCTTCTTTAAACTTCTCCTGTCGGCTAGCTCTGAAATTAACCAAATTGAACAAGATCAGCTGGTGGAAGCTATACCAAGAATTATCACTTAGGAGAACAACTCTTTTTTGACTGCTATCCCCACCAATGAGGAAGTCAAGAGGGTTGTCTTTTCCTTTGATGGGAATAAAGCCTCGAGGCCCAATGGCTTTCCTTTGTTCTTCTTCCAACGGTTCTGGGATTTGGTTGAAGAGGATGTGGTTAATGCTATTAAGGAATTTTTTGGAGCCAGATGTTTTTTAAAAGAACTTAATGCTACTTTCTTCGTCCTCATCCCCAAGAAACCTAGAGCTAACAACTTTGAGGCCTTTAGACCTATCAGTCTATGTAATTCTTTATATAAGATCATTTCTAAGGTTTTAACCTCTAGAATCTTAGTTTTTTTGCCTTCCTTGATTTCTCCTCAACATAATGGTTTCGTCCCTGGTAGACAAATTCTCGACTCTATTGTTTCGGTGCATGAGAACATTCACTCCCTTGTTGAGTCGAAGACTGAAGGTTTTCTCTTAAAGCTCGACATTTCTAAAGCCTATGACAGAGTTGATTGGGTTTTTTATTTAAAATTTTGAAGGCCTTCGATTTTAATAATAGGGTGGTTCAATTGGTGGAACAACTTGTGTCCACAGCGTCTATATCGGTTATGGTTAATGGCTCCTCGACTTCCTTTTTCTAGAGAACTAGAGGTCTCAGGTAGGGTGACCCTATCTCTCCTATTTTATTCACTATTATGGCTGAAAGTTTAGGTAGGAACCTGAAAAAATTGATTGACAGTAAAGTTATATCTAGGCTCAGACCGTCCTCGGGCAACTTGGTGTGTTCACATCAATAATTTGTTGATGATACTATGCTTATGGGTAAAGATTTTGTGCCTGAAGCTAAATCTATCAAACAACTGCTTGATAAGTATGGGAGAGCTTCAGGACAGCTGATCAACAATCAAAAAAGCTAGCTGTTCTTTTTCAACACTCCGGCACATTGTCAGACTAAAATTACCAGAATTCTGGATTGTAAGGTGGATGCCCTTCCTACCACCTACCTGGGTCTCCCCTTGAGTATGAAACCTCCTGATGCCTTCTGGTCCTCGTTGGTGGAAAGATTTAGTAAAAAGCTTGCAAGTTGGAAAGGTGCTCTGCTTAGCCAAGCTGGTAAGCTTCAGCTCCTCAAAGCCACCCTTTAGAATCTCCCTATCTATGCCCTGAGCCTTTTTAAGATCCCTGTCAAATATGCTGACACTATAGAAAAAATCCAAAAAAGATTTATTTGGTCGGGTGTTGAGGAAAATAAAAGAATCCCCTTAATTGGTTGGAATCTGGTCTGTAGATCTAAAAATAATGGCGGACTTGGGCTAAGAAGAATCAGATCTATCAATAAAATCCTTTTAGCTAAGAAAATTTGGAGAATCTTCTCCTCCTTTGGGGAGTGGATTGATATTATGGCTGGTAAATATTTGGATAACAATTGTTCTTCTATTATTACCAAGGACCCCCACCTTCTTCCGAAAGGATCTATATGCTGGAACAACTTAATTATTGGAAAAAAGATTGTGGAGGAAGGCATTGGTTGGCAAGTTAGAAATGGTAATAGTACTAGATTTTGGGAAGATAGATGGCTTTTCAAGGAACCTCTAACAAATATCAATCCTTTCAGAGATTGGGCTGAGACCTGTAAGACTAGGTTTGGTACTTTTGTGAAAGATTACTGTGAGAATGGTATATGGGTGGACTTATGCAGAGTTAGTCAGGCTCTGGCCCCTATCCAGATTTCCCTTCTAGCTATTAAACTTAGCTCGAAGTAGCTGGAGGACCATGCTGTCTGGTTTGATGACCCCTATGGTAATTTTCAGTGTCCTCTACTTTTGCTAAGTTCACGTCCTCTCTGGATCATCCTCCCTTTTGGTCTAAAGCCTGGTGCAGTAATCTGATTCCTAAAATTAACATCTTCTTCTGGATCTTGCTCCAAAATAAGTTGCTTACGATTGACAACCTGTGTAAATGGGGATTTCAAATCCCTAATAGATGCTGTCTTTATAAGATGGATGTTGAATTAGGTAATCATTTATTTCTTCATTGCTCATTTGCTGATTCTATTTGGGACAAGTTTAATAGATTATGGAATCTCTCCTGGGTCTTTCCTTTGCTCATTGAAGAATTCTTCGTTCAATGGAAAGCGTCGACAAGGAACCCTTTACTTCGGTCTTTTTGGGAGCTATCTTTCCCTCATATTGCTTGGGGAATCTAGAAAGAATGTAACAATAGAATTTTTAGGGACAAAGAAACCCCTATGGATCAGGTCTTTGATAATATTGTTAGATATCTAAAGGAAAATCTCATTGTCGTGGCCCAAAAGGATAGGAAAATCCTGAATGCTGAGTTTTCGAACTATGATCTTGGTATTGCTAAGGATTGGAACATATCCCCCATTCTATCTAGTTTTTCTATGAAGGCTAAAAAGGATAGAGAGGGAGTCTGCTGGACTTTTTCGCCCGAGGGGTGGATCAAAGCTAACTTTGATGGTGCAACTAAAGGTAATCCGGGGGTGGTGGGCTGTGGTGGAGTTATAAGGGATTCCTATGGAAATTTCATGGGTGTGACAGCCTCTCCCCTTGGCTCTCAAACTAATCATCTAGCGGAGGTGGCTGGTGCCTATCATATTATAAATTTAGCCCAAAGTCTCAATATAAAAAATTTATGGCTAGAAGGAGACTCCAAAAACATAATTGACTGCCTCCATGGCATGTCTCCTCCCTTGTGGACCATCAAATATTGGATTGATGAAGCTAAAATAAAATTGGACCAGTTTGAAAAAGTTAAAATAACACACGCCTATAAAGAAGCCAATGCTGTTATGGATTTCTTCGCTAATGAGGGAGTCAAGCGTAAAGATTTGTGTACCTGGCTTAATAATAGCGATTTAAATGTTGAAGTCTGTGCCCTATTAAACTATGATAAATCACATGGTAAGGCGTTGTGTTATCCCTTTAATGAGGACAAGTCAGATTTCTCACATCACAATCATTAGATTGTATGGGACCGAGCCAGATGGAGTAAGTAGTAAGTTTTCCCCGCATGCTTTGTGGGTGCTTCGATTTGGCGGGGCCAATTTTAGAAAGGATTGTGTTTGGCTTTTCCTCTCTGTGTCGATGAAAATGGGTGGGGACAGAAAGCGTACTGAGCCAGATAGCTATGAAATCCATATGAAAAATGCAAAGGCCTGGAGCAAGATAAAAAGCGGAGGTCTGTTACCTTTTCTGGAGAAGCTTCATGGGTTTGACCTGGAGGCAACAAATCTCTTTGCCAAGAATTGGCATGATGGCCACTTGACTCTGTTTGGTAGGAATGTGGAACTCAACGAGGATTTAATTGCCAAAGTTATGGGATTACCCATGGATGGTAAGAAATTTTTTAGGGACAGGGCTTACTCTGATGAAGCTATTATAAGATTCCCTAAAAATGACATGGAAAAGCAAAACCTGGTTAAAATCGTGAATAGCTATTTCGATGTTGACTCCATTAAATCTATATGGAGAAAGGTCCTTCGTGCCATTATGGAATATATCACGATTGATGGACGCTTCACAAAAGTCTATGGGTACCACTTCGCCCTCCTCAACCACTTCCGTCATAAGGTTAGGGTTTCTATCCCTTACTATCTCTTTTGCTCTCTAAAGAAAAGTTTGGAGGACAACAAAAAGAATCCCAAAAGATTCCCTATCCTCCATACTAGTTTAATTAGGCTTATTATAGATTATCTGCATGAGCATGCCACTACTATCTCGAAAGCCAACCCAGATGTTGATAGTGAGGATACGGAGCCCAGTGGCTCAGATGATATGCCTAACCCTAGACCTGGACCAAATGACCCTAGTCTGCATGCTGGACCTTCCAGGAACCCGGGTAAAATCTGGGGTGCGCTTGAGCCCATCCGTCTTCATCCTAAGAATAGCCCTGCTAGTAAGTCCACCCAGGCTAAAAGCCTTGTTTCTTACTCTGAAGAGCCCTCTGAGCCGAAGGAAGCCGCTACCAATACTTTTGAGCGCTGTGTGGGCCCTGTTCCTAACTTACAGAATGCTAACAACTCCCCTATTAATACTGGTAAAGATCCATCCCTGGATTTTCTTTATATGGCTAAAACCAATTCTGAATCCCACTCTAAAATCATGGACTGGACTTTCTCAGAAATTAACGAGCTTAAAATTAAAAACTAGGCTTTGCAAAACAAAATTAAGGAAATGGGAGTTAAGATTGCGGATTTGGGTAATAAAGGTGCGGTGCATAGCAACAGTATTACTGATAATGATGTTGAGGGCTTAAGGATTAACATCAGAACCATTGCAGAACAAAATAACAGAATAGCAAGACACAATGCTATAATAATCAATGTAATGACCAAAAAACTTGACAAAGCCCAGCAGGGTTCCTTGGTGGTTGATGTTGAAGACACTGAAGATAAAAGTCAGGATATGGATGGAGGTATTTCTAGAAGAACCCGCGCTAATTTGAAGCGAAAGGCCCCCCTAACCCCGAAAATGGTGCAAAATTTCAAAGAGGGGGTTATTGATATGCAGGCTTTAGAGGCAGAGACTGAGACTATCCTTCAGTCTCTGAAGTAATCTTGTGTTCTTCTCGTGTCTTTTTCTTTCTGACCCTCCTAGTCTTTTTTGTCTATTTCCTGCTATTTTTTGTTGGGCAGTTGTATTTTTTTGGTGGACCAATGGTGGTCTTTTCTCTATCTTGTAAACTTCGTGGTTTCGGGTCCCTGTAAAACCTGTTTTACCCTTTTATCAAAAACAACTCACCAATCCACAATTGAAACCTTGGAGTACAAATTTGAAACTTATCATGAAATGGTCTCAACGAGTTTAGATATTGATCATGAGCTTGACATAGGATAATGGCTTTGAATACTTGAACTTGATAACCAATACTACAACATCACATTAGCTCAACAACATGCATTCCATTGACATGGTGATATGACCTATGATTTTTGCAATAAAATCTAATAATCCGCCCTTGAATATCTTCTTGAATGCTCTTGTAAAAGTACTCTTGATTGCTTGAAATTCTTAGATGTTTCTTAGGATGAAACAAAGTAAAATAGGTTAAATTCATTAAAATCCAATACACAGTTAAAATCATGAAACTATGTCTATAGAAGACCTTACATGAAACATTAGGCATTATTAAAACCAAAAACCTATAGACATAGATTTTTTTATTTTAACTATGTCCATAATGCACACTCTATAGGTTTTTTTTTTAACTATGCCTGGATAGTTTTTTTATTTTAACATCATGCCTAATGTTTCATGTAAGGTCTTATATAGAATACCTTACATGAAACCACAATGGTAAATTATTTTGAATATTATTTCTATATGTTTTTGTTTTTGTTCAAGGGGATCTTGTTTCATTGGTGTAGGAGCACCTTAAGGTCTTTTGGTGAGATCTTGCAAATTTTGGCTTGTAGGTGGTTCTAGCCAACCACCAAGGGAATAAGGACTATGATGTAAAGTACCAAGATTTTTTTTGATGATTGAATTGGAAATAGGTTTGTTAGGGGCTTGAGGTTTGGGTAAGTCTTAGACACTGTGAGCATTTTGAGCAATGTTGCCTTGGCTATTTGTCCTAAAAGTTGGAAAATGGCATTAATGTTGCTCTAAGCCCAACCCAAGGGTCCTAGCACATGAGAGAAAGGTATATAAGGTCAGAAAAACCCTAATACCTGGAGGGGAGGATTGTTTTCATGAATTGAGACTTGGAATGTACATGTTTTGTGATTGGAAGAGAGCAAGTTTTCATTTAATTTTTGTATTTGAGCCTTCATCCAGTCAAGAATGGATTGAAAGGACTTATTTGATGCTTTGATTATTTCATTTGTGTCACTTACTTACCTTTTGTAGCATTATCTTAGTTATTTAATTCGACTGGTTAATAGTTTTGTGAGTTTTTGGTGTTCTTGGTCTCATTGCTGGTTCAGGCCAGTTTTGTGAATAATGAGTCCCACTTGACTTCCCATGGCTTTCCTCTCATGGCCACTTCAAATCAAGTTGGGGACTATGTAAATAGTGTACATATATATTTTTGGGTCTTGCTTTGCAGGGAAGGTGATGAAATCATCAAGCACTAGGCGAGTGCAAGTGCATTCTGGCTAGTAACTTGGAGAGGACAACAGCAAGGAGAGTTGCTAAATAGAATTTTTTGTGCCAATAAAGAGTATGGGAGTGTAGGAACATGTATCACAGACATGTGTGTGCCAAGAGGAGAGCTGAGGAGGTCGTTGAAGCCCTCAAAGAAGGAAAAAGAGCCAAAACCCCTAAAAACCCTTGAAAATAAGGGGTTTGAGGACAGTCATATGTAAGGACACTTGGAGGACCTAAGACCTGGTAAATATTCGAGCCTTGATGGTCAATAGAAATAATCTACAAAAAAAAATTGGGGTTGTTAAGACTAGTTGTGAGAAAAGTCAAGAAAACGGGTTCTAGGAGGCCTAATTGGGGCAAAAGGCTACAAGGCCTAAAATTGAGTTTTTCAAGGAAGCGATGGGTAAAAGGTGAAAGAATCCATTAAGATGGATCAGTGAGGAGAAAAATCAACAAAGGGATAACTAGAATACCCTTCCCTAGCCCTGGAGTGGTTAGGACACTTTGGGTCAGTTTGGAGCCCAAGGAAGCTTAGTGGTGGATTGGGAGTGATGGTGAAGAATTTGAAATTGGTGGAGATTCTTACATGGTGAGAGGGGTTTAGGAGTGATCCCTTAGTAGGGTAGAGAGGAATACCCTAGAAAGACTAGAGAATAGGTCTTGGGAAGATCAAGAGTGCTCTTGAGGGGTAAGACTCCCATCATTCATGTAAGGTCTTATTCTTAGGGAACATCATGCCTAATGTTTCCAAGAGAGGACAAGTCAAGAATATCATATTGCCACTTATGGGATTCCTTGTTTCACATCATGTCACTAAGGGAAATTCTATAATTAGAAATATCACATTCTTGGAGGACATCAAACCCAATTAAACCAACAAGAAAAGGATGTGTCACAAGAAAGAAAATCACACCATGAAATATGAAAAATTTCAAGAAATGTCATCAGTGTATGGCCCCACTTTAAATTTTTTGCTAACACCATTGTTGTGAGCAACTGCTAAAGTAGCCAATGTTTTCTCCTAAGATATGAGATCTTTCCTTAGAAAACACTATGCTAAGTCATATGTTTTTGAAATAAACCTACACCATGAACAAGGAGGGAGGGGTTGGCCCCAATAATATATAGGGGATCTGTCATGGATTCAAAGTCAGTATTTCTTTGCTACAATGTTGTCATAGAGCTCAAAATTATCATCATTCCCCAAATACTCAGAAAAGTGGAAGAATGACACAAACAGAGTGAGAATAAAGAAAAGGCCTTTGAATTCAACATGGAAGAGACCTAAATGTCTCAACAACTTGCATCATCCCCAAAAGGAAAACACATGAAACATGAAAATATAAAATTTTCTCGACATAAAGAAGAATGTATATACATATAGAGGAATGCACAAAGAGAGAGAGAGAGAGAGAGAGAGAGAGAGATCAAATGAAACATGGGGATCATAGTGCATACGTGCAATCACATAAAGAAACATGAAAAATAAAAAAATAGAGAAAAAGACTATTAAGGCATATGTGAGTCAACCTTATACCAATTCATCTACATCCCAATCTTGGTCAGTATAAAAAGAAGGTGTACAAATAGCCAAGGGACAACAACAAGTGCCAAACTAGCGGAAGCACTAAGTTCAACACTCTTTTTAGGAGATTTTTCATTCAAGCTCATAGAAGAGGAAAATAATGTATTCAATTTGGTATGCACTTGTTCATCAAATTTTTTAATGTCAGTGTCACCATCTAGATTAATCACAATAGGAGGTTGAATGATAATTTACCTTGAATTTTCTTGGTTATGTTGTGGTGAGGGTACAGAGTCATCATGCATTTCTTCTGGTCAGTTTAGATTTAGATTTTTTTTATTCTTTTCTTTTTGATTTTGTAAGATACAAGCAATAGCACAATGTCTATTCCAACAATCTCTAGCATTTCAGTTTTGTTTTAATCAATTGTAAATTTTTGTTTGTATAGGAGTGGGTTTGTCAACCATAGGCTTCTTTTCTTCCTTTGGGGGAAGAATGAAAGGAACCATAGCAGGTTGTTCAACCGATTTCTATTTAGCTTTGTAAACTTGTTTAATTTTAGGAGGCACAATGAGATTATTTTTGTTATCTCATGGTCTCTTGTATGAAATTGCAAGAATTTTTAGTATAGGTTTCTCTTATATTTTTGAAAGAACATTTTTTTCAATAATTGTTTCATCAAGGATAAGTGGCCCAATCACCGGTTCAGGCATATTTCTAAGGGATAATTCTCCTATACGCTTTTCCTTGAACTTTATATATGATTTGAAAAAGAATTCTTCTCAAGGTCTATTAGGTTCAATAGGCTTGAGCCAAAATAAATCCAGTGAAAATTTCCCTTGGGAAGACACAGGATTAAACCAACTATGATGCAGAGTAAAGATATCATTGCCAAAAGGAAATTTTAAACATTTATGTCCAACTGAGGGCACGAAATTCATGGAACGAAGATATGGATAACCTAACTTCATGAAAAATTGGTCTGATTGTGGGATGATAGTGAATGCGACATTTAATATTTTTGGTCCAACTTGTAAAGGAAGATCTATTGAGCCAATCGTAGGACAAGAAAAACCATTATGCATCTTTATCCATGCTTTCAATTTATCATATGTATCTTGTTATAGAAATTCTTCGGTAATCACATTCTCTCTACATATGGGATCAATTCATATCCCATAGAATGAGGCATAATTTTTCTAATAACCTACCTAGAATTGTTTCCTACAAGCATGCCTTTGGTTATTGCTCCAAAAAAAAAAATTCCCTTAGGAAATAGATATCAAGAAGTGAAGTATTTATATTCCAGTTTACATGCTAAAAAGATCAACAATTTTTTGGAGTGAAATTCTTTCAAACTATGAATATGAAGAGATCATAAATCAAGCAAAGAGCAACCAAATCATTAGGAAAAAAATGAAAAATTTGAGGCGTTTGGTGATGCTTCGTGAGTGGAATAGAAGAAAAAGTGTGCTTGTTATTGGTTACAATATTTTTGTATACCTAACTGAACCACCAAAAATATATGGTCAAAAAGGGAAAGAGGATTCCCCAATAAGGCCCCTAGGGTTTTTCACCTAGGAGCTTGGATGGAAGAATGACTCTCTTTCACCTAATAATATTATTTTCGGGTGAGTTCTGTAGACATGCAAAAATAACAATCATGCATCATACAAATTAACATTCTTTTCTTCTAATAATCAATTAAGGACAATATTTATTGATTAATTTCTTAAGGTTCATTAAATAAATCAAATTATTTAATCCTTATGTTCTTCTCATTTGATTTAATAAATCAAACTGATTTAATCAAATGTCAAATCCCTAAAATCCCCTAAGTTAATTAATCTAAATTAATTAACTTCTAAGCATGATTATCATTCTCTAGCTTTTGACTCAACCAGAGTCAAATCCAAACTCCTAACTAACCCACCCACTTGCACCAATAAATCATTTATTTGATTTATAATTCCTCTAATTACATTCAAAATGGCATCAAAATGGAATATTCTTCCATTTTGAATCTTCCCCCCAAAAGGGACTTGTCCCTTCCAACAAGGTTTTAAATGCTATTTGCACAAGTCAACATAGCATTTATTGCACCTTTCATCCCCCCAAAACATGTCAAGTCATTCAAATTCAAATTTGAAATTGGCACATTGGCCAAGACTTGCACATTCCTCACCCTCTCACAGCTTGACAAGTGTCATCTTTTCATTGGCCCATGAATGATCCCACATTCATCAATTTGGCCTCTCCTCTCTTCAAGTTCAACTATAAGTTGAATGCTTCTCTCTTTCAATCAACAATAGCCACATTTGAAAGCACTTGCACTATAGGAAACTTGAGTTCAAGCATCTCATTGTCTATTTCACCTAGCTTATCAAGGATTGGGAAAGGGCTCTTTCACATACTCAAAGAGCACCAATCCAATATGGGATAGTTTTATTTCATATTTTACATGTTTTTGTTCATGTTTAGTTACAATGAATTATGAAATAATATCTCATAAGGATGTGATTTATGTTATTTTGTTTTTATCATGTTACTAACCATGTTACTAACCAAATTTGCAGATTTTGACGTCCTACAAATTGGTGCTAGAAGGAGGGCTCATATATTATTTCTTTAAATAACTTATAATAGGGATGTGTAGTCACTATGCTACTGGTTTTGGGATACAAAATGAGTTGTTTATCTGATGCCTTCAGCTAGTGATGGGTGTGTAAAGGGCTAATGTCAAATGCTATGTTAATGGTTTTGTATTTTAGGCATATCCGACTACTGCTATCTTTGCAAATTTAGCTAATGGTGATGATTCAAATACATTTTATTTGAGATCCTATGTACTGGGACCTGCTCATTTTCCAGATAATGCAATAACCATCATGTTTGTGCATGAATTTCATACTAGATGTATGCCCCATCCTCTGTTTTTTTTAATGTTTTTATCCAGTTTGGTTATTCTCTGCAGGGCTGCAGGCAAGTGAAACATTTGGGTCTCCTAGAAGACATTACCCACATTCTCTGTTTTTTTAATGTTTTTATCTAGTTTGGTTATTCTCTACAGGGCTGCAGGCAAGTGAAACATTTGGGTCTCTTAGAAGACATTAACCACCTTCTTAACACATACAGCCCAGAATTTGCAGGTGGGTATGCACTATTTTACACTATTGAGTCATTGACAGGATAGATTTTGATACTGAAAATGTGCAGAGTTAACAGCAGGGCGCATATTAAGAGTATCCCATTTTTGTGTTAGAGAAGGGTCTGACTGAAATGCTGATTGAATTCTCTTACATATTGGTGTGTCTGCTTTACCACTTTTGGTTGTAGAGGACCAATTTTCTGTCATTGGAAAGAATATCAACCTACACAACATGGGTTCCCCTTGTCTGTAAGATACATTTTCTGTACAAGAAAAGGTTCTGATTGCTTTTTCCTCTAGTATCCCGTGAATATCAAGGATGTTTGGTTTTTTGTTTCAGAGGATTTTACTCTAAAGTCAATTGGACTCTCATGTATGTGTGTCTTACTGCGTTGCTGTATCAAGTAGATGACTGCTTTTGATTCTTGGGAATAATAACAATTGACAGAACATTGGGTTTAATATTACCTCAAACCATAACTTGAATAGGCTGCGCTTTAGCTTTTATTCTTTGTACTGTTTCTTACAGTCCTGGATTTCGGTTGTTCCACTATGAATGCGTGCATACTACTGCGTAAAGGCTGTGAAACATAATTCTGTCATTTGCATTAGCTTGAAAGTCTCCAAATCCTATCAACAAATCCACTGTGTGCATATCCAGCAACCATTGCATTCCACATTCATGATCGGCAGAAATATTGGTCTTTATGGGCACAAATTTACAGTTTCCTTAGTGGTTTGCCGATGTCTTAATTAAATATTGGTGATAGCCTTCCCATGTTGGTGACTGAGATGTTACACCTAATACTAAAGGTATACCACTGGGAGTGAATACGTATAGGGATGTTAGTTCGAATTCAAGGTGAGGTAGGTGTGTAGAAATGGGGTGTCTTGTCTTCTGATATATCCGTGATTACATTGAAATTCCTGATCTCAAACAAATCTAGATGATATTTGTGACAGTCGTTGTGTCCTTTCTAGAAAATCTTTTTGAATCTGGATCTATTACTATTAATGGCAGTAGTTTGAAAATGTCAACACAATTACACCTACTGGTCGCACAGTTTCCTGCGCTCCCTACCATTTTGAGTTTTCATTTATAGCCTTTGATTTGAAAGAAATCAATTAAAACGAGACCATTCAGTGATGTGTAATAACCTTCCCATAACCATGCAAGTCTCCTTTATTAATGTTTAAGTGATGCGCCAAGTTCTGCTCCAAATGCATAAATCAAATCAACAGATAATTTGTATTATTATACTGACATGACATTTCAGCTACTTGCACATTGAAGACAAAAAACATATTCATCCTCCTTAAGATTTTCAAAACTAGGACACATCTGGATAGTGTGTATTAAATGTTGTGATTTTCTCTATCTACTGATTTTGTTGCAGATGTGACAGAGAAAGACAAACATTGATTTCAATAACAAGGAGGGACTGGCTGATGTCATGTTTATGTATGGTTGTAACTTGTTTGATTGTGTTTTTTGATATACAGCTCCAGGTACAAATATAAGGTTTTTAAAGTACTTATGATCATCACCTTGTTTTAAATATGGTTGACTTTTTTATTACTTTTCGAATACATTTATTCTTTAAGTGATAAATTATGCCTCCATCACAAGTTGCAACTTTAATGGGTGAATGTGTTAGATAATTTGTAGTTGGATGTGGTGCAAATAGAGCCAGTGATTTGTTTTCCTTTGCAAAAGGAGAGCTAATTTGTTGTAGTTATATGATTAAAAAAACAGTGTGGATTTCTTCTCGTTTGTTTTTTTCAAAGTCCTCGATTCTAATCTCACTTTTTATTGTTTTTATAGGTTGACATCAAGGAGGCCATCGAAATCAAAGCATCAAAGTTAAACAAAGGAAAACTAAACGAAGTTGAAGAATTTGAAGATGAAAACTTGAAAGAAAAGAAAAGCATTTTTAAATGCTTAGAGCACCCATTTTCTACCCTTGTTTTCTGTTTTGAACCAACTCACATTTTGATTTGGGCTTAAAACTGAGCACTAACTTGATCTTTTCAATTGGGATAAAATTGAACCTTAGAAACACTTACTAAATTTCAATTTGGACTTAAAATTGAACAAGGCAATCACCCATTTCAATTGGTGCTTAAAACGAACACATCATTGGATTGAGGTTTAAAATGAATATGTGCATTCAATGCCTTGTAATATTTTTCACAAATTAATATCATTGAAAAGACGTATGCGCTTCTCTCGCGCCTCACGGCGATCTTGAGAATCAAAAGTCTTTTTATGATATTAAGTTGTCAAAAATATTGCCTCCACACTTCAATTTGGGATCTAAAATTGAACAAAACATGCGAGTGTGAGCACGATATATTGCGGAGGTTCTCCCCTTTGTTTTTCAATGAAGGTTGTGTGAACGACGGGATATGTTAGCTTGCTTTTGTTTATCTTAGAGGGCCTGCCTTGTGGGAAAAAGTACTCACCCAAGGGAACGACCCAACCGGGAACACGCTAAAGCCAAGCGACTTCCACCCGGGATATAAGTGTGGATATTGGAACAAAGGCCAATATCATGAGGATTATTCCTACGAGATGGACAACAATGGACTCTCCCCGACGTTGGATAATCCCCCACGAACGGAATGCCCGAATTAGAACCCTTGTTTAGAAATTGGCCAAAACCTTATCTATCTTGTTGGTGCAAGAGGTCATGTCCTCTAAAGCCGCCCCACATAACATGCGGTCTTGTTGTGGAAATGGAAAGTATGCCATGGGAGATTCATGGGTACTAATGCTTGGCTGACCCGAATAAGTGAGTGTCGTGGAGGGGAGCCAGTGTGGTCAAGCATTTAGCCATTCGCACAAGATATGCGCAGCTGGATTTATCCAAGTGGGAACCCAACAAGGTATTGTCTCATCAACCTAGGAGTGTGAAAGTGCTTGGAAAAAACACTTTGCTTGGATTCAAAACATTGAAAAATGAACATTCATAAGAGCCTCAAATTTCAAACACCTTGGAAGAAACGAATATCCTTTGACGAACTTGCCCACTCTTGCTTTCCCTAGGGATCACATTCCTAGAGGTTTCTAAGTGTGCAAATTCTACCATCATTTGTTTCCAATAAGGATAAACATAAGGAACTTTTTCCCTATTTTCCTCGATTTCCGCATAAAGGACCTTGTGGAATGAGAAAGAGAATGGGACATTAGACATATAGTTTGAAAACCTAAGCAAGCAAGTGTCTTGGATAAAAAGAACCTCATTTAACCAAGATAAAAGACAAATTTGATTACACATGTGTTTTCTAAAACAATCAAAATCCCAAAACCGAAGTTCAAAAAGCTTAGTGTGAAAGCTAGTAAGGAGCGTCTTGAGATCCTGAATTGTTTGAAAGGTTTACTTTCCTCTCATAGGAAATATAGCGTGTCCTTCAACACCGAGGTCTTGTAAGCCGATGTATCATCTAGGTCAAGTCTAGGATCAAATTCAATCACTTTCATCCATCTTTCAACCATCAAAATTAGTCAAATTTCCATCTCACCAACAGGTCTTGGAATCTTTGTCATCTATCATGCTAAACTCTTAGGCAAAATCAAATCACTTTGTTTGACTTAACACAGCTAGTCAAACCATCATCCTATACACAAGTTCTCTCTTGGATAAAACAACTTCCTAGGGTTTACATTTATCACTCTTATTTGACTTAACACATCTATTCAAACCATCAATCCAATCACGATCAATCAAAGACCTAAAATTTTAGCATTCCCTTCAAAGTTTCTTTAAGAGTTCCATTCATCCATATCACTCATCTTCCATTTATCTCATCCTCATCATCGCTTTGATCCTTCAATTATCCTAGTTCTTTGCTTCTTTGAACCTAAGGTTTAGACCGATCTAAAGGATTAGAGGTTCATCTCTTACATTCTTGAAAATTGATCTTCAAAATTGATCTCAACACAAGAGGGACATGGAATATAAACTTGATCCATCCATCATGAGCAATTCGATTCAACCAAACTATCCAAGCCTTGCAATACCATTTGATTATCAAAGCTTGTACAATGCATACATGGGAGCATTATCTCATACAAACATCAATGGTACAACAAATATGAGCATACCCAATCCAAACTTTGGAACACCTTTCCCAATGGTAGATTTCAATCTAAGTCGAAATCTACAAATCTATCAACCAAACGCTCAATGCATGAGTTTTCCAAACATCATCCCACCAAATCCACACATACCAAGTGCAACTTTACCAAACATGACCATTTCAAATCCACACTTGGTAAACTTTGGGGTCGACATGTTCTCAAATCCCCCTAATGTTGTTCAAAATCCTAGCAATATATTGGCAACTCTATATGTTGATTCAAGTCAAGGTAACACCATGCAAAATAAAAGTTACCTAAATCAAGGCAATATGATTCCCAACCACAACAATGTTCAATTTCAATCCATCATGCCAAATCAAAATATCATACCAAATCATCCCATTTTTCCATCGATATCACAAAAACAGATGGCAACCATCCAAGCAACCCCAACAATCAACAGCATTCCCATTCCACCACCAACACCACCACCACCAAAATACAACATGACCAATTCATTCTCCATCATATTGCAAACTGCTCAAGAAGCTTCCCACAAAAAGGCACTCCAAGCCCAACAAGCTGCACAAGCTCAAGCACAAGCAGCTCAAGTAGCCCAACAAGTGCAAGCGCAAGCAGAATTCTACGCACTATTGCAATCAATCCAAGAAGAAGTAGCACAACAAATAGCCCAACAAAAAGCTTTGTTGGCACAAAAACAACATGACGAACAACAAGCGTTGTTGGCTCAGCAGCAAACGCAGGCCTTACCCGCTCAACAAAGCTTGCAACAAATTCCCACCACATTTTTTGAAAACAATGATCAAGATCTATCCATCAATGAACACATTGAAGATGTTCCCATCTCATTCAATGATCAAATCATCACACACCAAGAGGCACTTTTCAATCACGATCAAAACTCACTGATGATATCCAACAATGATCCAATCCAAGAAACATTAACATCATTTGATCCTATGTTTGAGAACATTGACAATCCCTCCACCAAAATTGTTGAAAACAATGATCAAAATCAATCCATCAATGAGCACATTGAAGATATGTCTACCCCATCCATTGATCAAATCATCGTTCATCAAGAGCCACTTTTTAGCGATCTATTTCAAGATGTGTTAACATTATTTGATCCCATTGACATAAACCAAGATCCATCCACCAATGATCATGTTGACAATGTCTCTACATCACCTAATGAGTCAGAGGACATATTTCAAGAACATATTCCAAAGCATGATCAAAATCTTCCATCAAGGTCTAGCAATGGCCCTTCCAACAACATATTGACATCCTTTGACCTCATGGTTAAAGATATTGAAGGAATCCCTATCTCAACATTTGATCCAAATCCTCTCAAAGTTCAAGAGAATATTGAGCCACTTCCTAATGAAGATATCCAAGAAAGAAGTCCATTCTTTGAAATTGACCCATGTCAAGAACTTGATCCAAAGCATGTTGAAAGCAATTCCAAAATCACTCAAGATCGAGAATTTGTATCTCCAAGCTACTACAACGATATAATGGACACTCTCCTATCTATACAAGATGTTGCAAATGATGATCATATCCACATAGGACATAATCCTCCATCTACCAATGAGATGCTTTCTTTGGATGGACACACAGATGATCTTCATTCAAAACAAGAGTCTCATACTCTTGAAATCATTACTGGGAAACAAGAGTCTCCTACTCTTAACATTGGTACACATGATCAAGATATAGAGAAACGCAGAGACATATCAGAAATGGATCATGAAGAAGGCTTGTACATAAGTCATGAATCAGAAACATCCTATGAAGTGAGTCATGAGGAAGACCTTTGTGTAGACAGCGAAGCATCAACACTTCTTGAAGAAGCACTACAATCTGATGTCACAAGATCAAGTTGAAGATATCAATCAGGAATTTATCCCACATGTGGAGGATCCTATCACTTATAAAGTTGGATCACTCACCTTTCTTAGAGTAAGCTATCTCGTCAATAAAGAAGCTGACAGTTTTGAAGATCCGCCATAGGGCAGAGAAGGATTAACACCTTGTTTCCAAGGTAAATCATATCCTATGGAAAATAAAATGTTTCAATAGATGAATTATCAAGGCAGAGGATTGGGCCTACATGAACAGGGTATCCTAGAACCAGTGCAAATTTTTGGCAATCCTAAGCGTCAAGGCCTTGGTTACTCAACAATTAAGGGATCTCAACATATCAGTAATACTATCACCATACTGGGGGCAACTTCGTCTCGAGCAAACATCAACATAGGGAGCACAAAGGATCCTTATGATGAAACCAATGCCAATACTACAACCCGCCATGCCATGAATCTTCATCCACCTATCACCCTATCCACAAATTGGGACCAACGTCAAAAGAAAGATTTGAATCAAAGGACGAAGCATGAAGGACAAATCAAATACAAGTGGATACCAAAGATTATAAAGAAATATTATCCCTATCAAACTCCATCAGTCAAAGAAAGTATGGGGCAAAATAAAAATGGGGCAAGTATCCATCAAAGATTTCCACAAAGGAAAAAGCAGGCTTCTCAAGCAACGTACAAAGTGTATCAAGCAGTTGGTCCTAATTCCATGCTCACTTCCATATCCACCCATTATTGCTCATCTTCCCAAGTTTGGAGAGTCAAAGGTTCCAAACCATCAACCAATCCATCTTTTATACCTAAACACACTCCATCCACGCCTCCATGCATGATATCCAAGTCTCACATTGACCATGTATTGGCAACGACCCTTCATCATAAGGATTCAAATGGCACTCTATCGCGATGTGCACACAAAGACAAAGTTAACTCTGGTATCAGCAAAGCAGATCAGGGATCTCAAAATTTGCATTCAAGTGCACATATCTTGGCAAGACAACTTCTACAAGCAGGATATCGATGGCACATTATGACAGAAGCATCATTAGCAGCACCACCAGGTGGTTCAGCATCAGCTTAAAATCTCTCAGAAAATACAAAAATAATCAAAAAATGTCTTGAAAAAATGGTCACCTTGATGAAAACCTGGCAAACAGGTGTCTTGGTGACAACAAAAAAATACAAAAATACAAAAAATCCAAAAAAAATCAGAAAAAGGATTGAAAACAGTAAAGAAAAAAATTGTCCTCCAGCGAAAACCATTTTGGTGGCGCTTTGGACAGGTACCCTGATGAAAACCTGGCAAACAGGCATCATGTGTAGAATCGAGCATCTACATGCACCAGTTCAGAAGAAAGCATCTTATCGCATCCATAATGAAGCCAACATTCCATCCATATCATCTATTCATCCATGAACCGTTTATCCAATCCATTTTCCGTCTGCATCCATACTCCAAGTTATCTTGATCTTGGAAAATTTTGGTGCACGCTTTACACTTGTTTATGGTAAACGTCTTGACATGGGTCATTTTCATTGATCCCATCCTATCCAACATTATCTGAGCCTTGAAGCATTATCTGAGTGAGCATTCCTTTGCTCGAACACCCTTATCTTATCGCAAGATAATCCATATCCATTCGTCCAAGAATCCACCCATGGTCGTTCAAACATTGCTAGACACTGGGGGCAGATATTTACATCTTGCTTCGAGAATAAATTTTGATCTATATCTTCCCACTTATGTGGTGATCCGAGCATTGGCAAACGTGAAATCAACTTGGTCAAATCATTTGTGAGCCAAAATCCAAATCACTAGCCCATGGCATATTTTGACAAGAAAACATTCCTTATCAAGCGTTATCCTTCATCGAACATCAATCCAACAATCCATATCAGTCACATCTAATGCGCATGTCAGCATCACATGAAATCATCAAAGCAATTTTGTTCTAACTCAAGCTTCATCAATCTTGATCAATTGAATCCAATCAATCATCACCTTGTTTGACTTAACACACTTAGTCAAACTATCATCTTGTGCACGAGTTTACTCTAGGATAACACAACTTCCTTGGGTTTACAAGTTCATTAACATCACTTTGTTTGGCTTAACACACTTAGCCAAATTATCAAAACCATAATCACCTTGTTTGGCTTAACACACCTAGCAAAATTATCCTTTTTGTATGAGTTTACTCTGGGATAACACAACTTCCTGGAACTTACGAGTGCATTATCACTTTTGTTGGACTTAACACACTTAGTCAAACTATCAATCCATAAGTCCGATTGATCAACATTAAAGCTTGGTTTTCAAAAAAATCCCAAAACAAAGCACTGATATCATATCATGTCCATATCCGAATCGTCAAAATCATGCGAAAAATTCAAAAACATTCAAAAATCCATCAAAATCCAAAAACATCCAAATCATTCAAAAAATCCAAAAACATGTCAAAATATCAGAAAATCTTCAAAATTCATCATTTAGTCTTGTCAGTCTTTCACCTTGTCAAACTACGTCGTCTCTGAGCTTGAACGTAGGCAAGGTTGATCTTTGATCATCCCCCGAGACAGTTTGTGTCCGTCGCATTGGCATCCGTTTTCCCATCTAGTTAGGCGTCTGTCGCATTGGCATTCGTTTTCTTATCTTTTCTTTTACAATCAGGTCCGTCCTTATGCGTCTGTCGCATTAGCAATCCCTTTGCCCATTCATTTATGCGTCTGTCGCATTGGCAATCCATTTGCCCATTTATTTATGCGTCCGTCACATTGGAAATTCGTTTGCCCATTCATTTATGCGTCTATCGCATTGGCATCCGTTTGCCCATCTAGTTAGGCGTCCGTCGCATTGGCATTCGTTTGCTTATCTTTTTTACATTTAGGTCATTCTTTATGCGTCCATCGCATTGGCATCCATTTGCCCATCTATCTCATCCGCAGTCAAGTCAATTGACACAAAATCCAAAAACATTCATAAAATCTTGAATATACCAAAAAACATTGAAAAATGTGAAAATTCCAAAAACAGCCTCAAAACATTTGAAAAAACCAAAATTGTGCATCCATTTCATCTCGCTTTCACCCGTGATTGTCATCACTCATAATAAATCATCGTCATTTTCACCCTTTGGTGAGTTAGTCAGAAGCAAGTTTAGCAGGTTCTAAAGTGAACGCCTAATCGTCAGAGTCTCAAGTCTAGATCCGTAAGTCAACAAGTTGGTCAACTCAGAGTATCAATAGCTTATCACCCAATCAGTCCTACCAAAACCCTGATCACTACATGTCCTAGGATGAAGCTTTCCCACGATGGACATAAGCATCAGGTACCCCACATTAGTTTATCCTGGCTAAGCGATACGAAGAACATTAGCTTGTTTATTTACTTTATCTTGGTCTTGTTGACTTATCTTATTTTGCGCTCATTCCAAGGACCTCTCGATGATGCCTAAACAAAATAGGTTTAGAGAGAAAGGAATGGGGCAATGATCATTATCTTTTTATCTGATGTGCTTGTTGGATGTTCTTGTAAAATAACTTGGCGAATACTTGCTTTGTTGGGTCCGTCCTAGCAGGGTTTCCGTATGTCGAGTGTGAACAAGAGCACTCCTATCTGATTGTCGAGTCAGAGTCCATCACACTAGGCGCAATGCCATCCTGGTTCTTAATACCTTGATGCATCGCCCCTATGTGTGTTGTCAAACATAAAGAAAGTTACGCTCTTTATCTCCCATTCCTGGATAAGCAATACATCATCATCTTTCATCATCATCTCTAATAAAGTTGGCTTGTTGAAATTCTGCATCTTCTTGGATTCAAGGGTTCATCCCTCTCATTCTTCTACCTTCTTTCACGTTAACAATGCATCCATCCTACATCCATGCTGCATTCATCCTCTCATCTTGCATAATCACGTCATATCATTATAGGACAACATCATCCATCTCATCCATCTCACATGCATTGCATAATCATTTAAAGTTGTTTACGATAATATAAATTTGTTATTCTAAGCATCTTCCGAACATCTCATCTACATCATCATTATCATATAGTCTAACCATCCATACATCCATTCTGAACCTCTTTGTCGCAAGATCCACCTCAAATTGTATCTTTTCGCTCGATCTCTCGAGGGGGCAATGTACTAACGTACTTATTTTCCACTGGGGCATCCGAAAAAAAAAAGGAATTTTTTAATTTCGATTCCGACAACATCATTCTTTGAACCAATGCAACGAGTACATTGCTTCAAAGAGGGGCAAAATGTAGACATGCAAAAATAACAATCATGCATCATACAAATTAACATTCTTTTCTTCTAATAATTAATTAAAGACAATATTTATTTGTTAATTTCCTAAGGTTCATTAAATAAATCAAATTATTTAATCCTTATGTTCTTCTCATTTGATTTAATAAATCAAACTGATTTAATCAAATGTCAAATCCCTAAAATCCCCTAAGTTAATTAATCTAAATTAATTAACTTCTAAGCATGATTATCATTCTCTAGCTTTTGACTCAACCAGAGTCAAATCCAAACTCCTAACTAACCCACCCACTTGCACCAATAAATCATTTATTTGATTTATAATTCCTCTAATTACATTCAAAATGGCATCAAAATGGAATGTTCTTCCATTTTGAATCTTCCCCCCAAAAGGGACTTGTCCCTTCCAACAAGGTTTTAAATGCTATTTGCACAAGTCAACATAGCATTTATTGCACCTTTCATCCCCCCAAAACATGTCAAGTCATTCAAATTCAAATTTGAAATTGGCACATTGGCCAAGACTTGCACATTCCTCACCCTCTCACAGCTTGACAAGTGTCATCTTTTCATTGGCCCATGAATGATCCCACATTCATCAATTTGGCCTCTCCTCTCTTCAAGTTCAACTATAAGTTGAATGCTTCTCTCTTTCAATCAACAACAGCCACATTTGAAAGCACTTGCACTATAGGCAACTTGAGTTCAAACATCTCATTGTCTATTTCACCTAGCTTATCAAGGATTGGGAAAGGGCTCTTTCACATACTCAAAGAGCACCAATCCAATATGGGATAGTTTTATTTCATATCTTACATGTTTTTGTTCATGTTTAGTTACAATGAATTATGAAATAATATCTCATAAGGATGTGATTTCTGTTATTTTGTTTTTATCATGTTACTAACCATGTTACTAACCAAATTTGCAGATTTTGAGGTCCTACAAGTTCATTCGAAGATAGGGATTGTGTTGTGTGTGTTAGGATGTGTCTAAGTGTTGTAATATAATAAATCAAACTAAGCTATGAAATATAAACTAAATGTAGATGCCAAGTATATGCAAGTTAAAATTTTTGACCTAAATGTATGCAAACTCGAAAGAAATTGGAAGAGACAAAAATGATACACCTGGGAATTGAAATTTTTAGAAGAGGAGCTCTGGAATCTTTTGAAATCTAATGGAAATTCTCACTGGGACACTTACTCCAAAATGGCTGACCTAGTCCTCTTCTCGGGAAACTTTGCTGGAACAGGTTTTATGGTAAAAGGGTATCCAAAACCAAAAAAACCTCTTTTCAGGCCTAGTATAGAGACAAGGTCACCAATGATTGTGACCTATTCCTCCTGGTGCTTTTGGGATTTTCGAGGTTGGAATCTATAGGTCCCCACTTGCACTTTTGTTTTTGACAGAGACATTTATCTGAATCTTCAAAAAATGACCTGCAAGTTGTCTTTTAGTTCCTCCTAGGGATTTTTTGACTTGGGTTGATGTAGATGGAATGATAACACCTTTTTAACACTTTTCTCCTTGATTAATCTACATACAAACCTAAAAAGCACACATGCAAAGAGAAGGAAAGGGTTAGGGTTCAGGAATAGGGGTTTTCCTTAGTCAAACCCCATGTTGGTAATCAAACGCAAATGAAATATAAATGAAAGGGAAGATGATTGAAAAAAAACTAAATGCAATCACTCACCAAGATGTTGTTGAAGATGTCTACAACATGTAAGAACCAGCTCCAATGGAGGTTTCTTGAAGTGGTTTGTCATTCAATGCTTGTTGCTTGCTTGAGAAGATTGAGTGCAAGAGTGCTTATGAAGATAAAAATGGTGTTAGGGGGGATGAAATGAGGATAAAAATCCTTATTTTTACATGCTATGCCCTAATTTCCCTAAACTAACACATGCTAGACTGACCTTAGGGTTTTGGAGGCAAATTCTCGTTAAAATTTTGTTTTAATTTTGAATTTTATGCCAAAAGAGACTAGATCGCCCAAGGTGGAGACCTAGTCCATTTGCAAAAGTTCAATTGTTGGTTGGGAATTAAGTGGTGTTTAATGATTTTTAATGGATTTGTCTCCCGAAATACACTTAAGTTGGGCCTAAAATTATATTAAGGGTCCAATTTAACATAAGCAAGGGTGAATTTATTGATGACAAGCCTATGAAAGTGTGAAAATGTATTACAACACCTTACAAAACTTTGGAACAAGGCTTGAAAAGGGGTAAAAAGGGGTTGTTTAGGTGAATTATGTTGAAAGGGTCTTAGAAAATAGGGAAGATGTGTTACAACACTCCACAACATCTTTATAAAAAAATGTTAAGTTATTGATGATTTGTAAGCATTCAAGGCCTAATGTGAATGTGTTGGCCACATTACAATATCTAATCAAAGAAAAATAAGGCCAAAATCCAAGGGAAAAGCCCCAAATGAGTGAAAAGATTTCAAGGCTACACTTTTTGGCAACACATTTAGCTTCCACTTTAGTGAGAGGACGAGCTTTCTTCAAACTCATACTAAAGTAGCGGAGTCATGCATATCGAGAGGGATCTAATGCATTCATGCTAGGAAGGTGAGATAATTATGATCAAGAGGGATGATCAAGCCCCTAGGATCAAGATCCCATGGAAAACAAAAAATAAGTACAAAAGATCACACAAGAAATGATGTGAAAGAATGAAGAGAGAGAGGAATTTGAATCAAGCTTCGATCGTTCATCCAGCTAGTTGTGGATCAGATCTAGTTTGTTAGTTCAAAAGGAAAGTGTACTCACTCTAGGGTGACAAGACTTTCGGTTTTCCATCGCGTGAGAAGGCCCAAAAGGGTGAGAAACATACACTCAGTTGGAATGCA
Organism: Sequoiadendron giganteum; assembly: GCA_007115665.2. Lineage (NCBI taxonomy): Eukaryota > Viridiplantae > Streptophyta > Pinopsida > Cupressales > Cupressaceae > Sequoiadendron > Sequoiadendron giganteum. Next base: position 427,966,607 of record CM021110.1, on the reverse strand, counting down.
GTAACACTTATGCAAAGGTGTCTATGGGGAAAGTTGTGCCGCTAGTTGGGCTTCCCACTCAACCATATCAAAGTTATGCTTCTTGATAAATTTGATAATGCACCACAAAAGACAAGATTTTGTGGTTTGTGAGACAAGAAAATCTTGATATGCATAGAACTCATGAACAAGTGCAGGATGGCACCACAAGCAAGCAAGTTGTGTTATGCAAGGTGGCCATGTATGCAAAAATGTTAAAAATGCAAACGAATAAAATGAAAAAATGGATATTCAAAGGAGTCTTATTTAGTTCATGTGAGGTCTTTGACTTAAGGAACATTGTCTCTAATTTCTCCAAAAGAGGAACAATCAAAAAATGGAAAATTCACAACTTAGGGGATGCAGTGTCTCACATCAGGACACTAAGAGGAATGTAATATGCCAAGATAGGTCACTTTCATGAAGGAAATTACACCCACTGTCATCCACAAAGTGATAAAATCATTGTATAAAGTGATAAGGATATAGTACGAATGAAGGACAAAGAAAAGAAAATGAAAATGCCAAATAAATAATTCCAATGTATTGCCCCACTTTAAAGGAATTGCTAAACCATTTTGTGAGAAATTACTTTAAAGTGGAGAAAGTAAAAATGTAGAAAAGAAATAAAAGGACATGTGAGCCTACTTGGAAACCCTTATGCCAAGTGATATGTTTCCAAAGAAGGTTGTGACATGTAAAAGAAAAGGAAAAAGAAAAGAGAAAAGGGGGTTGCCCCCAACATAAGAAACCACAAACACATAGGGGATCTATGGATTTGGGGTCAGTGTGTTTGTTGTTGCAATGTTTGTGTAGAAAGCTAAGAGCTTTCATTGTCTCACCAAATACATAGAACTAGAAAAAGGACACAAAGAGATTGAAAAAAATTAAAAAGAAGGGTTTGTTTTGGGTCAATATGGAAGATACACAGGGTGCCTTGACGCTTTGCATTGTCACCAAAACGACAACAAAAGAAAAATAAATATACAAAGAAAGAGAGCCTTTTTGATTCAACATGAAGGAGACATTGAAGTCTCAATATCTTGCATCATCCTCAAATGGAAGGAAAAAATAAAAAGAAAACGAAAAGAGTCCATGTGGGTCAACATGAAGGAGACATTGTGGTCTCAACACCTTGCATCATCCCCAAATGGAAGGTGTAGAGAAAAGGAAAACAAAAAGAGTCCATTTGGATCAACATGAAGGAGACATTGTGGTCTCAATGCCTTGAATCATCCCCAAATGGAAGGAAAAAAGAAAAAGTGAAAATTGATATGAATGCACGACATATAGAAGAAGCAAGTTACAAATAGAAGAATGTCACAAAGAGAGGGAGAATCAAACTGTACGAGGGAAGACATTAAACACGAGTAAACATGTAAAAATAAAATAATAGTAGGGAATGATTGTATCAATCATCAAGCAAGTCACCTGCCTCCCAATCTTTCTCATTATAAAAGTTGGGTGGGCGACTAGTGAGAGGGACAAAAATAGTTGCAGAACTAGCATCTAGATCAATGCTTTTTCAAGGAGAATTATCATGTATGTTCATGGAAGAGGAAAATAATGAATTCGAAGTGTTGTGCACCTCTTCATCTATTTTAGCATTCTCCTCATCATCATCATCGAGATTGATGACAATAGGAGGACGAAGGACAATATTAGTGGAAGCATGTAATAGTGGTTGCAATGTGGGTATAGGATTAGGGTGTAGTGATGGAGGAGGATGGTTGTCAGACATTGCTTCGAGAAAATGTGGATTGTGATTTTCAATATTTACTTCATCACGTGACTAACGAGCAAGAGGACGGTGTTGATGCCTATGCTCCCTAGCTCCTTTATTCTTTTTTATTTTTTTATCAAGTTTAATCTAAGAAGGAGTGGGTTGGTCCACCATAGGTTGCCTTTTGTTCCTAGGGGAGGAACGGGAGAAACCATAGGTGGGTCATCCACTTTCTCCTTGGCTTTATATGCTTATTTAATGTAAGAAGGTAGGATGAAATTACTATCATGATCCCTAGGCCTCTTAGATGATGATGAGGAGGCTTCAAGTGTTGTTTGGTTAGGCATTTCGAATTCGGGTTGTAACATAGCTTCATCAAGGATGGGTTTTTTAGAGGTAGAAGGAGGCATGTTGCAGAGAGATAATTCAAAGATTTTCTTTTCTTTAAACTTCTGGTAGGCAATACGAAAGAAATCTCTTCTAGGGGTGATGGGTTCCATGAGATCAGGCCAAAAGGATTCTAAAGAAAAATTTCCTTTAGAGGATAAAGGATTCAAGCCACTATGGTGGACAGTGAATTTATTTCATTGGAAATACGAAACTTCAAACATTTGTGAATAACAGATGGGACCGCTTTCACTGAATGAAGCCATGGGTGCTCTAGTCACAAATGAAATTGGTTTGATTGCAGGATGATAGAGAATGTAACATCCAATGTCTGAGGGCCTATCTATAATGGGAGAGTGATCGATTCGATCATAGGGCATGTGAAGCCGTTATGCATTTTGATCCATGCAGTAGGTCTATCATAAACACCTTGAGAAAGATCATGTAGTACTAAAAACTCTTTTGTGATCACATTCTCGCCATAGGTAACATCAATGAGTATCCTATTAGTGGGCTTATCATAGATTCTGTCAGCTATGTAGACAGGACCATTAGGAAGATTTTTGAGTAAATCTTGAGGTGAAGAAGTAATATCATAAGATTTTTGGGTTTGGCCCTTACGATGGATGACATATATCATGCCTACCATATCATCCATAGGCTTGACATTGGTTGCATTCAAAAAAGGATTAGAATGTGAATATTTAGTATAAACATTCATTAAATCATTTTGTGAAGTTTCACCAGCTTTGACAAATGAAAAATGGTGTTTAGGCATAGGATTGATGAAAATATGTAAATTTTGTTTTAGGGGTGCAACAAAATTATTGCCTTTATAATTAATACCAGCAATGGATAGACAACCCAAATCAATGAGGTCTTGCACAAGGTGTTTGAGATGCTTACATTGTTCGGTGTCATGTCTGTTATGTCTATGAAAATAAATAAAAAAGTGGTGGAGTTATAGGATGGAGGTAAAGCCTTATTACGATTGGGTGCATGGACAAGAGGTAAGGAAATAATTTGTTGTTGGAGAAATTGATTCATGGTATTATGGAGGCTATTATGTAAAGGCATGAAGGTTCATTAAGGATCTCCATAATTGAAAGCCATCATGGTCTTAACAATCGCTATTTGATTATTAGCAGGAAGAGATTGGGAAGGAGGGTTCAATTGTAAAAACCCTTTATTTGGCTTTTGAAATGGTTGAGAATTGGTTTGGTTGGTAGCGTTGGACTTCTCAACTCGACTAAAGGTGGATCACGTATCACAACTACTAGTTGAGTTGTGATAATCACAAAGTGCTTGGTATAAGTGCATGAAGGAAAGGAAGTTCATTAGGGTGAGCTTGTCTTGAAGGGGTGTTAGCAAGTTTCTAGTAAACATATTCTAAAGTTGTGTATTGGGTATCTTGACATCAATTAAGGAATAGAGTGCTTGATAATGGGAGATAAAGTCTGTTATCTTTTCATTAGTGTCTTGCTTACATCTCATCAAATCAACCAAGGTATTTTTAGGAGTCATGTGTACCTAGAAGTGGTTGATAAAGGAATAAAAAAGTTCATTGAATGAACTAATTGAATTATTCGATAGCGAAGAAAACCAATCCAAGACAACGTCTTTGAGGGTCCTAGGAAACAACTTGGCTAACAATTTATCATCAAGAGAAAAATCACTACATAGGGCAGTATAAGCATTAACGTGATTAGAAGGATCACCCTTCCCTCCATACTTCTCAAATCTAGGAATCTCTATTCCTTGTGGCATTAGGGTGCATAAGATCTCTAAGGATAAGGGATTGATATGAACATAGTGGCTGGGTGAACCATTCTGGTTTTGATTGATAGTGGAAATATGTTGTTGCATGGATGAAACAGTGTGAAAAAGTTGTGTGATGAGAGGATCGGTATAAGTGGTATTAGGTGGAAGGGAAAGTGGTGATGAGGTGAATGTAGTGGAAGGGCAAGTGAATGGGATGCTAATAGGGTGTATGGTGGAAGAGGCTAAGGGATGCGACACCAAATAAGAAGTAGGAATACTAGTAGGAATACTAAGGGAAGGTATCACATTGCTAATATTTCGTATTGTTGTCATCACATTATGAGATGCATAGGTCAGAATGGAAGCTATTATTGAGGGAGGAGTAGAGGGTCCTCCTTGGCTAACAATAGGGGTGGTTGGTTGAGAGACCCTAGGTGTGGAGGAGGCATTTTTTTGGTATATCTCCACTAGTTTCTTCATAACACCTAGGCCATCATCAGTGTCAAGCATACAATGAATGTTCTCTATGATGGGGATGGCAGTGGCAGATATGTTCTCAAGGCTTAATTCATGTTGGATTATTTTTAGGTCTACATGAATGTGAAACATCTTTTCATGTGGTAGGTCATCAAGTTAATTTTCAACATGAGTGTTTCCTAGCTACAGAGAATTACTAAGGGTGGTTTCTAGGCCTAGTGCACTATTGTTGATACTAGGAGTAGAAGCCCGAGAGATCCCAAAATATACAACAATAGTATTTTCATGAGATGCCATGAATCTAGAGCTTCATCTCACTATGGCATCAACAAGAGAACATCAAACTCTCATGCAAATATTACAAAAGGTTGGGTGGATGCAAATGCAATGTAAACAAAAGAGACTAAAATTCTTATAACCACAATTCTGGAAAATAAAATAGAAATGCAAAATGAGAAACCAAAAGTGCAAAAGTTGCTTTGAAAATGTCAGAAATTACAGCGTGAATTTTGCAACGGGACTAGGCCATCCAGTATGGTGAATTAGTCCCAATAGTGATATTTTTGAGAATTTTTAGAATTTTTGAATAGTTTCTATGAATTTTATGCTTTTCTGATGCAGATACAAAATGAAAATGTAGATTTTTTGTACTTTTTCAATGAAAATGCAATGAAAAATGAAAGCTAACATGAACTTTTCAGTAATCCACTTTTAAGAAGCCTAAAAATGAAAATAACGAAAAACCCTAATGCAATGCAAGCTCTTTCTTAGGATGCAAATGCAAATATTAGAAGTGAAAGGAAGTGTTCTAAGGACGAGTTCAGCAAAATGAACCACCAAAAACATATGGTCAAAAATTGAAAGAGGATTCCCCAATTACGCCCCTAGGGTTTTTCACCTAGGAGCTTGGAGAGAAGAATGTCTCTCCTTCACCTAATAATATGAGTTTTGGGTGACTTCATTCAAAGATAGGGGTTGTGTCATCTGTGTTAGGATGTGTCTAAGTGATGTAATGTAATAAAGCAAGCTAAACTACAAAATGTAAACTAAATGTAAATGTAAAATATATGCAACTTAACCTAAATGACCTAAATGTATGCAAATTAGAAAGAAACTGGAAGAGATAGAAATGGATCACCTGGGAACTGAAATTTGTAGAAGATGAGCTTTGGAATCTTTTGAAATCTACTAGACATGCTCACTGGGACACTTATGCTTGAATGGTTGGCCTAATCCTCTTCCCGAGAAACTTTTCCAGAATGAGTTTTTTGTAAAAGGGTATCCAAAAACACAAAAACCTCTTTTTAGGCCTAGTATAGGGACAAGGTCACCAATGATTGTGACCTAGTACTCATGGTTCTTTCAGGAGTCTCAAGGTTGGAATCTGTAGGTCCCCACTCGCAATTATGTTTTTGATACAGACCCATGTTTGAATCTTCAAAAATTGACCTGCAAGTTGTCTTTTAGCTCCTCTTAGGGTTTTGTTGACTTGGATTGATGTATATTAAATGATAACACCTTTTTAACACTTTTCTCATTGGTTAAACTACATACAAAATTCCAAAACACACATGCAAAGAGATGAAAAAGGTTAGGGTTAGAGAATAGGGGTTTTCCTTAGTCAAACCCCATGTTGGTAATCAAACCCAAATGAAATAGAAATGAAAGGGAAGATGATTGAACAAAAAGTAAATGAAAACACTCAGAAAATCCTTGTTGAAGATGTCTGCAACATGCAAGAACCAACTCTAATGGAGATTTCTTGAAGTGTTTTGTGCTTGAATGCTTGTTGCTTTCTTGAGAAGATTGAGTGCAAGAGTGTTTGTGAAGATGAAAATTGTGTTAGGTGGGGTGAAATGAGGATGAAACCCTTATTTATACATGATATGCCCTAATTTCTCGAAAATAACACATGCTAGGCCGACCTTAGGGTTTTGGAGGAAAATCCTAGTTAGAATTTTGTTTTAATTTTGAATTTTATGCCAAAAGGGACTAGGTCAGTCAAGGTGGTGACCTAGTCCACTTGGACAAATTCAAGTGGTGGTCAGGAATTAAGTGGTATTTAATGATGTTTAATGGGCTTATCTCCTGAAACACACTTAAGTTGGGCCTAAAATTACTTTAAGGGACCAATTTAACATAAGGAACGGTGAATTTGTTGATGAAAAGCCTAGGAAAGTGTGAAAATATATTACAAGACCTTACAACACTTTGGAATAAGGCTTGAAAATAGGTAAAAATGGGTTGTTTAGGTGAATTGTTTTGAAAGGGTCTTAGCAAAGTGGGAAGATGTGTTACAAAAATCCACAAAACCTTTGTAAAAACACTATTAGGTTATTGTTGATTTGCAAGCATTCAAGGCCTAATGTGAATGTGTTGGCCACATGACAACATCATATGATCAAAGTAAAATCAAGCCAAAATCCAAGTGAAAGGGCCCAAATGAATGAAAAACTGTCAAGGCTACACGTTTTGGCAACACACTAACTTGTGAGACTTCCTAAAGTGGCTAATTTTATTATAAAATCACTTTTACAGAGCCCAAGTCTACTTATTCTTGACGAAGGTCATCAAGTTTGAAATAGCCAATCAAAGATATGGAGTTCATGGATCTACAGTTTGAGGAAGTACTTGATGGATCAAAGATATGAAATTCATGGGTCAAAGACATGGAATTCATGGATCAGAGTTATGGATAACAACAAGATCTTTAGGTTGAGGAAGTTCTTCATGGATCAAAGATATGAAATTCATGGATCAAAGACATGGAATTCATGGATCAAAGTTATGGATAACAATAGGATCTATAGGTTGAGGAAGTTCTTCATTGATGAAATTGGGAATAAAATTCATAATGGAAAAGGGAGTGCTAACCATTGGTCTACTTAAATCTTGAGGTGACTTCCCTACTATTGCTTCAAGGTTCATGACATAATCTACTGAAAACTTCTTTCTCATTCATACCTTCTTACTTGAACTTATGATATTGCATTGTGTATATCTGATATACTTCACGTTTAAATGTCCATATTGAAATGTGTTCCTCTTTGGACTATTATTTACTTTTGAAACTCATCCATAAAGTATAAAACTTCATTACCATGGGTTTGTCGAGCTTTATCATTTGACTTGACTATGGATTGTAAAGAGGTCTACCATTATATTCTTAATGTTTGATTAATTGTTTTTCTATTCCCTTTGGTTTAACATATGACAGCTGGGCATGTGCAAGATAATGAGGGGCCAAAAAGTGGCAATAGAAAAAAGTAGCATTTTTCAGTCGCGAAAAAATGCGGAAATCTCGAGTTGAATTTCTTTTGGGTTGGGTGTCACTACATTGATCCATAGCAATGCCCAAGCCTAATTTTTACTAATAGGGTATCCGATTTTTAAAAGTATAAAAAATCGAGGTTGGGCAATATTTGAAAACATTTAAAAATGTATTGTAGTGGTAAAATTTTGGTGCCACAAATCAGATATCCAATTTCAAACGGATATCCGATTTGTGGTAGACATAGACCCAAGAGTAATTAGGAGATGTAGAGTGGACAAGAGAGAGAGAGAGAGAGAGAGAGAGAGAGAGAGAGAGAGAGAGAGAGAGAGAGAGAGAGGCAAAGAGTGAGAGAGGGAAGGAGAGAGAGGGGGAGAGTCAGAGAGAGAGAGAGAGAAAGAATTTGGAGGCAGAAGGGAGAGGGGAGGCAAGAGAGAGAACTTGGAGGCAAGAAGGAGAGTGGAAGGAGGGGGAGAGGGAGGAGGGAAGGACACGAGAGAGAGAGAGAAAGAAAGAGAGGGGAGGGGGGGGAGAAAGGGGGTGAGAGAGAGAGAGAGGGGGGAAGGGGAGAAGGGGGGTGAAAGAGAGAGAGTGAATTTGGAGGCAAAAGGGAGAGGGGAAGGAGGGGAAAGATAATTAGGAGGGGAAGGGAGAGGGGAGGAGGGGAAGGATAGAGAGAGAGGGGAGAGAGGGGAAGAGAGGAAGAAGGGTCTGAGAGAGGGAGAGAGAATTAGGGGGGGAAGGGAGAGAAGAAGAGGGGAAGAGGAGAGAGAGAGAGAGAGATAAACAAATAGAGAGAGAGATAGAGAGAATTAGGAAGGGGAAGGGGGAAGGGGGAATAAGGAGAGACAGAGGGAGATAGAGAGAGAGAGGCACTAGGAGGGGAAGGCAAGGGGAAGGGGGAATAAGGAGAGACATAGGGAGCACACAGAGAGAGAGAGAGAACTAGGAGGGGAAGGGCGAGGGGAAGAGGGGAAGAAGGAGAGAGAGAGAGAGAATTTGAAGGCAGAAGGGAGAAGGGAAGGAGGGGAGAGAGAATCAAGAGGGGGAAGGGAGAGGGGAGGAGGGGAAGGAGAGAGAGAGAGAGTGGAATAGGGGAAGAAGGGTTTGAGAGAGGGAGAGAGAATCAGGGGGGGAAGAGACAGACAAAGAGGGGGAAAGGAGGAGAGAGAGAGAGAGAGAGAAAGATAGAGATAATTAGAAGGGGGAAGGGCAAGGGGAAGGGGGGAAGAATGAGAGACAGAGGGAGACAGAGAGAGAGAGAGGGGGAGAAGAAGGGAAGAAGGGGAAGAAGGGGAGAGAGGGAGAGAGAATTATGAGGAAGAAGAGGAGAGAGAGGGAGAGAGAATTAGGAGGGGGAAGTGAGAGGGGAAGAGGGGAAGAAGAGGAGAGAGAGGGAGAGAGAATTAGGAGGGGGAATGGAGAGGGGAAGAAGGGGGAGAGAGAGAGAGAGAGAATTAGGAGGGAGTCCAAGGGAGAGGGGAAGAATGCGAGAGAGAGAGAGAGAGACAGATAGATAGAGAGAGAGACAAAGAGAGAGAGAGAGAGGAAGAAGGGGAGATAGAGGGAGAAAGGGAGAGAGGGAGAGTGGGAAAGAGAGAGGGAAAGGGATAGAGAGAGAGAGAGAGAAAGATGGGGTGGGAGGGAGAGAGAGAGAGAGAGAGAGAGAGAGAGAGAGAGAGAGAGAGAGAGAATTTGGAGGAAAAAGGGAGAGGGGAAGGAGGGGGAAGGGAGAGGGGGGGAGGGGAAGGAGAGAGAGAGAGGGGAAGAGGGGAAGAAGGGTTTGAGAGAGGGAGAGATAATTAGGGGGGGAAGAGAGAGTGGAAGAGGGGAAGAGGAGAGAGACAGAGAGAATTTGGAGGTAAAAGGGAGAGGGGAAGGAGGGGGAAGGGAGAAGGGAGGAGGGGAAGGAGAGAGAGAGAGAGGGGAAGAGGAGAAGAAGGGTTTGAGAGAGGGAGAGAGAATTATGAGGGGAAGGGAGAGTGGAAGAGGGGTAGAGGAGAGAGAGAGAGAGAGAGAGAGAGGGGTGGGGGAGAGAGGGAGAGTGGGAGAGAGAGAATATTTAAATATTTAATATATTAGTAATATTAATTAGTTATATAATACTTTATATATTAACTTAATATATATATATACATATTTATACATTAACTAGAATATATAAACAATATTTAAATATTATACATAATAGTATAATATATTATATATTATACATAATTTCGTAAGAGATTATCATAAATTAATTGAATTATAAACTACATTGTATATTCTCAACTAAATATATTAAAATAAACTATAAATTATTTATTGCATTTTTTAAAATCATATATTAAAAACTATATTAGATTTTTTTAAATTATATATAAAATAAATTGGATATCTGATTTGAAAATTTCAATTTTTTAAATCATATATAAAAAACTATATTAGATTTTTTTAAATTATATATAAAAAAAATCGGATATCCGATATGTCTAACACAAAACCTACTACCTAGGGATTAGCCTCGGGTTTGCTTCAGAATTTGGCTAGGACATGCCAATCCTAAGAAGTCAACACAAAAAATGTGTTTAAGAGCTTACCTTTGTTTTCTAGACTTCACCCATGTGGCTGACTACTTTTCTTTTACCCTAAATTGATGAAACGAAAAGGGTTTTTAAAGGAGATTCTTAGCTTTCTACAAATATAAATTATGCTTTACTATGAATTTAATAAATAATTATTATTCATTTTCTATTTGAATTACGAATAAGTCTTGATTGATAGGTTGATTGAAAAACATCTATATCTTTCAAACCGTATCACATTTATTGAATCCAAAACATGCATCACATTCTACGATTCACATACTATAGGATTTTAAAAAAAATGAATTTCATGAAGTTTTGACCAAGTTAAGGTGGTCAGACATACGAGTTTTTATATTTTTAAAAATTTGTAATAAAAAATTCATAATTAATTATTTACTTGGAAAAGAAATACAAAAAAATATGCATCACATTGGGACATGATTTCTCTACTTATATATAAAATATTACTAAAAAATATTATTATTTTATTGTGGTTAGGGTGGTCACACAAACACCTACTTCTTATTTTTTCCCTAAAACTTAAGTACTGCTGCATTGAAATTTCAAATTTTCACCAAATAGATTTATTTTTTTAATATATCTAGTATTTTAGAATGTAAATTCAATTTTCTACAGATTCTATTGTTACATATTTTTGAAATAATATGGATAACTTATTGAAATTTTTAATTCAAGTTGCTTAACTCTGATTTTTCTGAATTTTCATTGCCACTTAAGGGCCTTTTTTTTCCATGATGATCCTGCACATACCCTACTATCCTTGTCATTGTGTTTTTATTTTTTTCATATGATAGAGTTTTGAATGTAAATAATACTTTCATGAGAGTCTAAGCGAGGTTATTCCAGCATGTGGGGAAAAAGTAGTTGCAAAGGTACATGAAATTATTCAATACATTCAAAAATCTATCCCTTTTCCTACAAGAAATCCATTAGAATCCCAAAAAATATTGTTATGAAAATTGTATTACATTCTAGTAATAAAAATATATGAGGACGTACTAAAAATTATATAATAAAAAGGGAATCTTCTCTACAAAACACTTGGGAAGAAGTAGACCAAAGTGAATGAGATAGATAATATATTGACTAAAGAGGTTGTTCCTGCTCATGGGAAGTGGAGGGAGGAGCATTTGTAGTATGTGTAAGAGGAAAATATAAATTCACAAGTGGATTAACTCAAAAGGTTTTCTATTGCATATGAATTTTTGCAAGAAAAGAAAGAGAGAGATGATGCTATAAGTGGAGTTGAAAAAATGAAGCCAAGCATTCTTGAAGTTAGAAATTCCATTGAACAAATATAATTAGAAATGGATGATAAGGAAAAGGAAAAACCAGATCTAAGTGCAAAAAAAGAGAATCGGTTGGGTGGAGGCATGAAATTCTTATTTGAAAAGGTAGACAAGCTTCGTAATGAGCTTTCCAAAACAATCATCTACATACTCTAATGATAAAACATTGCAAAAATAATATTTGGAAATGCTCAAAGTAGAGAAAAATAATCAAAGACTAAAATTATCCAATTGAGAAAGGAATTAAAACACAAGAAGAAGCTATCATGGTCAAAAGAAGAGGAGATTAATGTTGTTCGAAGAGAGCTGCAATCTAAAAGACAAGAATTTGATAAAACAAAGACAAAAATGGAAGGTGTTGTTGCACAAATAATAGGTCAAAAGTCAAAGGTGTTGTTTCAAAATTGATAAAGATCAAAATTCAAAGGTGTTGTTCTACAATTGATAGGCCATCTACATATAGGAGTAATAATTATGTACTCTGCACTAGCATGATAGTAGCAATTCATCGAAACATATCTTGTTCCCAAGGTTAATTTGATCTTTCATGAACTTCATAATGAATTTTGTATACCCTTCTAATGTTGTACTATTGCCATCTATAGGAACAACTTCATTAGATATCAAGCATAGTTCTACCTTAGGTACATCCTAGAAGAACATTTTCCCTTCCATGACCATATCTAACCTTGTCAAAAATGTCAAATAATTCATTTCATTGTGCCTTGTGGTGTCATCTATCCTACATCGATCAGATAAGGAAAAAGAAGATATGCTCCTAGGGTACAACCATCTATTTAGAACCTCTTGAAACTAGGGAATTTCCACCTTATGACTCTTTGAATAGAAAGAGACAAAAAACTATTGTCTAGATCCATCTATAATTTTGTATAGTTTCATTTTTTGGGATTTTTGACATATAAAGAGATCTAGATGTATCCTAGAGTTACAACTTGAAAAGCTCATTAAATTTATAGCTCATTGTTGCCCTCCCTCTAGCACATATTTTGTTGATGAGTGTTTGTTCACATTCACAACATAGTCATTGTAATAGGGTACCCAAACTCTTCAAAGGAAATCTTTCCTCAAAAAACTTTAGAAAAATAACCCTAAGGCTTCAATTGTCAGGTCTTGCATTCGCAAAAATGACTCAGTGGTTTATATTTTGTTGGTTTCACAAGGTTCCTTTATGGTTCAACTAGAAACTTGAAGCTTCTAAAACAAGGGTTTTCTAAAATCTGAAAACTGGTATAAACCCTAGCTATATTTTTAGATTTAGAATTTGAAAATGACCTTTAATCATCAAATATAGAAATTTCATAGTTATGCTTTTCTTCTAAAACTAACCCAAATTTATATAAAAAATGTGTGAAAGAAGGGAGTTTATAAATATCCTAAATCTAGAACCTAAGATCAATCATAACAATAACTAATGTTGTAGATAGATAAATCCCCATAAAACTAGTTCCTATTTAATCAAGGTTAAACCCACAATGTTGCAAAAATAGTGTAATCTTCAAAGGAAATCTTTAAAATTTTAGATTGTAAAAATTCACACATATACCTAATCTTTTGGCATAACATCCATAAACATTAACAATTGAAATAATGCAATAAAATGATCATTCTAACCATACAAAGTAACTTATTAGAAGAAAATCATAAATGGTATGAGCGGCAAATTCATCAAATATCTTTAACACTTTACCATCATCACAAATTAAATGAAACTATAACTAGAAATAAAATTCGAAGGGACCCTGCACACGTTAAGAAGCAACAAGGAAAATAATGCCACAACTTCAATGTCTCCTCTTATATTAACATCAAAAATATCTTTACAACAATTCCAAATCACCCATTCAAAATGAGGAAAAGCTTCATTTTATAAACTTTCAAGTACAAATCAAGGGTTGAGATTCATTTATAATAAATTTCCCAAATCAATCCAAACTTATATTTAATATTATAGGACCATTAAATGTTTACAATTTATATTCCCTATTATCTCCAATTAAAATTTTTGTTACAAGCTTGATCTTGGAAGTTTTTTGAATTTGAGAATTTAAAATAAATCGTTGTTGTTGATCCCCAAAACAATTTTGCTCAACTAGCACATACTTTTGCATAGATTATTATATGGACCAAGATTAAATCTTGGAGCGACATTTAAGATATTATTTCATTTAGTTATAATATTTTGTAGATTTCCCTGCTAGAACCTTGGGATACACAACACCTCCTAGGCCAGCTATCATTGACATGAATCCATATGCAAGTCCCCTTTAGTTTACTTAATTTCCTTCCAATAATAATTTTACGATGGATCCTCTCTTCCTAGCTTGCATTTGTAAGTCAAACATGAACGAAATTCCCTTAAAAATCTAAATATATCAATTTTACCTAAAATTATAAGGAAAATAACCCATATTTTCCCATATATAATGAATATCAATATTATTAATTCACATGGTAAAAATCCAATCCTTCAAACATAAAAGATAAAGCTTTGCAAGATTTTGGTTCCATCATAGAATTTTGAAATTTTAGGCCTGTCATGGAATTTAGTCCAAATTTCACCCTCTCATGGATTTTAGGAGATTTGACCTTGTCGTGGATTTTAGGAGATTTGACCTTGTCGTGGATTTTAGGAGATTTCACCCTGTCATGGATTTTAGGAGATTTCACCCTTTTGTGGATTTTAGGAGATTTTGGCCTTTCAAGGAATTTTAGAGATTTTACCCTATCAAGGAATTTCATAGATTCCGACCTATTGAGGAATTTCAAATATTTTACCCCATTAAGATTTCAAAAAAATTGGCTTATCAAGGAATTTTAGATTTTGGGCAACTCAAAAATTTCAAAAAAAATGGAATTTCATGAATTTTTGAAAGTTTTGGATTTTTTTGTGAGAGGTGAATTTCCATGAAATGAAAAATTTCCTAAAATGAAAAAAATCGAAAAATGGGAAAATTCTCGAAATAAAAAAATTTCCCAAAATGGAAAATTTCCTAAAATGGAACAAAATTCTCAAAAAACCTGAAATCTCCCTAAGACCTTCTAACTAACAAATAATGATTTTCAATGACTTCTCATTTGTTCCTTCTTAGTTGCAAACATTCAAATCTGCCCCTTTTGGTGAGAACTTGATAAAAAATTGAAAGATGACTCCAAAAACAAAAAGTTGAAGCTTGACACTTTTCCTAAAGAGAAAAGGAAAGAAAACATAAAGAAACAAAGGAAAGAGGGGTTCCCCATTTAGGAAAGGCATGTGTGTAAGGCACAATAGGTAGTTTTTGTTATTCATTGATTGGGTGGAAGGCATTTGATTGTGGATAAGTTATTGTTGGAAGCTTGAAGAAGGTTGTCTATTGAAAATGGCTTGAAGGTGATCCAAAAGACTCGCTATCATCATAGGATCATAAATTCAAGTTCGTCAAGAAGAATTTCCTCATCATCATCATCAATATAATTGGGTTTGTCCTTGAGTGTGATTTTTGGTTTTTTGGAGTAGAACATGGGTTAATGATGTTGGATTGGGTGGGGATGGATGAAAGGGGCCTATAATATATTATAATGGATGGACTATAGATTAGATGGTTGGAAATGATAGGCAGTTGGTTGGTAGAGGGAATTTTGGCATACCTTTAGGATGAGGATGGGAATTAGGATTATGAATTAGAAACATAGATTTGGGATTGTACAAGAACAAGACCTAAGGATGAAGATGGAGGATTAAATTGGATTTGGATAAATGAAAGGTTGGATTGGAGAGGTTTGGAGTGAATATATGGATTAAGGATTAGGTAGGCTAAGAGATTGGAATGGAAATATTTTAATGGAAAAGGGATAGGATTCGAAGGATTTAGAAGATTTGGATGGATAGATGATAAGATTAAATGTAGGATAGATGGTTTTGAGTGATTTGGATAGATGATGGATTGGATAAATGGATTTGGCTAAAGGATTTTTTTTCATAACAAAGAGGTAGATTTGAAAGAACAGAAACAAAAAAAATGGCTTGAGGAATTGGGAAGATAGGTATGCACTAGTTTCAAACAAGAAGACACACCAATAAATTGACAAAGCCTATATTATTCAAGTGGAAGTGCACACTTAGTGTGGGCCCACTAGATAAAGGCTAACACCTCAAGATCAGTGCAAGGAACTTATATTTCAAGAGTCAATTTATAAGGATTCAATGCTAGAAGGGCTCACCTTTAACCTTTCTTTGGAGGTCCTAAAATATTTTCCAAAGAGATTCTATATCTATTTAGGGAGATGAGTATGTTGAGTAGCTTCATTCATCATACTATACCTTGCAACACACTAAGCAATGGTCGAAAGGTCTTATTCTTTTCTTCACAAGGTCCTCTAGGGAATCCTCTAAATACCTCAAGGGTACATGAAGGAGAATATCTAAATGAAAGGAAATGGTGCAAAATATCTAGGCAAAGAGGATAACCCACTCTCCACCTTTACTTATCCAAGGTATAAAATTCTTGGAGGCTTATTTTAATTTTGAAAGCATTCCATTTCTAAGAGAGGCATCTTTTGATTCACCCCCTTCTCTTTATACTTCATTAGAGTATGCGAGTTGAGTTCATCCCTTAAGCTGATGAAATTCCCAAGTAGGCCTCCTAAAAGAAAAGACCTTGCTGGGTGTTTTTGATCACCCAAGGTTAGACAAAGAGAAAGAGGAGATCATACACACAAATATAGAAAGCTTTAGATCCTAATCTAAACACAAATAAGGAATTATGAGATTTTTGATCTCTAAGATTACATTAAGTGAAAGGGGAGAGCATAAATCTGCACACCCCTTCAAACACAATGAAATAGATTCATTAATCCTCTAAACTAACTTTAGTGCCTAGATTAGTGGAAAAATAAAATATCTTAGACCAAGGAATATATAAACAAAAACTTTGTAGTTTTGATATTTTGATCTTTGACTAATGAAAATAGGTTGAACCACTTTGTTCGTTGACACAAAATTAGGTTAGTACCAAATAAATTTTTAAAAGCTTAATAGAGAAATTGAACAGCCAAAGGCACTATGATGCAAAACCTAGGAATCCTAGGGTGAAAGATAGGTGCCCAGTATAATACAAAAGTGTTACTCTACTAAAAAAGGTGCTAAAATATAGAATGAGGGTGTTGAACTAAGAAACAAGGTACATGCTACAATTATACTTAATAAAAGAGTTGTTTTAGAACACAAAAATGTCGTTTAATAAATAAATTTTTAAACTTGCTTAAAAAGGGGACAAAACAATAACAAACACAAGGAACATGAAAACACAAGTTAGTAGAGTTTTAAAGCCATGAGGAACTTGAAAATACCAAATTAGTAGAAACCCACAAAAAGAACACTAAGGTTTACAAAACCTAGAAACCCCAAGATTTTACAAAAGCTAGGTTAAATTACTTGTACAAATAGAATGTTGGAGAAATAGAAGCATTTATAAAAAGACATAAGAAATTATCAAAACCCTAAAAACCATAGATGATAAAAAAAACCACCATAGAGCATAGGTTCCCCTATATGAAACAATAATGTTAATATGTGAGACAAGGGAAATAGTCCATGTAATAGAGACACCTAGATATCAAACAAAGGTGCCCAACTATGACAAAAAAGTGTCACTTTTGAATATAGAATTATTGAATTCTAGTCAAAAGTGTCAAGATAGTACTTGCAACTAAAATTCAACATAAACTAACCAAAAAAAAAGAATAGGGATGTGGGTCCCATCAAGCATGCTAAAATGAAGATAACAAAAATGAACAAAGTAAATAACATAAAGATTCAAATGAAATTATGAAAAAAAATTCCTTGCTCATTCCTTTCTCCTCAAACAGATCTTGAAGAAGAGTTGTACGCAACACTCTCTTAATGTGGTCTTTTAATGTATTTATGGGATAAAGTTGCTTATAAACCAATAGCATGATGATAGGATTTACAAGGTGATAGATCAAATGGATAGCATAAGACTAAGATATTGGAATACTAGGTAGGATATGGAAAAAGTAGATAGAAAATTTAGTAGCATATGGGTATGAAGATGGAAGATTTAAAAATGGGATTAGAGGCTTCTAATTTATAGAATTTCCATGAGGGAAATCAAGGGATGAGATGCATTGGTTGATGTATGGCTAGGATTGGTTGACGATTAGGCTTTGGATCAAAAGTTGTAATCATGATAATGTCTAGGTTTAGGAATGGATTAGGGAAGCATCCTTATGTGAATAGATATGATTTGGAGATGTAGTATAAAATAGATGGATGAGATAAAATGTTATTTGAGTTTTGGATAGTGTCAAGATTCAATGAATCTCTAGACAAGGTCTTAGTTATTCATGTGAGAGGGAAACTTGTCACATGACAAAAAATTTAGATTATGATCCATGTGAATCAAACTAATGGTTAGGATTACATGGACAAGGATTGAGGGATATAATAGAATTAAATATTGGAGGAAAAGGTAATGGGGATTAATTAGGCTTAATTAATTAATTAATTAATTAGGAAATCATTAATTTAGTTCGAGAGTTTTGGGATAAGGATAGTGGATAAATTAATTAAATAAATAATGAGTATTTAATTAATTAATTAGCTAAGATAAGGTGGGATAAAGGTGATAGGTAAATTAATTAGATAAATAATAAATATTTAATTAATTAATAGCTTAGTATATTATAAAATTAGTTCTAGCTAGGGTATGGTAGAATTTCAAGTGTTTACACAAGCTAAATTATCTAACTAATTCCTAGTTATGACCTTTTCACATATGTTCACATGTTAAGTTTACTTAGTGAGTTGAGAATCTTTCTAGAAGTCTTAGAACTTGTCATATGATTTTATCTTATCTAATTTTTGTGAAATGATATAGGATTAAGACAATTCTCATCATCTTAGTCATATCCTTCAATCTTGCCAATATAAGCAAGATCTAATATTTACATTGTATTGCACTGCATTATTGAATATGCACACTATTGATCACATTTGATCTAATATATTTCCATCCATTATTGAAAATATATCATCTTTTTTTCTCTCTTGTAGAAAGATATTTGGATTTTTGCAGGTGGTCTTGAGAGCTTGAGTCCTTGAGTGACTAACATTTTTTTCATGGATTAAAATTGGAATGGAATACAAAGGAGTTATGATGGAATATGAGTTGATAATCAAATTTCTTTATTATTTGTGGAGAAGAAGTCAAAATATATTTACATATATTTTGGAATAAGCTCGCGAGAATTATCCTACTTAACTAAATAATACTAACTATTTAATTAATTAGCAATGGCAAATGAAAAAGAGAGTTAGCATGAAATGAGAAAAAAACAACATGGTGGTAGGATGTGATTTTAGGAGGTGGTGAGAATTACATGTTCACAAAAATAATTAAACAAAAATCTAAAAAACACAACCATAAGTAGACATGAAAAATTTTCTCACACAAAGAGCCAAACAATATGGACTTAAACAAAAATTAAACACAAATAAATCTTTGTACAATTACAAAATTTAAAGGAAAAACATCTTCTACTTAAAATTCAATCCTCTTGCATGTCATTTGAGCCTTCCACATTTTGCATTTGGATCTACTAAGGTAGTACAAACTATAACACATACAATATGAAAGAGAACTTTAATAAAAATAATAATTTTATCAGTTAGTTGTTGTTGGGTATAATATGCATACATATAAACATCAGAATATAATTTTTTATTCTTTTATTATATTGTATATGATTCCATTTACATTTTTTTTTAAAATAAAAATAAATAAGAAAAAACAACCTAAACAAACACATTAATTTTACAAAATGATCACACAATGTACATACATATAAACATTAAAAATAAATAAAAAAATCATTTAATTGATTCTATATTTTAAAAAAATTACTAACAAAATTATTACAAACCAATCAACATATATGAAACAAAATGTTTTTGAAAAGCAATCATTCTTTAAACCAACCTTAAAAAATAGTTAACTTTTCCATTTAAAAAAAAATTCCAAACAGATTAATACAAAAATATAAGACCAATATATGAAACTAATAATAGTACGTGAGGATTACCTTTGTAATACATGACTCGTCCTTTATAAACTTCCAACATTCTTTGACTAAAATCCAAAAATTTTATTAATAAAAACCAAAGAAAATATTCTATTTTAAATGCTACACCATTCGTAGGACCCTTGAGGGTCCCCAAATCTGATTCGACGATTCGTAGTTTATTGTTGGAAAGCAGCTTCCACACTCCCAACTGATATTAATCATACTCTTTCAAATTGCAGAGGATTGTTGTTCACAGGTAAATCATAATATATTATGATTATCATTTTTATATTGAATATGTCACAGTTGCTTATGACAGTATACATATACATCAGAAAAATAATTTGATAGAGAATAACAACAGTTTTGAGGAAAAAACAAAATAATACGATTGATTAAGTAATAACTGTTTACAGTACATTAGAAAAAGATGTTCAAAAGAATTTATATAAAGACAGCTAATAAAACAATGATATTTGTTTACAGTACATTAGAAAAAGATGTTCAAAAGAATTTATATAAAGACAGCTAATAAAACAATGATATAATCATTATCATCATAATGTCTTATGAAGAAACAAAATGTTTAGATAAAAATGAAAATATATTTTTTTTTATTAAATTAAATTGGAATTATTTATAACACATACTTTTATATCAATAAAATCGACAAGAAAAATAAGAACATAAAAAATTAGAAGTAATACTAATAATAGAACTAGTACAATCATATTACTTTAGAAAACATCAAATTGTTAAAAACAAACAAACAAATATTGAATTATTGAGGATGAGGTCCCTCATTTGTGACTGACGGGTTCATAGCTCCTGTCAAAAGTGTTTATCCATCAATAAATATAACAAATATTGAACTACTGTCATGTTTTGACTACAAATAAGTGAGATGTTGAGAACGAGCGTGATGTTGAAAATTATAAATGTGAAATTCTATTCGAAAAAAAAAAAAAAAGTGTAAAAACATTCCATATACCATATGTAATCTAGGTGAAGTGCACTCTTAAATAACATGAATGAGCGTGATGTTGAAAATTATAAATGTGAAATTCTATTCGAAAAAATAAAAAGTGTAAAAACATTCCATATACCATATGTAATCTAAGTGAAGTGCACTCTTAAATAACATGTTGTCTATCCAACATTCAACATTCGAAATACACATTTGACTGTATTTATCAATTAATTAAAATTTAAAATTTAATATGATTTTGAATTTCAATTAATTAATAAATATGATCAAATATGCATCTAAAATGCTCTATATAATTCAATCATCAAAATTAAATCTTAATCAATATAAAAAAACGTTAACTGTGTTGAAGAGAATAAAACCAAAATTGCGTTGGGTTTTCTATAAAGAGAAGGCAAGAGATTGTTGGGGCATGGCAGAAAGG
The DNA here is from genome assembly GCA_007115665.2 of Sequoiadendron giganteum. Lineage (NCBI taxonomy): Eukaryota > Viridiplantae > Streptophyta > Pinopsida > Cupressales > Cupressaceae > Sequoiadendron > Sequoiadendron giganteum. The sequence continues at coordinate 427,945,596 of CM021110.1, read as the reverse complement.
AAAATGTCTCCGTCAGCTTGCGCAGCTTGTCGATACCAACGCAAAAAATGCTCAGCTCAATGTTTGTTCGCTCCTCATTTCCCTCCGGACGACCTTCAAAAGTTTTCGATTGTGCAGAAAGTGTACGGATTCAACAATGTTGTTAAAATCCTTAAAGTAACGTAACCGTTCCAGTTTCTAAGTTTGCCTTATTCGGCATTAAGTTTGATTCACATCTGAGATTTAGGACAATGATAAAAAGAAACAATAAGTTTTAATGGTGTTTTCAAGGTTTTGTATGTTTTGAACTTCAATCAGTACTTGCCGTTGTTTTAGTCAGATTCTTTCTATGCAGGCTAAATTAATGGACTCAAAATTAGGGTTTCTATTTCTTATGTATATGCTGGGTGTGTTTGAGTAAGCTAGACAGAAACTTCCTTCTCATTAATCTGTATTTGGTTAGGTGCTTTAGTAGTGGAAAAACAGTTAATGAAATTCATGGTTTTGATGTGGTATTGTAATAGGATGTTAAAGCTGAGGAAAGAGCAGAGGCAGTTAACAGTTTGGTGTATGAAGCAACAGCAAGAGTGGAAGACCCTGTTTATGGGTGTACTAGAGAAATCCATCAACTGCAGAAGCGGATTGCTGACCTGGAATCCCAGTTGGCAGGCACGCAAGCAGAGCTCTTGGATATGCGTTTTGCACATGAGAAGCTTGTTTCCCTTTCCCCTATGTGTGAGGAGGTGGATTCAATGATGTTATGTGAACCTCTATGGGAAATATAAATTTAAGAGAAGAGTATATTATAATCCCTATTATAGAGGTCACAGCATTCCTCACTGTCTCAAAAATGTTTTAATACTGTTCTAGCAATGAAAATTGCTTCATATGCTGCTTATCATAAAGAATATTTGTATGAAATATATATTTTTAGAAATATATATATATTTTAGTAAATTTGATCTGTTTCTATTTTTATATATGGTTTTTAATTTGTTTTTTCCTTCTCTGAAAGGAAGTCATCTTTCTGATTTTACTATGCTAGATCAACTGTAAGCAAATTTAACAGTAGACATAGAAATAAACAAACTACTACACAAACAGGGACGAAAGGAATAGAACGCGGACCAATACAATACAAACAAATGGGCTTAACAGGAAACATAGCTTACAGAAGAGGCATCAAAAACCCTAACAAAAGGGGCAAAAAGCCCACAACCAACACAAAACCTGAAAAAACAGGGGAAGGACCTACGAGAACACCAACGAACAGATCAGACCCAGCACAGGATGGGAAACCAACACAGCCAAACCCAGCCTCTTTTAACTCCCAATAAGAGGGAACAGGGAAGCCCTCCACAACAAATAAGAGCAGGGCAAAGGTAAATCAGGACTGCGAGACATAAGGAGAGGCATCCACCTTGAATAATTTTATAAATAAATCATTGAAATCTTTCATATGGTATAAAATATAAATTCTCAAATTTGATTTTATGTTTTTTAAATACTGTGAACCACTTTTATGATATATAATTAATCTATTTTTAATCTTGTTGTCATATGTTGTTATGATGCTATTAGTCTAATTTTATTATAAATTTATTTATACATTTTAATGTTATATTTTAATTTTTATGACTAATTAGAATTGTCCACTTTATGTTTATATTTTGAATGTATTGTTCACCAATTCGCTATTATGTTACAAATTCAAGTCCAAATTGATAAAGTAGCTTTGGAGTTTTCCACTTGTAGACTCATATTGTGCATTGGACTAATGCTCTGTCTTATTCTTCACGTGTCACCTTCCTTTACGAGTAGAGCTGCCTCATCTCTATGTGAATGTTGATATTCTCATAACCATAATGCTCATTAGTGTTAAAATGAATGTTTTTGAGTGGATTTGAGACATAAAATAGTTATAATTGATTGAAATTATAGCGGGCGGATACTAGGAAATTAGGTGGCGACGACCGGACACACCTCTAAAAGGTGTATTTTTGACCTCCGCGTACACTCTACCGAATTGCCCAGAAGCCAAAACCTTAGTTATAAGCACTTAACTCGTGAGCGAAAAAAACCCATAATTTTTTTTTTCCAATGACTTAGGGTTTGAATTCATTGGTTGCGTGAAATCAGCCCTGACAGATACTGGGTCTTCTCCTCTAATGGTTCTCACAAATCCCCTCAAAATAGATGTTATGGCTAATCTAATATTTATCTCATTTCTACACTAGGTAGAGAATCTTTCTCTAATTCCTACCAAGCTATATAGATGCAAACTTGATGAAAACAAAAGTACTTTAAATCCAAGCATTAAATATTTAACTATGATTTTTCTTGTTTCAGTTTTAAATTTTATTAATAAGCTCCAGTTTTCAAATGTATTAATAAATTAAAAGGGAGCTATTAAAAAATGGTTTAGGGCTTCACATTCTTAAATACGAATTCTTGTCTCATCTTTTAATGCAAATTAAATTTCATTTCATTTCAAAATAGACAATCAAGACAAATTTAAAACAATAGACGCATTCGATTCTTGTCACTGACATGTATAATATGTTAATTTAAAGCAATGTTGTTAGAAATGATTTTTTTTTTTTTCGAAAAATCATTACATGTTTGAAAATACTCATATATATAAAAAAAATTAAACATATTAAAATTAAAATTTGAATGCTATTTTAAAAAAAAAATAGTTTAAAATAAATATATAAATATAGGGAAAAAAATTCCAGAATATTTTTAACTGACTAAATTCAGCTGTAAAAATTAGAGAGTATTATCATGACTATGTCACTATATTTGCTTTTTCATTGTATTTGACTTTTCCATGAAATATTTCTGACTGAGACGCTGTATTTGGAATTTCTCTATAATCAGCGTACGCCATTAATGAGGACCACAAACGTCTCTGAGATTCTTCATGTTTGATTTGGATGACTGTGTGGCTTTATTTGACGGATTCGTGGAACAAAACGTTACTTATACTTTCCCGGAAACAAACGGACGACGATGTACGGGCTGATTGTTTTGCATTTGCATTCTTCAGCTCATTTATTTTTATTGAATCAAACTGAATTTGTTTTTTAATTCTTCAAACTGATTCCATCAAACTTATACACAGTAGAGATTTATCCATCCACAGTGTATTATAAAAATTTCTTTTACAGCCGACATTTAGGACCCACATAAATTGTCTTTCGTAAGTACAAATGAACATAAACATAAATTTTTTAATGGTGTATTAAAGGGTGTATGATTTTAACTTTAATCTGTATTTGTTTTCCAGTGATTTCATCATCATCTATCTAAGCTATTTCATCACTATGTACTACTGAGTTTTCAATAGCAAACAATTTTGACAAAAATTATAACAATTTTAATAGCAGTTTTCTAAGGATTTACATGATTTCAATTTGTTATTAAACTTATTTCATATTTTTTTGGTATTTGTTGTTTGATTTAGAGTTAACAATTGGTAAATTAATATGTTTTAGTTAAAAGGAAATTTTGTTAATTTTTTAACATTACTTAAGAATTGAGAGATAATGAAACATTCTCTAAAAGACTATTAGAGTAAAGTCTTTGAATTAAAATTTCTAAATGAACATAAGAATTATGAATACAATTGAATATTTAATTCTCTATAAATACACAAGAATAATATATCTAAATTAATCAACAATCACATTATTCCTCAAATCCATTCAAAATAAAACCATTTTCAACCTTAAATGATTAACAAATAAAGTAGGTAAGTCTCTAAAAATACTAAAGCAATGTTTTTAGCAAACATGCAACCATAGAATAAGTCTCTCATAGTTTCATCTACATGGCGAATGAGTAGAAATTTCAATATATCATAGATAAGAAATTTGTAATGTAATAGTTTTCAAGCATGCACTTGGACATATGAATCAACTTTGAGCTTCTAGATTTGTGCACTCAACTTGACAGAATATTTATGACTAAATTATACTTCCATATAATATTGAGGCAATTTTGAAAAAGAGATACATTTATTTTAAGGAAAGGAAAGATAATTGTTCGATAGACAGTGAATGTCAATCCTTTAATTCTAAGGTGTCAAAATACATAATTTAATTGTTAAGTTCGATGTGACTAGAGATTTCTCAAAATTAGTATTCATGCCAAATCATTCTTTAATGGCTAGCAAAGAATACTATTGCAAAGAGGATAACTCCTATATATTACTAAATTTTCTAACACATCTCTTAAACAAATTAGAGGATTGACTTGGAAAAACAATGATTAATGATTTTTCTTGATAATGGATATGCTTATTCAACCATATAGAGAAAGAAGCAAAGCTAAATCCATGTTTTAATGATTATTCCCTCTAATTAAAATTTACATACTATTTTTCATGCTTTCTAGATGGATTGAGTAAGAGAGGAATATTTAATAAAAAATGGTGCAAGGAGAATCTTGTCCATCCAATTAACAATCTATTATTTTTCTTTAATAACAACTATAATAGATATATTTCTTAATAAACGTTTCCATGGTTCACCACCTTTAATAACTCTAATGATCCATTTATGAACTAAATCTATTCCTTGAGTCTCAAAAGATATATCTGTAAGTGCACTTTTGGATTTAGGTTAAATGCAATGAGACTAAGAAATAAATCTAGTCTAAAAAAAAGCCATTCTCAATTTACTCTAAAGAAATAATTAGATTAATTTATAAAAATCTTTATTTCCTTTACTAGATGACATCCAACACGAAAAGTATAAATGTGTGTGAGAATAAAAATTATATTTGTTGTTTGAAAATTTTCAATCAATATCATAAATTTGTTGCCTTGATTAAATGATTTATTTTAAAGTGTATTCAAATACTAGTTACACATATCAATAAGAGAAATCCCAAATAAAAATAAAATACTAAGATACTAAGTTATTTTTTCTATATATGGTATATTTCTTGTCTTGGGGAATGCATTAAAGAGTGGGAGAAAGAAAACAATATAAAATTAAAATATTTAAAGAATTTCTTTAACTCTTTTATGATTTTTACAAGAATAACAAGCTACCATTAGCATCATGTGAATTAATCATAATATCATTTTGAGGGATGCAACAACTAGATATAATTTGAAATTACTTAGATTTTTGTAACTAGTATCCTAAAACATCAACAATAAGTATATAAAGGGTAATAGAGGACATCCTTATACAATGGAGTGTTGTAGATGAAATAGATAAGATATATGGTTACTTAGAAATTGGGATCTTTGAAAATCATTTCAACACGAGTATGAATTTGAGGCATAAAATCAAACGATTATGTTATTTTGAGGATGAAATTATAGCATATTATGTCATAAATATTTTTCAAAAGTTCATTTGACCAACAAAGCATTTTGACATGACCATTGGGCCCATTCACTAAATTCCAATTTTGAAACTATATTATTAAGAATATATCATCCTCTATGAAAAAATGTTTATTCTAGTCTCATAATACCCTACACCATAATTTTTATGTATATAACCAATACCTTAGCAATAATTTTTCAATAAATATTTAATATGATGAGGGGTATCCAACTATAAATAGTGTTTTCATTCCTCCCCATAGAAAGAAGTCTAATGTTTGTCTCCTTTCAACACTAGGTAGAGAATCCTTCTCTAATTGCTACCAAATTGTATAGATACAAATTTGATGAAAACATAAGTATTTTAAAATCAAGTATGAAATATTCTAGTATGGTTTTTCACATTCTTAAGTATGAACTCATGTCTCTTGTTTTAATGCAAATTAAATTTCAATTCATTTCAAAATAGACAATCAAGACAATTTAGAAATAATAGACACATTAGATTCTTGTTAGTGAGATGTATAGTATGTTAGTTTAAAGCAATTTTGTTCGAGTAATGATGTGTTTCTTTTTTTTTTGAAAAACCATTACAAGTTTGAAAATGGTCACTGTGTGAAAAATTAAGCATTGTTGGAATTAAAGTTTGAATGTTATTTTTAAAATTATTTAAAGTAAATGTATGTAATTGTAGAAAAAAATCATAATATTTTATGTTAGGTTAAGTCCACTTGTAAAATTTTGAGGCTACTATCATGACAATGTCACTAGGTTTTTTTTTTAATTGTATTTGACTTTTCCTTGAATTTTATTATTTTATAAAGTTTCACAATTATAAAAATGTTGTATTTAATGTGTTATAGTGAAAATGAATACACCACACAAATATATTTCTACCACTTGCATCTAATTGAGGTTCAAGGATCGCGTCCATAAAAAACTATATGTATGTTAATATGTTAGAGAGTATGTGTTTGTTCATGCAAATTATAGTTGCATGTGACTGGATTGAACAACCAATACTAAATGCTAAATAATGGAATGAAATAAATTTAGGCAAATCTAGATTTTTTCCTTAAGAAAATCAAGTATTATCTGATTATGAAATATTTGCATATGGATTTAAAACATAAAGCAATGCAAATGAAAAATGAAAGTTGCCATCAAATTGACAAAGAACACTTCAAATGGAAATAGAATGTTCCCATCCAATTGTCAAATTAATATTTATTTAGCTTTTATCTGATATTTTAGAAGTTTTTACCATTAAACGGCAGCTGAAACTTATTTCTACAACTTAATAATGATTTGCAGGCATGAAACTTGTTTCAACTTTCAACCTCAAATCTCAGACTAGATATAGCTTATCCACTAATTAAATATGTCATAAATGAATAAAATCTACATTGATTACAAACATACAATATAATAGGGAACAGTCAATTCCTTAAATCACCATTGTTAACGAGCTCCATTTTACTTGAATGGATGCATTATTTATAAAAGGAAAATATAATTCCAGTACAATGTTTACATTGGCTACAAACGTACATGAAATATTTCTGCTGAGACGTTGTATTTGGAATTTCTATATAACCGCCCTACGTCATTAATCTGGAATGTCCATATAACCGCCCTACGTCATTCATCTCAGGACCACAAACGTGTCTGATCAGATCAGACTCTTCATGTTTGATTTCGACGGGAATTTGGCTTTATTTAACGGAATCGTGGAACAAAACGTTACTTATAATACTACACATAGTAGAGATTTATCCATCGCCAGTGTATTATAGAAATTTCTTATACAACTCACATTTAGGACCCACATAAATTGTCCCTCATGAGTAGAAATCAATGATAAGGGATAACCAAGTCTTATGATAAGGATGAAAGGATAAGGGACTTCTTAGGTAGAGGATGGGAGGATAATTAAGATGTGATATGTTAGGACTGTTTTATAGGTGTATTTTTATTCTTCAATATATAGGGTTGTAGAGTGTTATTTAGGCTATGACAATGATACTGGATATTTGATCAAAGGATTGACATGTCAAGAGTTTTCCAAATTATTTTTTAAGTTTGTTCCCTAGTCCTTATTAAGATAAATTTGGGTAGGGAAGATGGATGGAAATGATATGGAATAAATGGATGGTTATGTCATGACAAAAGGTATGATGGATGGGAAAACTTTCCCCAAGTGTAATGGTACACATAATCTATAATTAATTTTATCCATGAGTCCTATTTTCTAGGTTTTCAACATGGTACTTATTTAAAGTGCCATAAGGATAGTTTTTACTATTGGAGGAATTATTTATATTTAATTTTTTCTTTATTTTTATACATGATGCCTATTTTTTAGGTTTCTTCATGGTGACTACCCCAAGGTGCCATAGAAGTTTTTTTCACAAAAGGGTAGTGTAGCATTGTGAATTATCACCTTTAACAATTTCACACTGTTTTTGCTCCCCCTTAAGTGCCTAGACCTAATTGAACACCTAATTTCTTAAACTATTCATTTTGTGACCTATTTTAATTGTTTCCTAATATATTACAAGTAGAAAAAAAATGCTTTGATTTAATACTTTACCATCAAATCCTTAATTCTCCAAAATTTGTCTAGGACACTAGCACATAAGGCACCTATGTCCCCATATTTTTGCTCAAAATTCAAATATGTCAATGTCAATGGTTTATTATTTGAATTTCAAATGTCTATTGTTAGTTATCAAGTTTTAATTTTTGGTAAATTACAATAGTTGCATATAATACATAGTTATTGCATCATTTGAAATCTATCTAGCAACAATTGGGAATCAAAAGAAAAAAATATTGTCAAGAGTGTTATCAAACAAGTCAAAACTAGGATTTCAAAGATTTATTGCATCAATTCAAGATCCAAAAATCATGTCAAAGTATATGTGAGTTTTTTCATGTTTATGTTATTATATCATTTCTGAAGACTAACCCTTGTAGGTCTCCAAGAATTTCAAGAAAGCAAGATTCATACAAGGGATGCCATGAGTCTCAAACTTCATCTCACTATAGTATTAGCAATAGGACATCAAATACTCATACAAGGGCTACTAAATGCAAGGTGAATGCAAATGCAATGCAAGCTAAAGACAATGTAATGCTAGTAACAAAAATTCTAGAAACTAAAACAAAAAGGCAATAACAACAAATAGAAACCTAGAAATTGAACTTGAAATGCCAAAAAATGTAATGCAAAATATGCAAAGCGATTGATTCGCTCAAGGTGGCGAATGAGTCCCAGGGAGGATTTTGTCAAAAAAAAAAGAAATTTTCAATTGAATTTTATAATTTTTTTATGTTTTATGATCTATATCTAAGATGCAAATGCAGATTTTCAATGATTTTCAATGAAATTGGATGAAAGTATATGAATTTTCACTAATGCATAATTTGAAACCCTAGAATGAAAGTTAACTAATGCAATTCCTAATGCAATGTTAATGCAGGCCAAATCTAGGATAAGAATGCACTCCAAATCAGAATTCTAATATTCTAAATACAGGTTCACCAAAATAAAATGATCTTTTTGTGGGATAGATGCTATTCTATGGTTTTAGGACATAACACACCCATAAATCCAATTTCATTCAAGGGTAACCCTAAAGATCTCAATGCAAAAGAGAAAGAAATGTTCCAATAGGGTTGTCCTAGAGGTTGAATATGATTTAATAAGGGGTTCAACACCAAGTAAGAACTTGGAAAATATAATGACATGAGAAAACCCTAACTCAATGCAAGGTATCACTAGATGACCTAGAAAAGTTAATAAAATGAAACATAAAACTACAAAACAGAATGTGTGCACCTAGAAATCTGGAAATGACTGAGTGGAGCTCTGGAAAACTAGAAAATCTAATCTCAATTTTTATTGGGACTCATTTTCCAAGCTGGGTGAATCAATCCAGATTTTGGAAAATTGTGCAAGAATAGGAATCTACCAAATGGGTATGAGGATCTACAAAAATCTGAAAATTGACTAGAATTGGAACTCATTCACTAGAACTGGTGAATCAGTCTAGTTGAGATTTTTTGAAGCTTCAAAGTCTGATCCTACTCTTCTCTATTTGCTCTACCTTCTTGATCTGTTTCCAAATCTGAATCTTTAATATGCAACCTATATCTCTTCTCCAAGACTTGATGACAACTTCAATGATAACTTTGAATGAATTATATTTTTTCTCCAATCTTGCTCATTAGGAAATCTGCAAACTATACTTGAAAATCACACACAAAGGAGAGGGGAAAATTTTGTTGAGTTAGTTGATAGGGGTTTTCCTTGGTCAAACCCCTTGTTGATAATTAAAACTTTAAATGAAATCAAATAGGAATGGAGAATGATGAATGAACAAATGAGAATGTTGCCACTCACTAAAATCCTTCATCAATAAAGTGTTGCAAATATGCTTGAAATGGCTACAATAGATGTAAATCTTGATCCTTTCTTGAATGATGTTGATCTTGAATGAAACACTTGCTTGAATCATGAACCCTACATCACAATTCCTAGCACAATAACAAACATGATGCATGAAATCCTTGACACGATGATCAATGCTTGAAAAATGCTCTAAAATGCACTTGTGAACTCAATTTTCTATAAGGGCCACTTGATTACTTGTTACGATCCAAATCAGTGAAAGAACCTTGTATTAATACTAAAATATGTAATATTCCTAAAATTACAACACTACAAGCTGAAATCAGATATAGGAGAATAAAATCCCGCTAAGAATTCATATTAATTTGATTTTGGAACACATGGGACTCATTTGCCCAGGGTGGCAAATGAGTCCCACAAGGCTTAATTTTGGAACTATTTTTAAAAATTCGTAGAAATGTGTGAAACAAGGTTTGAGGCCAAAAGATCTAGGTGGGACTCATTTTCCCAAGGTGGCGAATGAGTCCCAGATCACTAAATCTAGTTCATTCAAACTTGAAACACTTGGATTATGATTGGTTAATGATTGGTGTCAGGATCATCCTCTAAGAGATGAAATAAATGAGGCTTGTGGATGCAAAATAGGGTCAATTAAATCAAAATAAAGCTCGATTGTTAATGACAAGCCTAGAAAAGTGTGAAAGTATGTTACAACACTTTACAACACTTAGAACAAGGCAAGATTAATGATTATTTTAATTTAAAATAGATTTATTAGGTTTAGTTAATTAACAAAACCTTAGAAAAGTGTGAAAGTGTGTCACAACACTTTAGCAAGGTACCATTTAATTCCATTAGTTCACAAGGGCCCAAGACCTAATGTGAATATGTTAGGCATATTACAACACTAAATCAAAGCCAAGTTAAGGGGACCTTTTTCTGACATTACAATAGATAACATATAACACAAGGCATGTTAAATGAGTGAATAATATAAATATTTAATTAGTGTATGTAATATAAATAATACAAAACATATTGAAGTAGTCACAAGTAGAAATATTGAGAATAGTGATCATAATATATTATAATTTCTATTACTTTTATTTTTCTTCATCCTAATTTTTGCCTCAAGCATAATTAATTTCTTATACTTCCTCTTAGACAAACAACCTAGATTTGATCCACAACTAGCTAGACAAACAATCAAAGCTTGATCTGACTTTCCCTCCTTCTTCACTCTTTCACATCACTTCGTGTGTGGTCTTTTGTGCTTATGTTTTGTTTGCCATGGGATCTTGATCCTGGGGGCTTGATCATCCCTCTTGATTATAGTAATCTCATCTTACTAGCATGGATACATTTAGATCCCTCTTGATATGTATGACTTGGTTACTTTAGTGTGAGTTTGAAGCAAGTTCATACTCTCACTAAAGTGGGGCCTAAATGTGTCACCAAAAAGTGTAGCCTTGACACTTTTTGACTCATTTGGGCCTTTTCCCTTGGATTTTGGCCTAGTTTTCTTTGGTCTAATGTTGTAATGTGGCCAATACATTCATATTAGGTCTTGAACGCTTTCAAATTAATAAAAAACTAATGGCGTTTTACAAAGGTGTTGTGAAGTGTTGTAACACATCTTCCCACTTTTCTAAGACCCTTTCAACACAATTTACCTAAACAACCCCTTTTTACCTCTTTCCAAGCCTTGTGCCAAAGTGTTGTAACATGTTGCCATACATTTTCACACTTTCCTAGGCTTTTCATCACTAATTCAACCCTTTCTTATATTAGATTGGCCCCTTAATATACTTTTAGGTCTAACTTAAGTGTGTTTTGGGACACAAATCCATTAAATATCATTGAACACCAATTAATTCCTAACCACCACTCATTTTTTTCCAGGTGGACTAGGTTGCCACCTTGGGTGACCTAGTCCCTTTTTTCATAAAATTCAAAATTAAGACAACATTCTAATGGTAATTTTCCTCCAAAACCCTAAGGTCAGCCTATCATGTATATTTTTTTGGATGAATTAAGGCATATCATGTATAAATAAGGGTTTTTATCCTCATTTTCCCTTTCTCTTTCTCTCTCTCCCACTCACACATAACATCTTTCATCTTCACAAGAACTCAAGCATTCTATCTTCTCAAGCAACATCCATTGGAGTTGGTTTTTGTATATCTTCAGACATATTCAACAAGGGTTTGGTTTGTATGTAGATTAGTCAAGGAGAGAAGTGTTGAAAAGGCGTCGTCATTCCATCCATGTCATTCCAAGTTAGCAAGTTCCCTAGAAGGAGCTAAAAGACAACTTGTAGGTCATTTTATGAATATTCAGACATGGGTCTCTATTAGAAATAGAAGTACAAGTGAGTACCTATAGATTCCAACCTTGAAAATCTTAAAATCTCTAGGAGGACTTGGTCACCATCATTGGTGAATTGGTCCCTATACCAAGCCTCGAAATTGGTTTTTGTGTTTTTAAATACCCTTTTACTAGAAACCTACTCCAACAAAGTTTCTCGAGAATAGGACTAGGTCATCCATTCTAGCGTAAGTGTCCTAGTGAGCATTTTTAGTAGATTCTAGAAGATTCTAGAGCTCCTCTTCTTCAACCTTTAGTTTCTAGGTGCACCATTTCTATCTTTTCTAGTTTCTTTACAATTTGCATACATCTTAGGATATTGCATGTAGTTTACATTTACTTTTGTTTATATTTCATAGTTAGTTTATTTCATTACATTGCAACACTTAGGTATACACATCACACCCATTTCCAAATCCCTAACCCCTTTTGAATGAACTCACCAAAAACACATCATTAGTGTGAAAGAGAGCCATTCTTCTCCACCTTGCTCCTAGGTGAAAAACCCTAGGGGACTAATTGAGGAATCATCTTTCCCTAATTGGATCTCTTTTTGGTGGCTCAACATTATCCAGGGTTCCTATCGCCCTCTAAATCAAGGACTCATCATGGATCTTTATAAATACTACCTTTATATGACACCCTCATCAAACCCAAGGTCAAAAGTACTATCAAATCAAGCTTCTCAATGACAAAGCCTCTGGGTCCACCTCTACTCCTCTTAATTGTTGTCCTTACCTTGCTAGTAAGGTGGGTCTATGTTTAAAAGGTAAGAACCCTACTATGATTCTTGCTCTTAAGCACAAGAAATAGTAGGGTAAATTTATGAAAAGGGACAAAAACACAATTTTTATTTTCGGTGAGGATATTAACATTTCCAATGTGCAGGGGGTGGAGAATGTGACTATGGATACTATATCATGCCATTCCAATTTTTCTAGAGGTTGTAGGTTTTCTATACTTGCCAATGCCCTTACATTTGTGAATGTTAATACTTCCAAAAGTAAATAGATTTAGGAGCTACATGATGAGGATGAGTCAGAGGAGGAGGAGTTTCTCCCTTAGACTAGGGAGGGCTTAGATGATGATGACTCCGAGCATAAGTTTGATAAGATGTAGGGTAATGATATAATGAGGAACAAGTTGAAGATGATGAAGATTCTAAGGTTAACATGGGCTATGGCCAGAATGTTGATGTGTTCCTGGAGGTGTAAGAATTTTCTTGATAAAAAAACTAATGACAAAGAAAATGATACCATAAAGAAGCTATAGGATAAGGTGCTCGAGCTAGAGAAACATGTATCAAACACTTGGAATGATAGAATTTCTCATCTAGAAAATGCATTACCTAATACTATAATGCTTACACAAGGCATTATGTACAAATCAATGATGGGTATTATCTCTAGCGATTCCAAGATCAACAAACAAAAGAAGAAAAGGGAAAAAGAAGATGATGAAGAGAAGGTGAATGTAAAGAACCCTGATGCATAGAAGGATATGGAGGAATGGGAAATATTCCTCAAAATCCTCTTGAATGATTAGAGGTTGATTTGTTATTTGTGTCTTTGTGTTTTTATCCGGTCTTAGTCTAGTCTTTGTATCCAGTTGTTTTTTTGTTTTATTGGGTTTGCGTGCATTTTTTTGTTAGGTCAGGCTTGCATGCCCTCATGATGTTTCTATAATCTTCTTTTAATGTTTCAAACTCTTGCGGTCAAGGCCCTTTCCTTGCCTTTTTAATCAAAAACTAAATAATACTAATTATAACACTAAAATTAGACATAGAAAATTTTAAAAAAAAGAGGAAATGTGGACATGATATTAGGATGTGATGTTAGAATGGTGTGATAATTACATGTTTATAAAAAAAATTGAACAAAAAAAACCACAACCATAAATAGACAAAAAAATGACATAATGAGCCCAACAATATGAACTTAAACAAAAATAAAATACAAATAAATCTTTGTATAATTACAATACTTGAAGAAAATGCATCTTCTACTTACAATTTCATCCCCCCACATGCAATTTGAGCCTCCTATGTGCCTCCACATTTTGTATTTTGATCTACTAAGATAGTACCAAATATGACACATATGATATGAAAGAAAATTTAAACAAAATCATTAATTTTATAAATTAGATGTGAAGAAAGTTGTACATAATATGTACTTACATATAAATATTAGAAAATAATTTTATCATTTATTATATTACATGTGATTCACTTTATATTTTTTAAAATTTAAAAAAAAATTAAACATAAATATCAATTTCATAAAATGATAATATTATATACATACATAAACATTAAAAAATATTTATTTGTAACAATATTTTTCTTCTTTTCTTTAATCAAAATTTTTAAAAAATTATTGAAAAAATTATTATAAATCAATGAGCATATCTTAAACAAATTATTTCGAAACAAATTTTTATTTAAACCCCCCTTTTTCTCTTTTATTTTTCCTTTTCTTTTACATGGCGTAGCCTCACTTGGACAACATATCACTTGGCATAGGGTTTTCCAAAGTGTCTCTTATGTCCCTTTCTTTCCTTTTGCATTTCTCTAATTTAAAGCAATTCCTCACAAAACGGTGTGTAACAATTCTTTTAAAGTGGGGGCATACATTGGCATTATTTATTTTGCATTTTCTTTTCTTTGTCCTTGGTTCCTAGTGCATCCTTATTACTTCATATGAAAAAATTTCTCACTTTGTGGATGACATTGGGTATAATGTCCTTCATGAAAGTGACCTATCTTAGCATATTACATTCCTCTTAGTGGCCTGATGCAACATAATGCATCCCCTAAGTTATGAATTTTCTATTCCTTGATTGGTCCTCTCTTGGAGAAATTAGACATAATGCATGAACTAAATATGACTCCTTTGAACATCCCTTTTTAATTTTATCTTTTGCATTTTACATATTACATTTTTCATTTTCACATTTTTGCATATATGGCCACCTTGCATAGCATAACTTACATACCTATAGTGTCATCATGTACTTTTTCATGAGCTCCAAGCATAGATAGATTTTCTTGTCTCATGAACCATGAACCCTTGTCTTTTGTGGAACCTTATCAAATTTATCAAGAGGTATAACTTTGGTATGGTTGAGTGGGAAGCCCATCTAGCAGGATGAATTTCCCCATAGCAACCTTTGTATGTGTGTGAGTGCATACCAACTGAGTGTATGTTTCTCACCTTTCGGGCCTTCTCACCTAGTTGACAACTAAAAGTCTCATCACCCCAGAGTGAGTACACTTCCTCTCGGTAAAACAACCTAGATCTTATCAACAACTAGCTAGACAAACGGTCAAAAATTGATCCGACTTTCCCTCCTTCTTTACTCTTTCACATCACTTTCTTGTGTGGTTTTTTGTGCTTATGTTTTGTTTTCCATGGGATCTTGATCCTGGGGGCTTGATCTCCCTCTTGATTATAGTCATCTCATCTGACTAGCATGAATACATTTAGATCCCTCTCGATATGTATGACTTTGTTACTTTAGTGTGAGTTTGAAGCAAGTTCATACTCTCACTAAAGTGGGGGCTAAATGTGTCACCAAAAAGTGTAACCTTGACACTTTTTTACTCATTTGGGCCTTTTCACTTGGAATTTGGCCTGGTTTTGCTTTGATCTAATGTTGTAATGTGGCCAATACATTCACATTAGGTCTTGAATGCTTGGAAATCAATAACAACCTAATGGTGTTTTACAAAATAGTTGTGAAGTGTTGTAACACATCTTCCCACTTTTGTAAGACCCTTTCAACACAATTCACCTAAACAACCCAATTTTACCTCTTTCCAAGCATTGTGCCAAAGTGTTGTAAAGTGTTGCAACATATTTTTACACTTTCTTAGGATTGTCATCACTAATTCAACCCTTTCTTATATTAGATTGACCCCTTAATGTACTTTTAGGCCCGATTTAAGTGTGTTTTGGGTGACAATCCCGTTAAATATCATTAACCACTAGACTTAATTCCCGACTACCACTTAAATTTTTGCAAGCAGACTAGGTTACCTAGTCCCTTTGGGCATAAAATTCAATATTAAGACTAAATTCTAACAGTAATTTGCTTCCAAAACCCTAACCTATCATGTGTTATTTTGAGGAATTAGGGAATTTATGTATAAATAAGGGTTTTTATCCTCATTTTCCCTCTCTCTTTCTCTCTCTCCCACTCACACATAACATCTTTCATCTTCACAAGCACTCGAGCATTATATCTTCTCAAGCAAGCATTCAAGCACTAAGCACTTCAAGCAACATCCATTGGAGTTGGTTCTTGCATATCTTCAGACATCTTCAACAAGCGTTTGGTTTGTATGCAGATTAGTCAAGGAGAGAAGTGTTGAAAATGTTTCATCATTCCATCCATGTCATTCCAAGTCAACAAATCCTAGGAGGAGCTAGAAGACAACTTGCGGGTCATTTTCTGAAGATTCAGACATAGGTCTCTGCTAGAAACGGAAGTAAAAGTGGGTACCTACAGATTCCAACCTTGAAACTCCCAAAAGCCCCGGGAGGACTAGTCACCATCATTGGCAAATTAGTCCATGTACCAGGCCTGAAAATTGGTTTTTGTGTTTATGGATACCCTTTTACCAGAAACCTATTATGATAAAGTTTCTCGAGAGGAGGACTAGGTCACCCATTCTAGCATAAGTGTCCCAGTGAGGATTTTCAGTAGATTCCAGAAGATTCTAGAGCTCCTCTTCTTCAATCTTCAATTTCCAGGTCCACCATTTGTGTCTTTCTATTTTCTTTACAATTTGCATACATCTTAGGTCATTCTTAGGATATTGCATGTAGTTTACATTTACTTTAGTTTATAATTCAGAGTTAGTTTGTTTCATTACGTTGCATCACTTAAGCATACACATCACACTCATTTACAAATCCCTAACCCCATTTGAATGAACTCACCAAAAACACATCTTTAGTGTGAAAGGGAGTCATTCTTCTCCACCTTACTCCTAGGTGAAAAATCCTAGGAGCCTAATTGTGGAATCATCTTTCCCTAATTGTATCTCTTTTTGGTGGCTTAACATTATCAAGGGTTCCTATTGCCCTATACATCAAGGCCTCATCATGGATATTTATAAATACTACCTTTCTATGGCACCCTCATCAAACCCCAAGGTGAAAAGAAGTGTCAAAATCAAGCTTCTCAATGATAAAGCCTTTGGGTCCCCCTCTACTCCTCTTAACTATTGCCCTTACCCTGCTAGTAAGGTGGGTCTAGGTTTAAAAGGTAAGAGCCCTACTATGAATCTTGCTCTTAAGCTCAATCTATTAGAGACCTTACCAACCAAGAAAAGAAAGGTGGTACCCCATAGTTTGCACAAGAAATAGTAGGGTAATTTTGTGAAAAGGGACAAAAACACCATTTTTATTTTGGGTGAGGATATTAACATTTCCAATGTGCAGGGGGTGGAGAATGTGACTATGAATACAATTCCATTTCATTCCAAAGGTTCTAGAGGTTAAAGGTTTTCTATACTTTCCAAAGCCCTTACATTTGTGAACCTTAATACTTCCAAAAGTAAATAGATTTAGGAGCTACATGATGAGGATGAATCAGAGGAGGAGGAGTTTTTCCCTTAGACAAGGGAGGGCTCAAATGATGATGACTTCGAGCATAAGTTTGATGAGATGTAGTGTAATGATATAATGAGGAACAAGTTGAAGATGATGAAGATACTAAGGTTTACATAGGCTATGGACAAAATGTGGATGTGTTCCTAAAGGTGTAGGAATTTTCTTGATAAAAAAACTAATGACAAAGAAAATGATACCATAAAGAAGCTATAGGATAAGGTGCTCGAGCTAGAGAAACATGTCTCCAACACTTGGAATCATAAAATTTCTCATCTAGAAAATGCCTTACCTAATATTATAATGCTTACACAAGGAATTATGCATAGATCAGTGATGGGTATTGTCTCTAGCCATTCCAAGATCAACAAACAAAAGAAGAAAAGGGAAAAAGGATCTAATGATGAGGAGAAGGTGAATATTGAGAATGCTGATGCATAGAAGGATATGGAGGAATGGGAAATATCCCTTGAAATCCTCTTGAATGATTAGAGTTGGATTTTTTATTTGTGTCTTTGTGTTTTTATTCAGTCTTAGTCTAGTCTTTGTTTCCAGTTGTTTTGTTGTTTTGTTGGGTTTGTCTACCTTTTGTTGTTAGGTAAGGCTTGCATGCCCTCTTGATGTTTCTCTAATCTTCTTCTAATATTTCAAACTCTTGGGGTCAGGGCCCTTTCCTTGCCTTTTTAATCAAAAACTAAATAATACTAATTATTTCACGAAAATTAGACATAGAAAATAAAAATGAGGAAATGTTGACATGATGTTAGGATGTGATGCTAGAATTGTGTGAGAATTACATGTTTATAAAAAAAATTGAACAAAAAAAAAACCACAACCATAAATAGACAAAACAAATGGTATAACGAGCCCAACAATATGAACTTAAACAAAAATTAAACACAAATAAATCTTTGTATAATTACAATACTTAAAGAAAATACAACTTCTACTTACGATTTCATCCTCCCACATGCTATTTGAGCCTCCTATGTGCCTCCACATTTTGTATTTGGATCTACTAAGATAGGACCAAATATGACACATATGAAAGAAAATTTAAACAAAATAATTAATTTTATAAGTTTGTTGTCAAGAATTTTGTACATAATATGTTTACATATAAATATTAGAAAATAATTTTATCATTTATTATATTACATGTGATTCACTTTATATTTTTTTAAATTAAAAAAAAAACTTAAACATAAATATTAATTTCATAAAATGATAGTATAATATACAAACATAAACATTAAAAAATATTTATTTTTGACAATATTTTTCTTTTTTTTTAATCAAAATTTTTAAAAAATTATTGAAAAAATTATTATAAATCAATGAACATATCTTAAACAAATTATTTCAAAACAAGTTATTATTTAAATCAACTCTTAAGAAAATTAATTAAATTTTCCTTTACAAAGAAATTTGCATATTAATAAAAAATATATAAAACCAATATATCCCTCGACCTATAAAGGGAATAATAATATTACATGAGGATTACCTTTGTAGTACATTTATCCACACCTCATCCTTTTTGAATTTCCACCATTTGCAGCGCCCACAGTCCAAAGTAATACCAACAATACTTTCAAATCGGAGAGTTTAATTGTTCACAGCTAAATTGTTGAGAAATATGTCTCAACCTTGCAAGCCTTTTCCAGGAAAATTACAGAATTTGTTTGTGGCAGTTTTCCACATGTTTATGCATTGGAAAAAGGTGTATGAGTTGTTAAAAGGTGCCTTGTCCTTAGTAGAATATAGGAGGGCCATTTTTAGATCATAGTTAATTTGTTTTATGTCTTTTATGGGGGTCTAAACTAGAGGACAAAATTATGGACGGGATTACTATTTTAACCTGGTTGTTTTTCCATCTTGGAAATGTAAATGTTAAAAATGGGCAACATGTGGCATGGTGGTTAAGCCCATGGTTTTGTAAAACCACAAATGGTTTCCAGGTTGTAAATCACTATATAAGGAGGGCTTGGGTAGGAGTTTGTATAATGGAGTTTTGTTTGCAAGGCTGGGTGCTAGAAGGATGCTAGTGGTGTCTCTCCAAGCTTGAGTTGAGGTGATGCTCTTGTAAGAACTTGCATTGCAAGTGTATTGTAATCTTCTTTGATTTGATAATACATTATGCAGGTTTTAGAGGGTGGGGTTTTTCTCCCGTAAGGGTTTTCCCCACGATAATCACAGTGTTATGTGTTTATGGTTATTTCATTTATACTCTTGAATGTGTTTCTTTGAATCGTTGTAATACTTTATATTGAAATCTGCATATTCGTTCTCTCAAGATTAGCGTAGGAAGCGTTTCCGCACACCTTTGCTTCCTTACAAGTGGTATCAGAGGCTGGCCAGTTTTGGTTCTGTTTGTTGGGTACAAGGTTTTTTGAGCTAATCAAGGTTTGAGTGGGAGCTTGTGCAAAGTATTTCATTTTTTGTATTGCAAGATCGTAAAGATGGCAAGCATGTCGGGGAGGATTGATGTAGAAAAGTTTTCTGGCACAAACTTTGAGATGTAGAAGCTCAAGATGGAAGATTTGTTGATTGATCGGGATCTATGGGATGCGGTGGATGAGAATAACCTAAGGCCTACAGATCCGATTTTAGCTGCACAATATGATGTGATGGAAAAAAAAGCTAAAGGTCTCATAAGATTGTGTCTTGCAGACTCAATTCTGATTAATGTGCATGAAGAGTCTACCACAAAGAAGCTTTGGAAGAAGCTAAGTGAGATCTATCAAGCGAAATCACTTGTTAACAAGATTTTCTTGAGGAAGAAATTGTATTCCTTGAGAATGGAAGAAGGTGGACAAATTCCTAAGCATCTGGAAAGTTTCAATATGTTGGTGACTCAGTTGACCTCAGTTGGGGTAGTGATGGATGAAGAATAAAGGTGCCAAATCCTACTATGTTCGTTGCCAGATTCATGGGACAACCTTGTCATGGCCATAGGGAGCACTTCTATTGTCTTGAAGATGGAGGATGTTGTTGGTTCTCTACTTTCTGAGGAGATGAGAAGGAAGGTCTCTCTGAATGCTAAAGAGGCTTTGAGTGTTCGAGGAAGACCAAAGGAAAGAGGCAAGACCGAAAAGCAGCATGGCCGTTCTAAGTCCAAGAATAAGGGGAGATCAAAATCCCCTAGTAAGTCCAAGGTGATATGTTGGAATTGTGGTAAATCTGGACACTTCCGAAAGGATTGCAAAGAGGAAAAGAAGAAGAAGAAAAAGAAGCAAGATTCTGATTCTGAGTCCGAGAAGGAAGATGGAGATGCTTTTATCGCAGCCTTGGCCACTCATGCAGGTGATAATGCATGGTTAATAGACTCAGGTGCATCTTTCCACATGACTCCTAATAGAAACTGGTTTAGTAAGTATGAAAATTTTGATGGTGGTAAGGTGTATTTGGGTGATAACTCTATTCTTGATATTGTTGGCCGTGGAAGTATTCATGTAAAATTTTCTGATGGTAGAATTAGAAGATTTGATGGTGTCTTGCATATCCCGGGACTAGCAAGAAATTTGTTATCTGTTAGTAAACTAATAGATGCGGGTGTGCATGTACAGTTCTCTGAAGCAGGTGTGAAAATGGTAAGAGGTGCTATGGTAATAGCAAGAGGAAGCAGATTGGGTACACTGTACCAGCTTGATGCATGCACGGTTGAGTGCAATAGTACTTCTGATAAGATTGTGAAAAAGACTACTCTGTTGGAAAAGGAGAGGTTTTCTCTTTCAACAAATGGTCGTGGTTTTTGGGTACCCAAGGGTGCTCTGTCTACCGAATCAAAGCTGCCTGCAGAGAAGACCATGTTATGGCACCAAAGACTTGGCCACATAGGTGAGAAGGGTCTACGGACCTTGAAAAATAAGAATCTTGTTGATGGGTTAAATGATTGCAATCTTGAATTTGATTTTTGTGAGCATTGTATTTATGGAAAACAAAATCGCATTCAGTTTTACTCCAGTTCTCATAAGTCTTCATGTATATTGGATCTGATCCATTCAGATGTATTTGGTCCAGTTGATGTTCCTTCTATTGGTAAATCAGTTTATTATGTCTCTTTCATTGATGATTTCAGTAGAAGAACATGGGTTTATTTTCTTAGGAGTAAAGCTGAAGTTTTCAGTCGTTTCAAAGAATTTAAAGCAATGGTAGAGTTACAGACTGGAAAGAAAATAAAATGTTTGAGAACTGATAATGGCGGTGAATATTGCTCTAATGATTTTGATACATTTTGTAAAGATTGTGGTATTAAAAGACAGAAGACAACTCCGTATTCTCCACAACAGAATGGAGTTGCAGAAAGAATGAACAGGACCCTGATGGAGAAGGCTAGGAGTATGTTGAGTGGTGCTGGACTAGAACAAAAGTTCTAGGCTGAAGCTGTAGCCACTGCCTGCTACCTGATAAACAGGTCTCCTACATCAGCTCTTGTTGATAAAACGCCAATGGAAGCATGGTCGGGCCACAAGCCTTCACTTAGACATCTGAGAGTTTTTGGTTATGAGGCATATGCTCATGTGCCAAAGGAGAAGCGGACAAAATTGGATAACAAAGCTGTTAAATGTATTTTCATCGGATACAGTTATGGTGTGAAAGGATACAAGCTTTGGGATCCTATTGCACAAAAGGTATTTTATTCCAGAAGTGTTATTTTTAGAGAAACTAAGCCTTCTTTTGTTACAACGCAGCCAAAACAAATAGAAGAAAAGGAAGATGTGATTCAACTACCTGCTACACCAGAGAAAGTTGAATCAAGGCCCTTAGAAAGACAAGAAGTCGAGGAGAGCTCTACGAGTTCTGAATCATCAGAGGAAGAAGAGGTACCTAAACCTGAACCTGATAATGAACCAGATCTTGCTTGAAGGTCTACTAGACAAAGGAAACCACCTGAAAGGTATGGGTATTCTCCTAATGATTGGAGGTGTATATTTGCTTTGAATGCTAACATCGATGAACCAAGATCTGTAGAAGAGGCTCTTGGTATGAATGATTCAGAGTCCTGGAAAATAGCCATGGATGAAGAGATGGCAGCTCTTAAGAGGAATGATACATGGGACCTTGTACCATTGCCTGAAGGACGAAAACCTGTTGGTTTTAAATGGGTGTTCAAAAAGAAGATGGGTTCGGATGGATGCATTGAGAAGTACAAAGCGCGATTGGTTGCTAAGGGTTACTCCCAGGTTGAGGGGGTAGATTATGGTGAGATTTTTTCTCCTGTAGGCAAAATGACATCCATTCGTTTTTTGCTTTCTATTGCAGCAGCTTATGATCTAGAGATCGAGCAAATGGATGTGAAAATAGCTTTCCTTCATGGAGACTTGGAGGAAAAAATTTATATGACACAGCCAGAGCACTATGTGGTAAAAGGTAAAAGTCATTTGGTCTGTAAGTTGAAGAAATCCTTGTATGGTTTGAAACAAAGTCCTAGGATGTGGTACCAGAAGTTTGATACATATGTGTTGAGTTTGGGATTTGTGCGATCTAAATCTGATCATTGTATATATTTCAAATCTGATGGTGATCGTTTCCTGGTTATTGCCTTGTATGTCGATGACATGTTATTTATTGGTAAAGGAAAAGGTTTGATTGCAGAATTAAAATCTCAACTCTCAGCGAAGTTTGAAATGAAAGATCTTGGTGCAGCAACGTACATTATGGGAATGGAGATTGTAAGAGATAGACAAAACGGAAAGCTTTGGCTAGGCCAGAGTAAGTATGTTGGTACTATTTTGAAAAGATTCAATATGCAAGATTCTAGACCATTGAGTGTTCCTGTTACGATGGGAACAAAGCTTTCTATTTCACAGTGTCCTACATCCCCATTAGAGATGGAAGAGATGAGTCGACTACCATACCAGAGTGCTGTTGGAAGTTTGATGTATGCTATGGTTTGTACAAGACCAGACATTGCCCAAGCAGTGGGAGTACTTTCCCGTTACATGTCTAATCCAGGAAGAGCACATTGGGATGCAGTTAAAAGAGTTTTCAGATACTTGCGAGGTACCTCAGAGTACTCTATATGTTTTCATGGAATAGGAAACAAGCATTCCTTGGATATTCGAGGCTATGTGGATTCAGACTGGGCTAGTGATGTTGATAGAAGAAGATCCACCAGTGCATATGTGTTTACATTATTTGGTGGTGCAATTAGTTGGATGAGCAAGCGATAGGCTGTGGTTGCCTTGTCCACTACAGAGGCAGAGTATATGGCTTCTACTCATGCCTGTAAGGAAGCCATTTGGCTTAAGAGATTGTGTTCCGATATAGAGTTCAAACAGGGTGCAGTGACAATTTATAGTGACAGTCAAAGTGCAATCTGCCTAGCGAAGAACTCGACTTTTCATGCTAGGACCAAACACATTGATGTACAATATCATTTTGTGAGAGATATTGTTGAGGATGGCAAGGTGAAGTTGGAGAAGGTAGACACTTTGGTGAATGTTGCTGATGCATTAACTAAACCTGTGAGCACAGAGAAGTTTAGATGGTGTTCAGAGTCTATGGGCCTTTCGGCCCCTAGCAATTAAGTCCATGATATTTTGGATCCCCTAACTCTTGCAAGGTGTTCGACAAGTGGGAGATTGTTGAGAAATATGTCTCAACCTTGCAAGCCTTTTCCAGGAAAATTACAGAATTTGTTTGTGGCAGTTTTCCACATGTTTATGCATTGGAAAAAGGTGTATGAGTTGTTAAAAGGTGCCTTGTCCTTAGTAGAATATAGGAGGGCCATTTTTAGAGCATAGTTAATTTGTTTTATGTCTTTTATGGGGGTCTAAACTAGAGGACAAAATTATGGACGGGATTACTATTTTAACCTGGTTGTTTTTCCATCTTGGAAATGTAAATGTCAAAAATGGGCAACATGTGGCATGGTGGTTAAGCCCATGGTTTTGTAAAACCACAAATGGTTTCCAGGTTGTAAATCACTATATAAGGAGGGCTTGGGGAGGAGTTTGTATAATGGAGTTTTGTTTGCAAGGCTGGGTGCTAGAAGGATGCTAGTGGTGTCTCTCCAAGCTTGAGTTGAGGTGATGCTCTTGTAAGAACTTGCATTGCAAGTGTATTGTAATCTTCTTTGATTTGATAATACATTATGCAGGTTTTAGAAGGTGGGGTTTTTCTCCCGTAAGGGTTTTCCCCACGATAATCACAGTGTTATGTGTTTATGGTTATTTCATTTATACTCTTGAATGTGTTTCTTTGAATCGTTGTAATACTTTATATTGAAATCTGCATATTCGTTCTCTCAAGATTAGCGTAGGAAGCGTTTCCACACACCTTTGCTTCCTTACATAAATCATACTATACTATTTTTATATTGAATTGTGTCATATTTAAGACAATATATTTATACATCAAAAAAATAATTTAAAAGAAATAAGGATAGTTTTGATTTTTCATAACAAATATTTATATATCAGAAAAATAATTTAAAAGAGAATTAGGACAGTTTTGAAAAAAAAAAAATAGTACCATTAATAAAGTTATAATTCTGCGAGAAGAAACCAAAATATTATAATATTTTTTATTAAATTAAACTACATTTTTTTAGAACACATACATATATATATCAAAGAAAGGAGTCCCAAAGAATATACTTAGGCATCAGAAAAATAATTGAAGAGAGAATAAGGACAATTTTGAAAAAAACAAAATAGTACTATTAATAAAATTATAATTCTACAAAAAAAAATCAAAGTATAATTAAAAATATTATAATATTTGTTTACAATAGTATTTATATTTTTGAAAAATGAGTCCAAAGAATATACTTGTACATCAGAAAAATAATTTAAAAGAGAATACTAACAATTTTGATAAAAGCTAAATAGTACCATTAATAAAGTTTCATTTTGTAAAAGGAAACCAAATTATACAGAAAAATATTATAATATTTTTTTATTAAATTAAGTTGCAATTGTTTACAAAACATACTTAAATATCAGAGAAACGAACTGCAAAGAATATAATTATACATCAGAAAAATCATTGAAAAGAGAATAATGACAGTTTTGTATAAACAAAATAGTTTTATTTATATAGTTATAATTCCCTAAAAGAAAACCAAAATATAATTAATAATATTATAATATATATTTATTAAATTAAGTTGTAGTTGTTTACGACACATATTTATATATCACAGAAAGGAGTCCCAAAAAATACATACATGAACAACAAACAAAACAATAATGCAATCAATATCATCATAATGTTGTATGAAAAAACAAAATGTACCAACAATAAACTGCAATTATTACAACGCATACTTGTATATCAAGAATATAGACCAAGAAAATTAAGATCATAAAAAAATAGAAAAAATAATAATACACCTATTAAAATCAAAGTATTTTAGAAAATGTCAAATTGTTAAAAAACAACAAATATTAAACTATGTGTGAAATCAATATGATGTTAAAAAATTATACTTATGAAATACTATTCTCACCGTCCAAAATAAAAATAAAAAATTATGTAAAAACATTTCACTGACAAGAGGATGTATTCTAGCTGTTAAATCATATATTCAATTCAATAGTCAAAATTAAATTTTAACTAATAAAAACATAACAATTATTTACCATTTTTAATAAATAGAAAATATAAAATTAGTCTGCTGGATTTTGTATAAATATTAACTAGGAGAGTGTTCGAGCAAGGCAGAAGGGAAAATGGCACCTTCGGCCTGCGCAGCTTGCCGATATCAACGCAAGAAATGCTCAGCTGAATGTCTGCTGGCTCCTCAGTTTCCTCCAGACGACCTTCAAAGGGTTGAGATGGTGCATCAGCTGTATGGATTCAACAATGTTGTTAAAATGCTTAAAGTAAGATAACCATACCAATTTCTGAGTTTGCCTTCTTCGGCATTGAGTTTAATTCTGATACTACCAGAAATGGTAGAGATACACAGCTGAGATTTAGGACCCACTTAAAAGGTCCATGATAAGAACAAATAATAGTTTTTAATAGTGTACTAAAGGTTTTGTATGTTTTGAACTTCAATCAGTACTTGCTGTTGTTTTAGTCAGAGTTTTTCTATTTGGTCAGATGCTTAGTCAATGAAATTCATGATTTTGATGTGGTATTGTTGTAGCATGTTAAAGCTGAGCAAAGAGCGGATGCAGTAAATAGTTTGGTGTATGAGGCAACAGCCAGAGTGAAGGACCCTGTTTATGGGTGTACTGGAGAAATCTATCAATTGCAGAAGCGGATTGCTGACCTGGAGTTCCAGTTGGCAGCCACGCAAGCAGAGCTCTTGGATATGCGTTTTGCACATGAGAAGCCTGTTTCCCTTCCCACCATGTGTGAGGAGGTGGATTCAATTATGTTATCCGAACGGCTACGGGAATTATAAGTTTAAGAGGAGAGTATATATTGATATTTGTATTATGGAGGTCATACCATTTCTCACTGTTCCAAAAATGCTTTAATATTATTTTACAATTAGCAATTTTCTTCATATGCTGCTTATCATAAGAATATTTGTATTAAATATATATATTTTAATAAATCTATATTATAAATAGATATTCTGTATCTATTGATGTTTCTGGTTTTGTTTTTTCTTTCTGATAGTCAAGTCATCTTTCTGATCTTATTATACTAAAACATTTTATATTTAAACTGTATGCAAATTTAACAGTAGATATAAAAACAAGTTTCACTCTCTGTGTTTCTCTGGAGTATATTACTTTCACTAATGTTTCTGGAGATTGGAATGGTGTGGCTGATTGCTTGGTTAAATGAGTTTCTTCATTATTCAAATTTGGTAGATTTGTTTCAACAATTAGATCACTTGGTAGAACTCAGTAGAACTATCTAATGCCCCTTCTTTGTAATAATTCCTTGTTTTAATTAAAAAATTATCCCTCCTTCATATTTTAAAAAATTTCATTTTATTAATTTTTCTTGCAATTACAAAGAAGAAATCAGATATATTGACAAGTAAAAGAGATGAAGAAAATCAGAACAGCTATTCATAAACAAACAACTACTACACAAAACAGGGGCGAAAGGAATAGAAGGCCCCCCAACAGAATACAAACAACTCGGCTTAATAAGAAACGGAGCTTACAGAAGAGGCTCAAAACACTAACAAAAGGGGCAAAAACCACACAACCAACACAAACCTGAAAAAAGAAATTTCAATTATTATTTGCAGAAAAAAAACAGGGGAAAGGCCTACGAGAACAACAACGGACAGATCAGACCCAGCACAGGATGGGAAACCAACACAGCCAAACCCAGCCTCTTCACTCGCAATAACAGGGAAAAGAGAAACCCCCCAGAACAAACAGGAGCAGTGAACAGGTAAATCAGGACTGCCAGACACAAGGAGAGGCATCCTCTTTGAGTAATTTTATAAATAAAAATTTGACATCTTATAAAATCTCAAGTTTGATTTTACTTATTAAATACTGTGTGTTTCTTAATTTTCTTTTTCTTTGTGTTTGATCTCTTTATCTCTCTTACTGAATACTGTGTGTGTCCTTAATTTTTTTCTTTATTTTTTATCTCTTAAATAATGTGTCTTTATTTATTTTTTCTGCTTTTGATCTTTTAATCCTTCTTGCTATTCATTTACTGTGTTTATTATCTCAAGTCCATCTTTTTATTCTTTTTATTTAACAAATTGATTTATGTATTTATTAAATTTTATGGGTTTTCTAATGTAGTGTAGCCTTTCCCCCTCCCATGAATTAGGTCAGCAACTCATCATTTTACATCTCTTTCAGCTTTCTATTCTGATGATGGATCATAGAGTGTGACGCGTCTCCTTGTGTAATGTGCCCTTTCCTCCTCCCTTTCTTCTTAAACTAAAGCCGGTCTGCAACTCATCATTTTACATTTCCTTCAGCTTTCTATCCTGATGATGGATCACAGAATGTGATCCTAAACGTTGATGAAAAACTTGCACAGATTCACCGCCAAGTAAAGTTTACCGAAAATTCACCGCCAAGTAAAGTTTATCGCTAGCAATTCACCGTGGTGAAAAAATAAATGCATTAATATTTTTTATATATATTTCAAAAACTTTGATTTTATTAAAATATTAATGTGGTTAATTTTTAGTGGTAGTGGGGTGGGGGCCCTAGCTAGGTTGGCTAAATCTGTTTTGTTGGAGATGAATTTTCCTATGAATTAAGATTCATATTGCACATTGAACTAATACTTAATCTATTATTCCTTATTTACCTTCACTTTCTAAGAGAGTGACCTCACCTATATGTAAATGATCATATGATCATGTGACCTCATCTCTATGTGATGGCTATAATGCTCATTCTAAATACGACTCTCATGATTCTCACACATCCACTCAGCATAGATGTTACGACCAATAAGAAATCCTTGTGCTTCATCCCTTTTCTAGATGTTATGACCAATAAAAATGTATGTCAAAAAATATCTTATTGTTTCTCCTTTAGACAGTTAATATGATCATGTGACCTTATCTCTACGTGATGACCATAATGCTCATTTTAAATATGGCTCCCATAATTCTTAAACATCCCCTCGACATAGATGTTATAACCAATAAGAAATCTTAATGCTTCATCCCTTTTCTAGATGTTATGACCAATAAGAATGTTTCTCAAAAGAATCTTATTGTTTTTCCTTTAAACGATTAATATGATCATGTGATCTTATCTCTGTGTGACGACTAGAGTGCTCATTCTAAATAAGGCTCTTATGATTTTCACACATCCCCTCAACATAGATGTTCTGAGCAATAAGAAATCCTGATGCTTCATCCCTTTTCTAGATATTATGACCAATAAGAATGTTTCTAAAACCAGACATCGCAATGATGAATGTGCAATGATTCCTCCCCCTTTTCGCAGTCTACATCACAGTGGTAGTTTCTGTGCTGCAGTCTGTGATAGATAAATCGAACATGTAAGGTGTAGATTCATTCCAGAAAACTTGGAGTGCATTTCAGAGTGCTTGAAGTGCCCGTAGTCCGTCACTTGCAATGAATTTGAAAGGAAGTTTCATTTAATTAAAAGTGTTACTGAACGGGTCCCAGAGAAGCGTGCGCGTGGGTGTGATAATGAGACAAGGAAATACGGGCCCTTGGGTCTGCGCAGCTTGTGGATCACAACGCAAAAAAAAATTGGCTGATTGTTTCCGTTACGACAGAGGGTGTACCAATTCAACTATTCTCTTTAAATGCACTGTATTTATCCCTGGTGACAAAATGCATCCTCTTACATTATTAACTCCATTAATTAATTCTCTTACATTTGAAGATTTGCTAAAACTACCTATGGGCAAACAATAATGCCTTTCAGAAATCTCCTCGTTTAAAACCAACGGCCATCTAAAACCAGTCAATTCGAACATTCTGAGAACAAAACAAATTTGCATTACCATATACAGAAGAGCAATTATTATCTATCTGAGCCAATACAAAGAACACTGACTGACAGATGGAATCACTTATATTACCTCTAATTATTTGCATTTGTATTCTTCACCATTAATTTTGATTCTTATAATACTACAAATAGTAGATATTTATCCATCGCCAGTGTATCATATAAATTTCTTTCAAAAATGGCATTCAGGACCCACATAAATTGTCCCTGGTAAGTACAAATGAACACAAACATAAACTTTTAGTGCATGATTTAAAGTTCAAACAATACTTGTTTATGAGTGACTTCATCACTTTGTCACGATCTATCAGTGAGTGACTTAATCACTTTGTCACCATCTGCCAAGGAGTCTTCAAGTAGCAAACAACTTCTACAATAGTTACATTCTTCATTAGTAATTATGGCAATATTATCATCAATTATGATTAAAAAAAGCTAAAAAAAAAAAAAAACCATAATCAAAATTTATCATTAAGTTTGTTTCATAATTGTTTAGTTAAGAATGTGTTTCTTGATTAAGAGTTAATAATTTGTTAATTAATTTGTTTGAATTGATAGTAAATCTCATTGTTATTCTTAAAGATTATTTAGTAGTCGAAAAGATAATGAAACATTTCAGAAGACAATGTAGATTAAAGTCTTAAAATTATAGGTTTCAAAATGAACATAAGAATGAGAAACAAAATTGAACACCTAATTCTTGATAAATGCATAAGGATAACATATCTAACTTAATAGACAATTGCATTATTCTTCAAACCCATGTCAAATAAAGCCATCTTCCAACTTCAATGATGATCAAATAAAGTATGTAAATCTCTATAAATAGTAAACCATGTTTTTTTGCAAATATGTAGTCACATAATTAAAGTTTCATAGTTTCATCTACATGGAAAAGGAGGCATTTGATTCGTTGAACAAGTAGACATTTTAATAAATCACCAATAAGAAAATTGTAATGTAATATGTTCCAACGATGCAACTAGGCATATGAATCATCTTTGATATTCTAGATTTGTGCAATC
Organism: Sequoiadendron giganteum; assembly: GCA_007115665.2. Taxonomy (NCBI): domain Eukaryota; kingdom Viridiplantae; phylum Streptophyta; class Pinopsida; order Cupressales; family Cupressaceae; genus Sequoiadendron; species Sequoiadendron giganteum. The sequence continues at coordinate 427,914,451 of CM021110.1, read as the reverse complement.
AACTTCACCCAATATTTATGACCAAATTTGAACTTCCATTTAATAATGAAACAATTTTGGAAAGGACCATACCAAATCATTTTTTGATGATCAACAAAGAAGACCATTACAAAGAGGAGAAGTCTCATATATTAATAAATTGTCTAACACATTTCTTAAATAAATTATAATATTTCATTGGGAACTTGATGGATAATTGCTTTTCTTGATATTGGATATGCTTATTCCACTAGATAGGCCAATAGGTTAAGATAAAACCATGTTGTAATGAAAAATTCCTATAATTTAAAAAATTACATATGATTTACCATGTTTTTTAAATGGATTGAATAATAAAGGAGGTTTTAATATAAAAATATGGTGCAAGGAGAATCTTTCCCAGCTAATTAACATTTGACTATTTCTCTTTAATAACAATTGTAACAAATATCTGAATACTGATGTTTCCTAATATTATATTTTGTGAATAAATATCTGAAAACACCTCTCAAAGATCCTAAAATTGATATCTGAATAGTAATGTTTCCTAGTATTATTTTTTGTGAATAAATATCTATCTTACCATTTATAAAATAGTTTACACGTATTTAAAAAGGCTCGTACTCAAAATACCTCCAAAAGATTTGAAATCCAATATCTATAGTGATGTTTCCTAGTTTACTGAAAATACTTTTAAAAGATTCTGTAATTGATATCTGAATAGTGATGTTTCCTAATTATGTTTTGTGGATAAATATTGATATTACAATTTGTAAAATAGTGTACACATTTAAAAAGGTGGGTACTGAAAATACCTCCAAAAGATCTGAAATCCGATATCTATAACTTTGATGTTTCGTAGTTTACTGAAAATAACTCCAAAAGATACTGAAATTGATATCTGAATAGTGATGTTTCCTAATATTACTTTTTTGAATAAGTATCTATATTACCATTATAAAATAGTGTACACATATATAACAAGTCCAGTGCTGAAAATACCTCCAAAAGATTCTAAATCTGAAATCTATATTGATATTTCGTAATTTACTTAAAATACTTTGATAGATCCCGAATAATATCTGAATGATGATGTTTCATAATATTATTTTTTGTAAATAAATATCTATAATATTATTTATAAAATAGTATTACATATATTGAAAAAACTCAGTACTAAAAATGTCTCAGAATCCGATCTGAAATCTGATATTGATGTTTTGTAGTTTACTGAGAGTTGGAAGTTTCAATGTTTCAACAAGACCCGCCACATAGAAATCAAAATCATCACGTTGAAACGCTTCGAAATGTTTTAGGGTTTGAATCTCAATAATACTCTTTAAAACTGTGGAGGTTGATTGTCGACAAGTAACGTCGAAAACTACAATTGAGTGTGATGTTTTGAATAAACATCCATATAATCTCTTGCCTTTTCACTACCAATGTGAAACCCTAAGCCACCCCGAACGCTCAATTTGTAAAATAGAGAGAAAAAACCGTGTAGACGCATTCCACCTGGCTATGAGCGGAGTAAGTACATGCGAAAGTCAATTATATCTGGGTAAACCAGTTTTAGGATCCACTTAAATCGTCAATCATACGAACAAATGGAAATAGATAATTTTTCTTAGTAGTGTATTAAAGCCTGTAGGTATCTTCTTAACTTCAATCAGTGTTTAGTCTGATTCTTTTCTTGAGTAGGCTATACCGAGCAAATTTTATTTTATTTTTTAAATACTTTGAATCACTTTTATAATATAGAATTAATCGATTTTTAATCTTGTTGTGATATGTTTTTTATTACAAAAGTAGGGTTTTGAAAGCATTCTTGATTTTTGTATAAAGAGAAAGACAAAGCAAGTATAATTAATCTATTTCTGATCTTGTTGTCATATGTCTTTATGATGATATTAATCTAGTTTTGTTATAAATTTATTTATACATTTAATTTTTTTAATGTTGTATTTTAATTATAAGGATTAAGCACATGTCCTTCCAATTGGACTAATCAGAATTGTCCACTTTATGTTTATATTATGAATGTATTGTTCACCAATACCTTCAATATTAATATTATATTACAAATTCAAGTCCAAATTGATAATGTAGCTTTGGATTTTCTCACTTGAAGATTCATATTGTGCATTGGAATAATACTTTGTGTATTATTGAAGTGTCGCCTTCCCCTTGCTAGTGGAGCCGTCTAATCTCTATGTGGATGTTGATATGCTCATAACCATAATGCTCATTTTAGATGTGGTTCTCATGGTTCTCACAAATCCCCTCAAAATAGATGTTATGGCTAGTCTAACAGGTTCTTAATGTTTGTCTCCTTTTGACACTAGGTAGAGAATCTTTCTCTAATTCCTTCCAAATGCTATAGATGCAAACTTGATGAAAACAAAAGTATTTTGAAACCAAGCATGAAAATTTTTACTATGATTTATCTTCAGTTTTCAATTGTATTAATAACCTAAAAGAGAGCTGTTAAAAAATGGTTTACAGCTTCACATTCTCAAATATGAATTATTGTCTCTTGTTTTAATGCAAATTAAATTTCTACTCATTTCAAAATAGACAATCAAGACAATTTTAAAACAATAGACACACTGGATTCTTGTAAATGAGATGTATAATATGTTAGTTAAAAAATTAAAGTAATGAATTTTGGGTTTTTTTTTATAAACCATTACATGTTTGAAAATGCTCTTTTCTATGAAAATCTTAATATGATAGAGTTAAAATTTGAATGCTGTTTTTAATTAAAATTCATTTAAAGTAAATATATGTGATTGTAGAAAAGCAAAACCGACAATATTTTATGCTAGACTAAATTTAATTGTAAAAATTTGTAACTTACTATCATGATACTAAATCTGGTTTTTCATTATATTTGACTTTTCCATAAGTTATATTAGATATGTGCCATATAAATATGTTATTAAAAAGTGAATAATGTTTAGACGAACAGTAAATTCTTTAAATCAACATTATTAACAAGATCTATTTTAATTGAACGGATGCATTATTTTTGCCTGAGACGACGTATTTGGAATTTCTATATAACCGCCCTACGTCATTAATCTATGTAAGCTCCCTACGTCATTAAACACAGGCCCACAAAAGTGTCTGATCGGATCAGAACTCTTCATGTTTGATTTCGACGGCCGTGTGGCTTTATTTAACGGAATCGTGGAACAAAACGTTACTTATATTTTCCCTCGTAAGTACAAATGATCATAAACATAATTTTTTAATGGTGTATTAAAGGTCGTATGATTTTAACTCAATCTGCACTTGTTTATCAGTGGCTTCATCAACATCTATCTAAGCTACTTTGTAACCATGTGCAGTCTTCAATAGCAAATAACTTCTACAACAATTATATTCTTCATTAGTAATTATTACAATTTTAGCATCAATTATGATTATAACAGTTTTGTAAGGATGCACACAATTTAATTTTGTTGTTAAACTTGTTCCATAAGTTTTTGGTTAACAATTTGTTGGTTGATTTAGAGTTAATAGTTTGTAAATTAATTTGTTTTAGCTGAAAGAAAATCTTGTTATTCTTGAACATTATCCAGGAATTGAGAGGATAGTGAAACATTCTCGAAGAGACTTTTAAAGTTTTCGAATTATAATTTCTAAATGATCCTAAGGATTAGAAATACAATTGAATATCTAATTCTCCAAAAGAATACCATACCTAAATCAATCGACAACCACATTATTCTTCAAATCCTTTCCAAATAAAACCACTTTCAAACTTAAATGATGACCAAATAAAGTAGGTAAGTCCTAAAAAGAGTAAAACAATCATTTTAGAAAACATGTAGCCCTAGAATAAGTCTTTCATAGTTCCATCTACATGGAAAAGGAGGCATTTTATTGATTTAATGAGTACACAATTTTATACATCATCAATAAGAAATTTGTAATGTAATAGTTCTCAAGTATATAGTTGGACATATGAATCAACTTTGAGATTTTAGATTTTGGCACTCTACTTGAACCAATATTTATGATTAAATTGCACTTCCATATAATACTATTTCTATATATTACTAAATTTTCTAACACATCTTTTAAACAAATTACAAGATTGACTTAGAAACACAATGGCTAATGTTTTTCCTTGACATTGAATATACTTATTCAACCATATAGACAAAGATGTAAAGATAAATCCATGTTGTAATGAATATTCCCTCCAATTTAAAATTTGCATACTATTTTTCCTTCTTTCTAAATGGATTGAGTAAGAAAGGAATATTTAATACAAAAGTATGTTGCAAGGAGAATCTTGTCCATCCAATTAAAATTCTATTATTTCTCTTTAACAAAAACTACAATAGATATATTTCTTAGTAAAAAATTTCATGGTTCATCACCTTTAACAACTCTAATGGTCCATTTATGAACTAAATCTATTCCCTGGGTTTCAAAATATATATCTTTAAATGCACTTTTGGATTTAGGTAAGAAGAAATGAGAGTAAGAAATGAATCTAGTCTACAAACAATAAAACCATTTCATTTAGTCTAAAGAAGTATTTAGATTAATTTACAAAAATATTTTTTTCCTTTACTAGATGATATTGGAAAAAAGGGAAGTAAATATGTGTGTGAAAATAAGAATTCTATTTGTTGCTTAAAATTTCCCAACCAATATAATATTTTTTTTACCTCCATTAAACAAATTATTTTAAAGTGTATTCGAATACTAGTTACAAATTTTAACAAGAGAAAGCCCCCAAAAAATAAAAAATTCTAATATAATAACTTATTTTTCTATATATTGTCTATTCTGTCATGGGGAATCCATTAAGGACTGGGAGCCATACAAAAATATAAAATTAAAATGTTTAAATAATTTCTTAGCTCTTTTTTAAGTTTTAAAAGAATAAAAAGCTATCATTTGTATCATGTGATTTAATCATAACAATATTTTGAGGGATGTAAAAATTAAATTAAATTTATAATTACTTTGTTTGTTGTAATCAGTATCCTAAAACATAAACAATAAGTATAAAAAGGCTAATAGAGGACATCCGTATTCAATGGAATGATGTAACTACATTAGATAAGATATAGAGATACTAACCACCAGAATTGGGATCTTTAAAAATAATTTCAACAGAAGCATGAATTTGAGACATTGCATCATCTTGAGGATGAAATTCTAGTATTTTATATCATTATATATTTCAAAATTTAATTTGAACAACAATTTTTTTTTGACATGGTCATTAGGCCCATTCATTAGCTTCCAATTTTGGAACCATATTATTAAAAATACATCTTCCTCCATGAAAATATGTTTATTCTAGTCTCAAAATACCATACACCATAAGTTTTATATAGGCAATTTTTTTAGCAACAATTTTGTATAAATGTTTAATATGGTGAGAGGTCTCCAACTATAACTAGTGTTTTCATTCCTCCCCTTAGGAAGAAATCTAATTAAACTCTTATTGATATGGGGATAAATAATTTGTTTTCATATATTTCAAGTAAAATAGATTAAAAAAGCATATTTAATGTATGGCCACATAATTTGATAAAATTACATATTAAGCACATCAAAGCATGAAGTTTTGTTTTGTGCTAGATAAAGAAGAGGGAACATTCAATCTCTTCTAGGGAAATGAGTTAATATGAAAAAAATACTATAAGAAAGAAAATGATAAATAAAAACAAAAACTACTCTAGCATTAATGACAAAAATATTATTTTACAATTATTACAAACCTCAAATGGATATGTTTTATCTATTAGAATGTGGATTCAAGTCAAAAAATGTAATACTTTGATAGATTGATTATAGATTTTGATGTATATTCAATTTGCATTGACTGTGAGATTATGAAATTGATGAAGTGACTATACTTATAGAATTTTTTTGAAAAAGTAAATTGGGAGATGAGGATGAGATCAATGACCTGAGTTTGAAATATCTATGGAGTCAACTCAATTGTAAATTTAAATTTTGTATTTCAAACTAATGAGAGGATAATACTATTATAGATATGGTTTCAAATTCGGGGAATGAGCATGAATCAATAATAGCAATTCCAAAACTATCTAATTCAAGAAATAAAGACCGTAATCCAATAATGAAGCACAAATAAACATAGAAATCACAATAACAAAGTAATAATACTCAATTCCTATGCCATATTTTATTCATCTCCATTACTCTTCTCCATTTTTATTTATTTCTTCTTAGAATAATATGCAATATATTTTCAACAAGCTTGATATGTAGTAGCAAGATCTCAAGTTAGTCAGAAAAATATTGAAAATGATGGTTAAGCTCGAAATGAAGATTATGACTTACTCTTATAGAAATCTAAATTCAAGGGCTAGGATTAGATGATGATGTATGGTGATCAATGGATGAGATGGATTGTGACAAGGATAAGGATGAATGGACCAAAAATCAAGAAAGTGGTTGAGATTTAGGGCTTAGCTAAGAAGAAATTCAAAATAATATCAACTATTTAATTTAAAGGATGGAAAAATAATAATTAAATAATTAAAAAATATTATTTAATTATATAAGAAAGGTGGAGTGTTAAATATTAAATAATTATTTAATAGAAAAGAAAGACAAATGATAAATAATTAAATAAACAAAATTTATTTAATTATGGAGAGAAAAGGCTAATGAATAATTAAATAATTGAAAACAATTTTTTAATTATAGAGGAAAATGGAAATTAAAAAATTAAATAAATAAATTTTATTTAATTATGAGGGGAAAAGGGGTTGTTAGTGACATAATTTAAATAAAGTTGATATTTATATAATTTAATTGAAGAAAAGAATTAGATAAAGTGAATTAATTAAATTATTTAATTAATAGAAGAAATGACACTAGAAAATAATTAAATAATTAAAATATTTAATTATGCAAGGATGAAGGCCAATTAGTGATAAAATGTTGCTTGTAGGCTCGAGACATTTTTCTCCTTTTTAACATAATGTGATTTTGAGCATTGTGTCAAAGAATAATCAAGAAAATTTGGCCCAATATATGCCCCAGCATGCCTCAATGGATGCAGGATAGGATGATTCCCCCTTGGGAAAATTGACAAATTTTTAAAAAATTCCAAAAAAATTGGCAAATTTACTGATAGGCTAATTTGATAGGCAAGACTCTATTGGTGATGAAAATAAGGCTTAATAGTTGAACTAGGCTTAAGTATTGATGCAACCAATTATCAAGGGAAGAGGCCCATTAGGTCAAATTATGTTATAAATATGTCCTATGGGGGTGAAAATAGGTCATTTATGCATTTTTTCTATAGGATATTAGGAGCTCTGGTTTTAGATTTTCTATGAAGTTGATGTCAAAACCTCTCTTGTACCAATCTTTTCATGTAGTGGGTATCAAGTATAGACATATGGATGCAAGGAGGGCTCAAAGAAAAGTGGGGGTCTCATACAACAAAGATCAAGTCCCTATGGTAGGCCATCATGTTAGAGAGGGAGGGTAGCATAGGCTTCGGCCTA